>JAHMML010000027.1:1463108-1484389 GCA_020341155.1 Eciton burchellii | reverse complement strand
GGGGGGGGGGGGGGGGGGGGGGGGGGGGGGGGGGCAGGGAGAGCCCCCGAGATCTCGAATTGAGTCGGGGCATCTGCGGGCATGTGCCGAGATTAAGGGGAGGGAAGATCGGGAGAGACGGGCAAGATGGGAGAGGGATGGAGGGGGGTGGGGGGGGGGAATTGTGCAAGGAGAACGAGGCGGCATTGCACGCGGCGCGGCGTTACGAGGAGGGACACGTGGGAAAACGGCACGCGCGTCCCTTTTTCGAACGCGGCGACGTCCCCGGTGTCCCTTACACCTGGAATTCCATCGGGCATCTATCAAGAAGCCCTCGATTCTTCAGGGTGGAATTCCAGCGTGTGACTTCGCGTGCGTCCAGGGACCCGCGCGCCCCGCGCATCGGGCGATCAGAGGCTCGCTGCTGCGAGCCATCGCGTGTCATCGCGAGTAGACAGTCGAGGAATTCCGTGGCCTCTGAAATTCGCCAACTTCACAATCACGATTGTGATGAATCTCCCGTGCCATCCGCGAGCAGATCCGAAATCGTCGAAATGGCCAGATTATCACGAGGATGAGCGAGAGAACTCCTCAGGAAGGAGACTCCGATTCCAACGTACGAACAGACGGACCGTGGGCTTCGCCCACTTCCGATCGGATTGCGACAGGTGCAGGCGATGTTGCGGCGAGGGCGGGAGAGAAGCTCCCGGCGTGAATCCTCCGTGAAATCCCACGAGAATCTCAACGTTCGCGCCATATGACGCAAACGCCACGGATAATGACATCGGGACGTCTCGGTCCGATGACCGGCGCAAGAAGCGCAACGCCGCAGCTGCGGCCGAAGAAAATCGATGTAAGAACCTCGGTGGGTCGTGCAGGTGACGTTGGTCGCGTGCCAGGCCTCCCCTTCTGCAGGCGAGCAAGAAAAGCGTTTCGCGCAACGTATTGTCCTTGCTCCCTCCTCGCTTGCGCCGGGCTTGCGGCTCCCTTTAACGGTGATCGAGGGTATACGTTCGCCGTCGCGAAATCGCGCGCGAAGGGAGGAAGGCTCGTCCCACACGCGGGAAAGAGATGCGTCCTCCGGCGAGGAGGGAAATCCTGAAGGCAGCGCGCTGCCTTCGCTATCGTTTGCGAGCGCAGAAGCGGAGAGGAACAGATATCGAGATTCCACGCTGCGTGCTCCCGGAGAATCGAGCGATGACCTATTGGGATTTATAGATCCAATCTCCGAACGCCAGCGTCGATAGTGGTGGAATGTCTATTCTTCTGCAGCTTCGCGCGGACGGTCTTGATTCTTTAAACAAGCATCTCGAAGATATCGAAGCGCCGGATCGCTCGGAGAAATGCCGATGCCGGTCCTGGCATTCTGTAACATCGACAATGTTACAGAAACGTCTTTCATTCGCGCGCTCTCTCTCTCTCTCTCTCTCTCTCTCTCTCTCTCTCTCTCTCTCTCTCTCTCTTCCGCCTCAGCTGATACTGATTCTAAAATCAATAATCCGGCTGGCAGGTGGTGCCGTGGCGCGTGCCAGCGTGTCTGGCCCAATAAGGGAATCGAGAAATCTCGTAAGGAGGGGCTTCTTTCGCAATCTCCGTGCAAGACCGATGCATTGTTTGCACCCCAACTTTCGAAGCAGCACGGGGCCGCAGCAGATGCGGCGGGCTCCGCTGTCGACTGTGTTTGCACTCTCCTCGCTTCCTCGTGGCTCAATGAAGGAGGACCACGTTGTTGATTCAACGTGCAAGAACAAGTTAAAGAACGGCGCTCTCTGTATGGCCACATTCTTTACGGGAGGAAGGAAATTCCGAGCGTATTATTATAATTTCATGCATAAAATGTCCGTCATGCATGCATTGTCCGCCTTAAATTCCTACACTGGACTAAAGCGTGCTTACACATGGCATTTCAATGCGATTAAGTCACGTCATCTCGTTCCTTTTCCGTGATGTGAAAAGAGAAAAAGTCCGCGAGGATTCCGATTGTCTCGAATTCGATTTATCCGTAACGGACAAATCGCGATAAATGAAGACAATAACGGACCGACTGCAAAAACGGTTTCTCAAGAGGGGTCAAGACCGCGCGATCGTTCGTTTGATTATCGCGCGATATGATCTCAGCTCGATATCCGGTGCCATTCGTGCCAGGATCGTAGATCGGGGATGTCGAGAATCAGCGATCCGAATTGTGTCGGTTGATCCTTCGCCCACTCGTCGATAGCGAGATCGGTAATGGTCGATGAGTTTTCAGAGATCGATAGAGAAGATCGAGGTTCGCGTTAAAGGAAGGAAAAAAAGAGAGCAACTTCTCCGTCCGCGTTTTTCCCGATAATTCTGTTTACGTATGCAGGGACGGCGAATTTCTCACAGCGAGGTAACCGGCGGTCTTCGCAATCTTGACGAGCCGACAGCCGGTTTAGGCGCGGACCCGTTCGAAATGACAAATTTCACGACAGCAGTCGATAGTCTCGCACACGGAAAATTTGCATGAAGCTCCGGCCTCTCGTCAACCGCCGATTATCCTGGTGAAAAATCATTGTCGTTGCGTTGCTGGTCATTCATCCGTGCCATGTTACGTTCCCCATTAAGCTGACGTCGAGGTAGCGGGGAAGCGATCTCTCGTTGGCGGATATCATCCGTGCTGATCGCCAGTTTTCTCAGTTCTTCGGCAGTCTCCGTGCTCGAGATGGGCAGGAACAAGCGGTTTACGAAATCGCTGAGTCATTCATAATGATTTTCAGATTTCGAGTCGACGTACGAGTGTAACAGAGTGCAACAGAGATCCGTTCGTACGGTTCCCCTCATTATAAATTTTTTAGATTAACGTCAAACGCTGTTGGAGACGATCATTAACACGCTGATCTCTGAAAACTGACATCAATACTGACAATCGGCGACAATCTCGCTATCGATGAGAATCGACGAGTATCGAGACCATGAGCGGGAAGGATCGACCGACGCCATTCGGATCCCCGATCCTCGACATCCCCGAGCGGGGCCCGGGGGAGGAGGACCCACTGGGGTGGCGGGGAGAGGGCCCTTGGCCGATATCGGGAACGAGGCCCCGCACACGGGGGCCGAGCTGTACCGAAGGGACCCGCCGAAGAAGCCCGAGGACGCTGGTGGGAACGCGTGGCACGGTGTGTTCTCACCGAGCTCTTTCTCCCATCTCTCTCTTTCTCTCTCTCGCGGCGCCTAGGCTGCGAGGAGCGCCGCCGCCGCCGCCACCACCGCCGCCGCCGCCGCCGCCGCAAGGTTGCTGCCTTGTTGCTGCCGCTTGATGTGCCGTACTGTTGTTGCAGCCGGGGAGCCGCCGCCGCTGACGTCGCTGCAGCAACCTGCCGCCACTGCCGCTGCGCGGCATCGCACGGCCGACGACAACCGTAGTTCCGCGGCCGTCGCGAGTGCGCCGACCGAAACTGGACCCCCACGTGACCCCCGGGCCGGTCATGTGGGCCCCTACCTCCCTGTCCGTTCTTTGCCATTGTTTCGCGTAATAGCCGGGACATGCTCTCGAGCCATGCTCGAGATCGAACGGGAGTTTCGCGAATTTCTTCGAGATGAGCGGTCGATTCGATGCGCATCGATGATCACGGGTCAAAGTATTGCGCATACTTTTGATGTTTGAAAAGTTATCGCAAAAGTTATTGCTGACTCTCGCGACGTTTCGTTTTATTACATCACGTAATCGTGCGAAATGAGTAGCAAAATAGTAAAAATTGCGTCCTTCCTGTCAGCTGATCGAGGTAATGTCTGAAATATAATAATGAAGTCGGATCATTCGGTCTCCCATCGCCGGTTCAACGATGGGGCGGCGCGTAATTTACAAGTGCAGCGGCTTGCCTTCCCTCTGCCTCGTCTGCATTTGCCAGTTGCACGACGCGTAGAGACAATAAAGGGAACGCTATGAAAACAATCCTGTGTGTGTCCGCCGCGGAGATTATTGCGCTTTCGCCTTAAAATAGCCCGAGATCCTGGGATCGTGCCCAGGACGTGCATCGGGGGTTCCCTTCTGGCCGCTCGGAGACTAAACAGATCGTGTTTCCCAAAGATCAGCCGCCGAATGATTCCGATGTAGTCATGAACGCGCTGTATTAACCTTCATATCGACTGAGCGTTTCATTATGTCAGCTTCTTAATACGCATCCGTACGCTGTGGAGAGCCGCGCTGAGAGAATTAAATCCTTAAGGTCGTCGTCGCGCGCGCGACGAACGCTCGATTCATGTTCCCTTCTCAATGAAGAGGAGCCGCTCGTTGCGGAACGAGTTCCATCGAACGCAAGCCGCACAGCGCGTGCAAGCTGGTTTGGACGCGCGCAACAGGATAATCGATTTCGCGACTACTGGCTTGGAGGTGAATTATTCTTAATAAAACACACCCGCGCGCGCGCGCGCGCGCGCGCACGCACAATGATCTTATTAATTCCATTAAGAGCAGAGCAGTCTCCGTGCATCACAATGGCGCACATCCGTCTGCGCGCGGAGGGACAATCCGGCGCGCGATATGAAATATTCCCACAGGAGGCTGGCCGCGTGGGCCCCCGGAACCTCCCACGATCCTCGAACGGGGAACAGTTAGACGGTGTCAGCAGGGACACAGAGATTTCAGGCTTTCTATACAAATATATACCTGCTACCTCCGCCGCGACTTAACGCGCGCGCGCGCGCGCGCGCACGTTTTGCCTCTTCTCTTTCTAGTAAAACGTCGGAACATCCTGGGGCACCGTGGGCTCCTCGTGTGTCGGCCACGCGTACCGCCGTAGCGGTCAGACCCCCATAATGGATGCACGAGGCATGGCTCGTTTCCTTTTCTTTCCGCATATTCTTTTTCGCTTCTTCTTCTCTCTCGCTCCCGCCTGCTGCTCCCACCTTCCCCTGGCTGCCTCTCAATCTCCCTCTCCCTCTTCCTTCTTCTCGCCTCTCGCCGTTCCGCTGCCCCTTGCGTGCTCGCCATTATGAGCCCCCGGAATCCATCGGCACGGCGGAATATAAGGCAAAGGGTGAAGCCGAACGCGCGAATCGCAGAAACGTGGGAACCGTCGCCAGGTGATCCTCTCGGTGCTCAAGCTCGTAAGCGCAGGCACGAACTTTTGCGAGCCAAGGCGAAAGACGGCCACTCCGGAAAGGGATACAGGAGAATGGGGCGACCCTCCCGTGCCCTCAATGCTTGCGCAAGGGGGTAGGATGGGGGATGCGTTCTGCGCCGGGTGCCGCACGCCGAGTGCAAGCGAGTGGCTCGACGTTAACTGCGTTGCAATCTCGAACGATGCAGGTTTGCGATTGCTCGAGTAAAGATCGCTACTTGTGTGAATAATTATCGTTGCCTAATGATGACCTAATATCCTTAAGCTTTGTTAAGGAAGAAAAGCTAAGATTACATCGTACATACGATGAGACTTTTCAGTAAGAGATTCGTAAAATAGAATTTTGTTTGTTTCTTTTTTTTTTTAACTCCATTTATACTTCAGTCTCGCTACCAGTGGTTTTGTAAGGCGTTGTTGAATCTTTTTTGTTTTTCTATCTAGATTTGTTGTTACTCGTTGTTTTTGTTCTGGTCATAAAATAGAATATATATATATATATATATATATATATATATATATAAATTATCACCGTAAGCGTGGGTTTTGAAAGCAGAAGATATACGATGTAATCGTAAACGGAGCGTTACGGCACAAGAGCAGCTATTATACAGGATTTTCTTTCTCCGTGTGTCCAGCACGGTCGTACCTGATCGCACGACCAGTAAAGGGACCTAATTCCTTTGAATGGTTTGTCTAACAATTCAGCTTTTCGAAACCATTGTATCGTAAACTCTCGTATCATTTTCGACGATAAGCTGCTCCGTGAGGAGTTTCAATTCCACTCCCTCCTTCTACACCCTCGTCCGCTTAAGCCGACTCGTGATTCCGTAGAAGCAGGGTTCAATCAATTACCGATTGTTTATCCGAGACACGAATCGACGGAAAAGGCATCATGGAAGGAATAAGCGAGATCGAAAGAGATTGGCATTTCTCCTCAACCGCTGCAAGTTGCGATAAGACGATCGCACGATCGAATTGTTTCGCATTGTCAAGGAGAGAGATTCGCGAGAGCATAAACCTTCTTCTTCGTTCTTCGGCAAGAAGTCGTTCGCTGTCGAAGCAACCCCGCCTATGCGGGAGCGCGTTTTTCTGGACTCCCTGAACGGAAACGAGTTATATTTTCCAGCATTTACGCTCCCGGGGCCGACAATCCAGATGTCGCTCCGACGACCCCACGCGTACATTTTTTTAAGGGAGGTTCGCACACCCTCCGGCACGGAGACTAATCCGAGTACGCGCGACGTTCTCACACACAGGGGGATTTTTTAATTTCCCATCACCTCCGGAAGGAACCGCGATACATGTTTCCGGTTGCATTCCTCCTTCCGATTAAACATACGCGTCGAATATTCCCGGCGCGGGGAATCAGCGGTGAGAAAGAGAACAGGCGCAGAGATCTGTTTCTTCTAGAGAGATCTCGACTTCGCTCACGGGCGGAAATGAAGGTCTCGGGATCCACAAGGTTCCCTCAGGGCTCTAAGGTTTCCTTCCTGCGCGATCTCATAGCGTGGATCGGCGAAGCTGCAGGTGCATCCCAAAATCGAACTCGCAGGAGCAGCGGGGGAGGTAGGCGTTCCAAATTTAAGCCACGGCATGCCTTCTTGATCCCTCTTGAGAGGTTTGTGGTCAAGTCGGCTGTTCCGGCGCTCCCTCAGCCTCCTCGGGGTTAATGAGAAGGTCGTGACACCTGACCGAGCGCCTTCCGTTATGACAGCTAAGCCGGAATATTTATGGGAAATTATGGATCATGGGAAAAAGAGAGAACTGCCCGCGGATGGAGCTGTGCGCGAAATCCGATGCTTGACAAATCCATATGTGATTCTCCGGCCATGTCAGTCGCGCGTGCGAATTAAATTGCGTTTCCGGCTGTATTTCGAAATCACTCGCATTTAACATCGTTGCGTTCTACAGCAAGCAGGCCTGCGTTCTGTCCAATTCTTCTTTTCAGCTTCCTGTCGCGCAGTAATCGCGATCACGAAATTTCTCTCTCTCTCTCTCTCTCTCTCTCTCTCTCTCTCTCTCTCTATATATATATATATATATATATATATATATATATATATATATATAATGATATATATATATCCTTCGCCGCCCGTGTTGTTGTCGAAAATGCTCGAACGCGATAATATACCAAGCTGCATCATAAACGCTACGCTGTGTTCGTGCAGCATCTTGGACGAAGGCGGAAGCTGAGAGAACGGCAGTGCGCAAGGCAAGGTTGATTTTTTTGTTGACTCGTTTATGCTACCCTTTCGAGCGTCGCAAACGCCGTCCGGAAGGATACGGATGCAGATGTAAGTGCAAGGAAGGTTCCAAAGCTACCGCGCGTTCGCTCTTTGGTTCTTCCGTAATTTAACGTGTGGCCTTCGTCATTACTCAATAATCTTTCAGGGACGAGGCTGCAATATACACGGATTCCCATATACACGGACGAACGCACACGCGCACGCACATAATACGCAGGACATCAACGTCCCATTTGAAACATTCCATGGGAAGACATAAAAGAATCTCGATATTGCAAAGGCCCTTTTTTGGGCCTTGTGTTTTTTTTTCAAAATTTTCAAATTTTAAAACTTTGTCGAGCACCCACTCACGGTTAGTTTAGATCGAGAAAGCAGATAAATAGTATGTCCTTACCTGCTTAACTTATTTCTCGCTTCAATTCGGTTCTCGCTACGGAATTCTCGGATATAACGGCAATTGTAACCATCGAATAGGCAAATAAGTAATCTCTTCCTTGATTCGAATCGATTGCGCCGATCCTTCTTCAAGAGTCGATAGAGGTTTGTCATTACAAACAGTTCCAGAATTTTCAGACCTAATCAGCGATAGCCAGCAGTAACGATCGAGCAGAATTCGCAAGATAATGTTTTGTTATTCCTTGCAAGAGTTTCTTCCTCGGCAGCTGTTCGCATGTGATCGTTATCAGATCACCGCAACAAACGCCCGCGTATGAAACGCGGGAGGGGAGGGAGGTTTCAGTTCCTTATAAAACTCGAATTGTTCATCGTGCGTCCGAGCGGCGCACGTGGCGCGAGCACTCGAGAGCGTAATTGTGGAAAAAGATTTGGATCGATCGGAGGTACCATATCGACTCGCCTTACGGAGCGTTTCGTCAGGATCTTGATTTTTGAGCGTCCAACTTTGTTGAAGAGCTTCTCGTTAGCCAGCCGGATGTTGAACACGCAGCTGTGCAATTCATCGCGGCTAGATCGCGCCTTCGCGATACTGCTGATGCGGAAACGACTCTTTCACCTCTCTGTCGCGCACGTAATAATTATTTCGCCAGCGAATAATGCTGAAAAAACAGGCAGCGCGCTCGGGATCAGCGCTCGAGCGTGATCTTGATAACTCCGTCAACTCTGGATCGTGATTGTAGAACGCGATCGTGCGGATTGATTCTGCTGGTCGCTGGCAACACGTTTGTAATAGAATAATAATAATAACAATAGCATTAGTATAATATATAATAGAATACATAATGGAACAACAGCAATAAACAGCAATAATCAACTGGATCTTACAATAACTTTTAATTGATAAATGAAAACTGATAATACCGGAGGGATAGAGAACTGTTAAGTTCAACGAGGAAGGCGAATGATAAGTAAAAGCAAAAGATAAAGTCCTTTACGTCCTGTCGGTGAACTCTTGAATTTTGGAAATAAAAAAGATCTGCCAGATGCGAATGAAAGATCGCTGAACTTTTGATTGAGAAATATGAATCCAAACACGCGAATGCGAATGTGTCGCATTACGCAGCAGCATCCGCGAATTGTTTCGAATGCGGTAATTTCTTTCCGGATATTTTCGCAAGATCGATGCACGATTCTTGTAGATTTGGATCCGGATGTAGATAGCTCTAAATATATACCCTTCATCAACCGATACGACGATGTGGGATGGACTCGGTGTGAATCGCGCCTCGATAATTAGAGACAACAAAGGCCATCTTCCTTCCGGAACAATCCGAGTACATGACAACGATTGATCTCGTTTCCATCTGTTGCAGCGAAATTGAAACTACAGAAGAAGGATTAAAGATCGAAGTGTTTAATTATCGAGTCAATTATCGAATTGATAAAGAACGATAAGAGTAATCGACTCGGGGGAGAAAGACCTTCAAAGGAAGTGTTTTAAGATGCCGATATGAAGCATAGATGTGTTAGAGGAGATACCGATTGAAATCGAAGAGTTTCGATACAATGATGGCGCCATAAAAGTTTACTGCGTTGACTGTTGCCTTTGTCCCTAACCGAGTCAACAACAAATGCCATGCCTGAAGGCATGCGTCTTCTTTTTTTTTTTTTTTTTTTTTTTTTTCGGCACAAACCCGGTCAGTTTCGGTACTTTTAAATCCTATTATTTCCTCAAACCTACTAGGAAATCTTTCCCGTTTCAGTTTTCCCTCGTTTTATGGACCTTTAGACTTTTTCCCTACCTGATAATACAGAAGTGATAATCGCCCTGTAATCCTTTATCCTAGCATTTATACGTAATTTCAGCTTTACGAAAAACTCTACGCCGAGACGCAGGTTTGTGCATCCCGCTGATCCCATGCGCTTCTGCATCCAGCATGCAAGAATCTGGATGCGAATTGCGGCGCTTCCTCAATTTTTCTAGATACCAATATTACTTAATATTTCATACGTGTATATATACATATATATATATATATATGTATATATATAGTTAGTAACGTTCTCCCCTCGGGTCGCGGTAGAGGGGCAGCTTGTTAACCGCCGTTGACAGTGCCGGCGCGAGTAACAGCGGCACGTTTCAGAACAATTCCCACGTAAGGGCGGCGCCCCCTACCCCCTCCTCCCAACCCTCACTCACGTACGCACTCGTGCAGATCCATGCATCGGATCGCGTTGCGCACGCCAGCCACACTTATGACGCGCGCGCGTACCCATGCACGTACCACGTCGGTGGGAAGGAGCGGGGAGGGGGGCGGTGGAGGGAGGGAGGCCACGCAATGTTTACCTTTCTCTGTCGGACGCTCTTTGCGCGCCTTCATCCTTTACCGCTACCACGCACACCACGACCCGATCCCTTCAGTCTACGGCGTGTCGCCTCCGCGTCGAGGTGACGGTCTCGTCGCTCGCTTTCCTTCCGTAATTCTGTATCTTCCTTGATCGATGATGCGGCACAGACAGATCGCTCCAGATCGCAATCACCGCGCGATCTCCTGGCGTTTCCCCGTTCCTCTGCAATGCGAGGCAACAGCACATGCACACGGGTAAAGTGCACTTGCACGAGTTCCCTTCATTTGCGGGAAGGAAGAGAGAACGTGCGAGAGAGAGAGAGAGAGAGAGAGAGAGAGAGAGAGAGAGAGAGAGAGAGAGAGAGGGGGGGGGAGAGAGAGAGCGAGCTCTGTAATTATATCTGATGACAGATGATCATCAAGATAAAGCAAGATAATAAAAGCAAGTCCAAGCGTTTTCTCTCTTCTTTTCGAAAATCAAACCTTGTGAGTCGAGACCAATCGGCAGAATAGCGTCTCGCGGACGGCTTGCATTCCTATACGTCAACAAGTCTCAAATCCCCCTCCCCACGCCCAACATACCACCACTCCAGGGTACTTGTGCCCCACTCCGCAGTCCATATATTGTCGAAAAAGGAAGATGACAGTCAGTTAGCTGGGATATTTCGTAGTGGACGTGTATTATCGAGCGCCCGCATAAACGGACGCACAAATTTCCACGTGCTCGGTCGGCATTCGAATGTTGAAACAGATTTTCAAGTTAGTGAGTTCTGAGAGATACCAGAACTGGACCTCTGGATCTTCACGATTTGCTAAATTCCCGCGTCGTCTGGCACGCCAGGATTACATTGACTGCAGAAGGATAATGAAAGATATGAATATAGTTGCGTGCTACAGATTTACACAACTGACTAAGCAATTAAAGTTAAAGAAAAGAAACGTTTTAAAGACAAATTACATTCGTATTTTCTGATATCGTTGTTACGCTAGTTTTAATGACAGTTTTGGATGCTTGAAAAATGTCCAGCGATAGTGATGAATCCAAGGGACAAAAGGCAAAGGAGATGTCAAAGGAGGAGCGCCGTAAGGTAATGAGAATCGTGTTTAATAAAACGAGCTCTTCGACAGGATCTGTCAATCCTGTGGCGCGTGAAAAAACGTTTTCTTTCTCATTGAGTATCAGCGTGTATTCCGTTTCAAGATGTAGTACGTAATGGCAGGCAATAATATCGGAGTAATTCGCAATAAATGGACATTCGACTATTTCAGAACAACAAGCCGATCATGGAGAAGCGGCGACGCGCTCGAATCAATCATTGCCTCGACGAGCTCAAGACCTTCATACTCGCCAGTGAAAAGGATGTGAGTGCCTGATAATTTTTTAAGCAATCGAGTTGAACAACAATGAATTAACAAATGAATTAAGTGAAGGATAGTTTTTGATCGACCATTAACGAGATTGTAGAATCATATCCGAAAGAGAAGAAAATATCCGAGAGTTCCCAGTGTAGCTGTCCGGATTAAACCTTTGCGAATCGTCATATCATTTTTTGCGATTGTTATTACGACTCGCGTTTAATGCTTCAAAAACCGTTAATCTGTCTTGTTTATCTCGATTTATATCGATATCGATCTACTTCTGTCTTTATAGTTCTATCTATACCGATGTTCATCGGTATTCTCGATACGAACGGATGAAACATCCTTTTCTTTACGCGAATCGCTCGACTGACCGGTAGAATTCATCATAAACAACATCAGCGTGATAACAAAATCGCGTGATAACAAGGGTCCATCAGTCGGTGATTTTTTTGACCCTGAGAAGATTCGCGTATTGATATTGCAAGATTTTAAATAATAATAGATGTTAACGCGTCTTCGATGTTTTTGCGCAACAGTGTTTACATATTTATTTATTGCCGGTTCGAGAAAGTAAGGATGAGAGTCGTTAGAAAACAAAACAACCGTCTTTAATCGTCAAACAACTTAACAGTTACAATATTTGGATACTCGCGTTAACTTAGCAATAAACGTGCGACCGTTGCTTCTGGCTTCTCGCAAGACACTGAAGACACTGAAGACACTGAATCTTTCGATGCTTGATATTGCCGAGCGATAACGATCTTTGTTGCAACGATTGCGGCTTAATTCATTGGCTTTGTGACTCATATTCGCTATAAGCTTCGATATAAGCTATTTACATCGAAAACACTCCAAAACCAAGACAATACATATAAAATCCTAACAATAGGTGTTTCAAATAATAATAGGCAATAATTGAATAGCTTGAGATTAAGAAGAGAGCGATCTTAATATTCAAAGAAACTGTATAATGATGAGTTTATTAAATGAGATTACAAAACACTCGGCCGTACAAACGTTCGTCTCGATTTGTCGTCGTTAATTTGTTGTCATCGTCTTGTTGCACTGTCCTATTGGATGCCCGGTTCGCATAAACAAAAACGATCGTTTCAACAAAAATTGAAACGTTTCCCTCACGTGCCGGCTATCGCGCGCGGTATCCTAAATTTCCTACAATATCAAAAAGTATCGCAGAAGAACGTGACTTCCGCGTTGAGATCTCGTTCTACGACAACGTGACAGAGTGCGCTATCTCCGATCCGAATTTGAAAATTCTGGAACAGAAACAACAATCAAGCCTGCATCGTTTGCAATATTTATTCCGCCTTGCGTCTGCTCCCCGATTGCTTTTCTCAAGTGCGCTTCGCTTCCTCTTTCAAACTTTCGTTAGAGAGCCAGAAAATTCGGAAGGGAACAACAGTTTGCATAACGATCGAATCATGCCACGATCGGAAGCTGCAGGAAGCATCAGAAGTTTTCTTCGACTTTGCATTTTGGAAATGCGATCTTCGTCCGTGATTGATCACGTTCGATGCCCACGAAGCTCGATACTCGATGCTCATCGAACCAGCGATTGCGCGCTGGTAGCGGAAGTCATCATAGGTCATATTCTCGAATACATATCGGACATATTTGATCAGGCTTCTTTTTTCTCCTCCGACAGGATTCGATCGGAGGAGAATCGGAGTCATAACGGGAGGAGGATGGCTTTTGTTTTAGATTGCGTGGGAACGGATGAAATTGGATTCCCGATGCCCTCGTGTGTAAATCTGCCCGATAGATTTTACAATGGCGGTACAAAATACTCAAACGGTTAAGAGAAGCGGCAAAGGAACATTGTTCACGCGTTGTTTGTGCGTGACGGATGACGGGAGAAGGCAGTCCCTAATTATTCAATTCGCGCCTACTTAAGATCGTTGCGTCACTCGTCGACTTCCGAAATCATACTGATGGGTTTCCTGATGAAGTTCTGTCTCTCTTCGTTTCTCTTTCTTGTATTAGTCGTCCGAGAACTTTGTCCTCGTTCAGCAGATCGCTCTCATATATCGCTGGGATTTTGTCCTCGAAGTACACTAAGATCACCGAGTCGATGCCGTATTCCTTCACCTCGGCGTCGTTGTCTGTCCGAATAACGATATTCTCGTTTCCCAGTTCGTCATCGATATTCTCCAGCTCGTTCAAAATCCGCATGTCCTGCTCGTCGTCCTTGTCGTCTACGGGAAAAAGTCAATTTGCTAGTCGCTCTCGCTCAGGCTCGTATAACAGCACCTACCCAAGTAACAGTAACAGAAGAATGTAAAAAGTACAACGACAGGTACAACGACGAATCGATCGCTTAGAAAACAGGACTGCGACGTGTCTACGAGCTTTTCTATCATTTCCGTTACTTCCGGCATCTCGGCGTGTTTGTTTCTTTCTTTACGCAACAGCCAACCCAGTATCCTCGTTCATGAGATCGCCTGATGCAATTGAAGGAATTTTTCATCGACTCTATTTAATTACGTCTCTTATGCAAATGTATTTCTCTTTTCTTTTAAGTAACGTGACTGATCATCGTAAATATACGGTATTTTTCGTTCGAAGAGCACCAAAGCAGGAAACCTGTCTATACCATGTTCCTTTTCTCTCTTCCTTTCTCTTCCTTTTCTCTCTGTCTCCCTCCTGTCCAGATGACTTCCGCTGTATCCGTTCCGTTCGTGCGAAACACCTCGCGCTCCCTCGTGGGAACATCGAAATAATTATTACGAAGAAAAAAGAATCTCATCTCGGGTTGCAGCCTCTCTCTTTGTTGACCGTATCATCTTTAAGGATCCGGCTTTGGTCCGCGAGGACGGTGCGCATCGACGAAAAAAAAGGGGGGAAGATACGCGCAACGCCTCCGCTTTTTCCTTTTCTCCTCGTCGAATCTCCAACAGGTGCTGCACTTCTCTGTTCAGCTCTCAGCTCGGGGTGTCGAATTTAAGTAGGGAAATCAATATCTCTCCGTGATATTTCTCTCGGGATAACGTTACCCGCCCTATGGGCGCCCATAGATAATTTACTCCGAGCTTGTAGCAATACTATGGCAATACTATTGCCGCGACGTTACGACCATCAAGATTCTAATAAATCGAAAAGTATCTCCACGATCACGAGCGATTCCTCCCGCGCTGACTCCCACGCTCGTTTCCCGGGACGATCGCGGATTCACCGTAAAGACACGGATATCGGGATGATCCGGTGGGATGAGGTCCCGAGAATAGAGAAGACACAATGGCCCTCTCGAGAAAAGGAAAACCGTATTACTATTGAGTTATTGGTGTCCAAAGGGCTGGTGGGAACGCGCAAGCGTCACAAGCTCGGTTCCGGAAAGGTCACGTCCATCTGGATAGCCGAGACCGCTCGGTGATCCACTCTCGTGGATCTCCACTCGATTCCCACGATCGAATTTAGTCGCTCGCGAGCGGCGAGTTATCCGGTCCACTGGGTTTACACTGGAGAAGGCCGAATCATTTCATACGATGGATCTTTCGGATCCTTCGTGGATCGCTGATGGATCGCGTCCATCGTAATGGCACGTTTGCGATAAATGAATAATCTCGAGTAGCTCGCGCGGAGACGAGACAACTTAACGATGCACCGCGATGAAAAATCCACTTAGCCTTAGGCTGACTACTGAAATCGATCGCATTAGTCGATCAGTGATTGCCAGTTTGCTACCATCATAGTGTGGCCCGTATCGAGCCAATTAATTGGGCGTGTCGGCGTCGTGGATCTTCTCGATAGGGAATCGATATTCCTCCGTCGTTGAGACTTCGCTCGCCTCACGGGTGATCGCGTTTTACTGTACTCCGAACAAACAGGGATTTCGCTCCCTTACTATTCTTCGTCCTTCGCCACCCTTCCGGCTAGCCGTAGATAATGCAGGGCTCTTCTGGTATCGACGTACCTTCCGCTTTCTAACTTCTCGGGCGATGGCTCGAGCCTTCCCAAGGTCGCCTGTTTTAACTAGCATCGATTGATCGAGAAATCGATTGATAAAGCTAATTGGTAGATCAATGACCCGATTCACCCTTCTGCATTGTTAAGCATTGTTCGTTATCGAATCATCCATTAATCCGATCGACTTGATCTGTTACAGCCGAATAAGCACTCGAAACTCGAGAAAGCTGATATACTCGAGATGACAGTGAGATATTTACAAGCGGTACAGAAGCAACAAACGAATGCCACCGTCGCCAACAATCCGGAAGCGTTGACAAGATTCCATACCGGATTTTCCGAATGCGTTACCGAAGTATCGCGATACATCAATCTCGAGGACGTGGAACCCAGCTTCAAACGACGACTCCTATCGCATCTGAACAGTTACGTGAACCATCTCCAGCAAATGGTGCCATTCTACAGCCAGCGCGTGCCCTACATGCCTGAGCGGTTCTACCCCGCCATAAAGGTTAGCTTGCAGAATGATTTGCAGAGTGGGGATGAGAACAACAACGGCAGCGCAAGGATGCAGATACCGAACGAGATGCAATTGATCCCGGGTCGACTGCCGAGCGGTGAACTGGCGCTCGTGGTGCAATCCGCTGGCACCTCCGCGAATTTCCCCCTCTTCCCGCCCGCTGCGGAATCATCCGCGATGGTCGGTCAATCGTCGGATCTCACTGCGGTTCACAGGCCGCTGACACCGTCTAGCCCATCGGACTCCGTATCCAGCGATGATAGCGAACATTTGGAGCATCCGCGGGCGACATCGCCCGACCCTCATCAGTCGCATTCGAGTTGGACGAAGCCGGCTGAGTCTGGTATCGCGGAACCGAGAGCTGCATCGTCGAAGAGTACCTTATCCCTGCCAGCGATTCAGATGAGCTCGAGCGACAATTCGAGGATGCAGGCCGCAAGAGTTCTGGAATCCGAAATGGGAGACGTCAATCAAAATCCCGCTGCCCAGGAGCAGCCAATGGAATCGAATCTGCGGAAACTCTTGTCCACAGTTATATTAAGAAAAAAGAGTACTTCTGTATGGCAGGCGTCAGCAAGTTCACTTGAGATCAACAAACCTGATCTCACGAAACGTCGGAGCAATGAAATGCTGAAAAACTCGGATAAGAAACCAAGATGCGACGAATCCGCCAGCTCGAGCTCGAGCTACATGGATGTCGATGTTCTCGAGCACGAGCACGCGAATGACCAACCGGTGGATAATTCGCAGAAGGATAACGCGGTGCCGCGAAATCCCAACGAACGTTCCAAGCTGTCCAGTCCGAATCCGGTACAGAGACCTTTCAATGCTAATACCGATATGTGGAGACCGTGGTGACTATTGTCGGCGGCAATAGCGATCACAACAATTTATATTTTGTACATAGTACGAGATGGATGGACTTTTTCTTTAAATAGTAGATAAGGTGCCATAAGTACATTATTGCGTTCCTATTGTTACGTTAAGAGAATCGCAATTTATTTGTAACTCACGCAGGATAAAACACATGGAGAATTCTGAATGACAGTTTGTCAGCTTTACTCTTACCCGGAGACAGATTTAAGAAATATCCAAACAGAAGTGCAGGAAGTATATTTGATATCAGAAATATTTTCACCTAACACTCGGGATATCATGTAAAATACGAAAAGGATGAACGAAACGTGAAAATAATATTATATTAGTGTTAATATAATTTCAATTATATTAACGAGATGTAGATATAATGAATCGTTAATGGATCGGTAATGGACTTTCTCATGGATTTTTGTGTCACTGCCATCTCATAAAACGATGAGCTTTAAGTAATTATAATGATGATTTTGTTAAACTTATATTTACTATATAGTTACGTTTCATGTACATAACATCGGTGCACTCGCCAATCGATCAGTTGGAGTCAGTCAACTTCACAGTGATGGATACTCGAATATGAATTTGGATAATAAAGAATACCTTCAAACTGACCTTCGCTTTGGTTTTAACCGTACTCCATTTATGTCGTACACAAATAGATGCACGTTCGTAGATGGATACGAGTCGTATTTGAAATCCGCGGTACAAAGTAGCGATAACTAATTCCGTCTCTTCTAAATCAGAAGTGAGCATCGAGCTGCTTGTTTGCAAGAACTACCGCTGTAGCATAAAAACAAAAGGGGCATGTCAACATTTGACATGCTCCTTTGTTCTTTCGATTGATATTATATCCGGCTTGTTGCCGGACACGCTTACATTCTTATATCTTTCTCTTTCGGTTGCCACGGTAATTCCTAAATCAAGAACATTGCGTGACATTGTGATGGCTCCCGTTTCTTCCGATGTTTAAACCTGGCTCGATAGACAGCTCGAAATCCGAGCAGTTTGTAAATATACGGATAGTTATGCGTTAGATATTTTCGCACTTGTTTAATTTAATTAATTAAATTTTTAATAAACGCGAATAATAATTTTATACACGATTATACGCGCAATACAATTACAATTGTATCTTAAGTTATGTTTGGCAATTGGCAAATCATCGTTACATTTGAAAAGTAATTACGATTAGAGCATCAGTCAACTATGATTACAATCATATTGCGATTATCATTGCGTCTTAATTTCATTAATCTCGTAGTTGAATGATCATTTCAGCTATCAATGACGGTCAGTATTGGTCAGTACTGATTGACGCTTTCTGTTTGACTCTTTTGCCAATTTCTCAAAGAAGACTGACGAAGGGCTTTCGTAATGAAATTACAAATGTAATTAAATTACGATAATACGACGATAAAGTACGATGATTCTTGACAAATGTACTCGTTATCGTCGTATGTTATATCGTTGAATCGAGTTCTTATTTTATAATATGTGAAACTAAATATTGTAATTGTATTTTGTTCGCGTATCAGATGTGCCAGTGTCATCCGCGACCGTGACATATGAATTTATCGAGATAAGATAATATTGAAATAAAAGCTTGTGATAAAAGCGTCGTAACATCGTAGCAACGTCGAGACACGAGTGTTGTGATACGAAGCGTACGATATCCGTTACTTATTTTCCGATCGATCTTATATACACTTCCATCGGCAAGATAAATAAATAAATTTGCGGAACGCAAACCAATCTCGTAGGTGTTACAATTCTATCTCAGCGCAAAAAAGCTGCCCCTACATATTCCGCCGATATATTCCACGGCCTCGTAAAAGCACGGAAATTCTCCTCGCCGAGAGAGCCATCGGAGGCGCTTTACCCTTTTAAGGAGCGTTAAACGCGCTCCGATTCATAAACTGGAACTTATTCTTTCCTTTTTTGCCGATAAAAGAGCAAAAAGCTGCGGAGAATGAGAATTTCAACCACCTGTTACACCGCAAAACCACCCGCGTTCTCATCGACTAAATGCTTAAACTGATTTATCGACAGAAATCGCCAACTTCGTTAAACTCTCTTAGTCTTATTCTTCCGGTAAACGCACGCGTTCCGCGTCTTTCGCGGCGGATTCCCGCATCCGTTACCGATGCCGGCGATTAAACAGTCCGATCGATTACGCGACCGCGATGCATAACGGATGTGGAACGCGACGAGGAGAAGGGGAGAAAAGAGAGAGAGAGAGAGAGAGAGAGAGAGAGAGAGAGAGTTCGGACGAGGTGTCCGAGCGATTTAACAAATTATTGCCGAGTTTAACATTTGTTTTACCCGGCCGATTTAAATGGTCATAAATATGTAGTTGCACTGTGATGTGGCATTATTTACAACCAGTTTTTCAGTATCGAAATCCCCTACAGGTTCGGGCATCGATAGTGAGATGGCACCACGCATGTCCGGGATTAAATCCCTCTGTTCGCGCGGACATGATTCTCGCGCAATGGGACGCGAAATTATAATATTACAAATACTCTTTCACGCGTCGCCAAAAATCATCCGGCTAATCCTCTGTCGCGACTCCCCGCGCAGCGGAATCGCGCGATTCCCGATCGATTTGTCGGCGATTATCGAAAACTTCCCATCGGGGAAGGAACGACAGAAGCGAAGCGACGATAAATAAATACGGGGAGCGGGAGCGGGGAGAATGGGACGAGAGCTTAATGGGACGAGAACCAAGAAAAATACGGATTCAACGGAGCGGCTCGTGCCGCGTCTCTAATAACGCGCGCGTCTCATCCCGTCGCAATATCAATCAGGATACATCTTCCGTGCATGCGGCGTGACGTGAGAGGATGCTCTATCGAGGATCGCGGCAAGAACGACGAAGGAGCACGCGACGACATGAGAAACCGCGGATTTTCCGCCGGCGGTTTCTTCTTCCCTCGATCCTTGAACGGTGCCGTCCTACTGGCTGGCGCGAGGCATCGAAGTCGCCGTTTCGTCGCGCTTAAATTCGGTCTCGATAACTCGCGCTCGCGCTCGCGCTCGCGTTCGCGGCCACGGCGGCGAGGGAGGCGGGCGGGGRGGGGGRGGGKGGGRRGGGTGCACCGCCGGTGCACAACCGACACCGGATGACACCAGCCAACCGCGGTGGCAACCCCCGCGCGCGCTCGCGCGCTCCCCGCGTATCACGTGGGTATAAATAATTACCCGGGCGCGCGGGGCAATTACTATAAGTTATGGCGCAGCCGCTACAATTTGCAATGTCAAGACATAAACACCGCTACCGCTTACATTTGAATACATTAAGGCGACGGGAGCGCCCTGATTGGCCGGTGGAGCGGTGCCGGGGCCCCGGTATCGGTGCGTGAGCTACGATCTGGTTGACGATTTTTATTGAGGGAACTATCATCTCCCGCTCGGACAGAGGAATGGGGGCAGGACGGCGAGGGCGAGGGGGAGGAGGGAGAAAGAGCGAGGGAATGGGGGGAGGGCCTACTTCCCGGCAATCACTGCCCGCCACCGAGCTACTGCTCGACGGATTCCCCTCCCCTCCCCTCCCGCCCCGCTCGCACCATTCCGCGATTTTCCATTGGCCTTGAGGCGACGATCTACGAGACGACGCTGGATGATAATCCGTTCTCCCCTCCCCYCCCCCCYCCCCCYCCCGCCCCGGGGGGGATTGCCCGATGACGGGCCGTCGTAGCCCCTCGGGGATAGATTGCCCGATCAGGGGCACCCGATATCCGCGCGGCGCGCGGCTTCTTCAATTTCGTCTTCAATCTCGGTCGGACGGAGGAACGCGCGATCGCGCTCGAGCGACGACTCGCGCCGGACGATGAACGGCCCTCCGTCGTCGCGCATCCGCGTCCTTATCCGGGACGTTATCCGTACGTCCAATTAAGACGAACAACGGCGGACAACGGTAATCGTTGCCGAGAGAAATTGATGGCAGCTGCGATGGATTTAACGTTTATTTTCCTATATCCGATCCGGATGATGCGGACCGACTGTAAGAACATCGCGGAGGCAGCTCGCCGCGTTCCGCCGCTGTTTCGCGCAGCGTTTCGAAAATCGTCGAATCGCGTCGAAGAGGGTTGGGGAGAGGAGGGTTGGGGAGGGGAGGGGAGGGAATCGCGCGGGCGCGGGCGCGGGCGATGATGAACGCGTAGTTGGTCGCGATCGCGCGCGGCTCCATTCTCCTATCGTTGACGGAATCGAGTTCGGGAATCGGCGGTGTGTGTGGCCCGGGCACGGGCCGGCCGCGATCTTGCTTCGCCTCGACTCATCGATCCGGCGAAAAAACGATCGGCGAAAGCCAACCGAGAGTGTAGCGTGGCTGTTTCCGTTGCGGTATGCGACCAGACGCGAGTGCCTCCGGGCGGCGGATATAGCAATCGCCGAGTGTTTTTCGCGTAGTTGTGTTTCGATGGGCATCCGATCGCGAAAGAGAGAGGAGCGACGCTCCTCTCGCGCGCGCGAAGGGCACACGGAGGAGAGGCGGGGGCGGGGGGCGGGGGGGGGGGGCGCGCGGGCCCACGCAGCATGTGCAAAAATG
>JAHMML010000027.1:1412706-1458865 GCA_020341155.1 Eciton burchellii | reverse complement strand
GGTACGGGGGCGCGTTCGGAAAGAGTAAAAAATATTACACCCTCACACACTGGCGCCGCGTCGCGGATGAAACGTGCACTGACCAATACCAATAACGGGCGGCACAAAAGAACGGCCGGTCGGTGTGCGAAAAACAGACCCACACACGGCGATTCGGGCTCCTCGCTGCTTCGGTGGCATTATAGCTTTTCACGTACCCGGTGGCTCCTCGATACAGCGCCGGCCGGCTCGTCGGGCCGGTCCGGGCTTTGAAGGAAATTTTGAAGCGGTCATGCGGCGTCCCGGCGAGGAAGCCCCGTGGAAAAAATTAACCCTTGAAGTGCCGAGACTTTTTCTCGGCAGGTTAATCGCGGCCTGCCTGCATGCTCGCCTCGAATTTCATAGCTGGTGTGTGGTCTCGTCGTGGTGCCGCGAATGTCGCCTTGATCGCGAGTAAGCAACGCGTTAAACATCAGTTTCTCCATTCCAGCTTCAATAGCGCGCTTTAATCTTTTCGGAGCTGCTTCGATGGCGATCGTAAAGGATCATACTCGCTCCTTCGTCGGAACGAAAGACGAAATAACGCGAGATGTCGAATATAATAACTGAATGAATCGAATTCGCGTGGGTTTTACTCTGAATGAACTGAATGAACTGAATGAAGATCAGAATGCGGTCGATGTGGTATCCTTACGTCTATACGTCTTGGCGTTCTCCCGTGATGACATTATTACTCCTCTAATCGAGTTTCACGCTCCGTCTCTGACAACAATCGCGAATCACGCTGAATAAAATTTAAAGCGCACGTAATTGCGCATGCATTCACATACGCGCGCGACAATCGCGCGACAATCGCGATCGTCGTACCGTACACAATTAATTCCCAGCGGCACGCCGCGAGATCCCTCCGGAAGCAGGCCGCAGAAATGTTCTCCGCCTCCGCCAAGCGGATCCGAACGAGTGACAGCGATCACCGGTCCACGCAGCTGTCTTGTCCGGCGACTTGTTCCGGGCGACCCTGTAGATGCCACGTAGCGCGCGGGATGGGTGGGCGCGCGTTTAGCATTTGAAAAAAAGCGCTGGCCGTGCGACCGCCTCTCGGCCCGAATCTCCCATACACCCGCACAAACAAAAGGCTACATTTAGCATTAAAAAAGCACGCAGACCGTGCGGCGCGGCCGTGCCGTGCCGCGGACGGTGAGGGGGAGACCGGGGAGGGGGAGGGGGGAGGGGGGAAGTTGGCAGAGGGATCGGTGGCGGAGGTGCCGGGGTTGGGAAACGTTGGACAGAGCGATGCCGGGGGGTTACTCTCGTCTCCGCGCGCGTACGGCCGGACACTTTTGCGCGATGCGCATCCGCGCGCGCGCGCGCGCGAGCGCGCGTTTCAGCGAGCGTGGAGCATCGAGGAGCATCGAGCGAGGCTGACGAGAGTAGCGAAGCGGACACGCGAGGCGAGCGTGTAGGATCGAACGTGGCGCGCCGCCTGGCGGGAACGAGGAGAATCGGACACGCAGCGGGCCACGAGGCCGATGCGAGGGCCCGGGATCGGGACAGAAGTGCTTGATGCATCGGGACAAACACATTTGGCATTAAAACAGCTCCGACACTGCGTAGTCTGCAGGAGCATCGGCGTCCCCGCGGTGACGACGGCGGAGCGGCTATACGCTCGCGCGCGCGCGCGCGCGTGCGAGCGAGCGTGTTGCACGGACGGAAGCGCACGTTCCTCGCTCTGCCTTCCTCTCGCCTTTCCGCTTCCTCTCCTCGTCTCTCTTCCTCGTCTCTGCTTCCCTCTTTTCCCCGTGGTCCATCGCTGTCTCGCCTCTTGTTCCAGCGGGTATCCACGCCCGCACGTCGACCTCCGTCCCTTCGACGGTGCGCTACTCTTTCTGTCACCTTCTGCGCGCTGCGATCCAGCCGGGCGCGCGAAGCGTTGTACGCGGAGTAACACACGTCCGTGGTAGTTGCGCGTGTGCTCGTACCTATCAATCGTGTTCGGAGGCTGCATTTTTCCTCTCGTCCACCACCGGGCGGGCCTCCGCGCCGGAACGTGAGGCGGAATGAAAATAGAAGTGCAGTAACGTCGATGGGGGGGAAAAAAAAAGGAATGGAAAAAAAAGAGGGTTGAAAAAAAATATATATGATCGCGGAGCCCCGGGCCGTGCGACGGCATTTCGACGACGCTGCGGAACCGCCGATCCGCTCGGCAGATGCTTGCCGATGCTCCTTCGCGCGTGCGCGCGCGGACGGTTTTCGCCGCGGGATCGCGCGAGGCTGAGAAATCGGTCCTCCTCGTGGGCGCGGATTGCACTCTCGCGGGCGGATCGTCAAGTTCGCTTCCTCGTCGTCCGAGCGTCAAATACGTCTTTGGAGGTTAGAGCGATAAACGCGCGCCGCGAGCCTCGCCGACCTCGTCCGATAGCTCGAATCGATCGCGATCTAGCGAATCCGGACGCGATCCTCTGGCTGCTTCCGGCCGGCAAGCGCGATGATACGCTCGTGATGCGCGCGACGATTATATCTGTCGGGGGTTGGAGTTCATATAAATGCGTCGAGGCTTCGCCTGATGGTAGCGGTCCGCGTTTAACTCATAAACTTCATTTGCGGTGTATTATAACGCATAAATCACATGTAATTTATCCGTTATACGCATTACGTCATTTCGTATCGAATTTGCGCGCTAATAATGCGTTCACAACGGAAACGATATCGGATCATAAACGTGTATTTTCGCCGCTCATATAAACTGACACCTTTCAAATTTCTCCCACCCGCGCGCCACCCTCCGCCAACTCTCCGATCTCCTCCCCTCACCGACCCGCGCTCTCGCACCTCGTCAAGTCTCGATTATATTACGCGTAAATTAGTAAACCCTAGAAGCACCGGGCGATAAAACCTTGTCGAGCGGAACGAAGAACGTCCGCAGAACTGGCGAACGTAGACGAGGCGCGCGAGAAGAAGGGGAAGGAGGCGAGAGAAGAGCAAGCTAAGAGCGGGGGATGCAGGAGCGCGCCCGACTCTCCTCTCCCCCCCGTCTCTCTCTCTCTCTCTCTCTCTCTCTCTCTCTCTCTCTCTCTCTCTCTCTTTCTCCGTCCCTCCCTCCGCCTCTTTCGGATAATTAAAAATAATCCCCGCGGCCCTTTACTCCTTTTTCGCGGCTCATTAAATCGACCATAAATTATGCATCGAAAATTACGGGCAGGGCCACCGAATATCGGTACCGGGGCGCGGGCCCTCGGACCGGCATAATAAGCAATTTGTAATCAAGAGGCGTCGTACGGGGTGTTATAGTTAGTAAGAAATCCAATGGGGAGTCCCTCCCGGTCCCGTCCGCGGCTACCGCCCGCGCCGCGACGGGGCACGGAGGAGGAGGAGGAGGAGGAGGAAGGGGGGGGGGCACGGGGGCACGGGGGACGCGGGCGAGGGCAGACGCGTAAAAAGAATTGCAAATTGCGAATTAGCATTATGTCCCGTCTACTCAAATCGTTATTATCCCCGACGAGTTCCGCGCCGCCCCGTCCCGCCGGCCTGCCCCCCGGCGGTGCGCCTCGCTCGTCATACTCGGCGCAAATCGGATTCACGTCGTTTCGACTGGACCGGCCGAGGCATCCAGTTAATACCCGGGACTCTTGCCTCTCTCCTGCGGCCCTTCCTCCCTGCCTCCTTCCCGATTCCGGGAACGAGGCGAGAATTAAATGTCGCGCGCATCCGCGGCGCGTGGCGTCGCGGCGCCGGCGAAAAACTGAGTAAGAAACCGCACGCGGTTCGCCGCAATGCCTCCTCCAATCGACCGCACGAAGAATCTCCTGTCCTCTTCCCACTCCCCCCGCCCCCCGCCCCATCCCTCAACCCTCGAACCCCCCTCCACGACCTCGTTTGTCCGGCGATCCAGCGCGCGGCCGGCCGGCTCCAATTTTCTCAGCGATTTTTCGCGCGCGATCCCTCCCTCCCCTCTCTTTCTCTCTCTATCTCTCTCTCTCTCTCTCTCTCTCTCTCTCTCTCTCTCTCTCTCTCGGTAGGTCCGAACTAGGTAAATGTTGAGAGCGAAGCACGTTGGAACCGATAATAATTATTACTCCGCGCTCACGCTTCTTTGCGCGGCCGATCTGTTTATCAGTGGCGCGCAGCTTCCTGAAGCGTGAACGCGCATGGACGATGAAACAACGTCGGATCGTTTCATTCCCGTATATATAATTCCTGAGTATAATTTATGAGCGGCATCGAAAAAGTTTCGACTACAAATATCGGGCGGATAATGCGGGCGGATGAAGAAAGGGGAGGAACAAAAAAGGGGGAAAGAGCAACAGCGTCGGCGTAATTGTATAGCCCACAGCGCACAACCGAGTATTGTGTTCCTGTGTAAGTCAGTAAGCGCATATCGGCGGACGGGGCGGCTCTCCGCGCCACATGTGCGCGTTATCGCAGAATGCGCCGCGCGAGTGAATAAAAATAATCGCGAATTTTTCCTTCGGCGTTAATTATTTTTTAATAATTCGTACAATACGTATATACGCGCGGATATATTTCCTTTGCCGCCCCGGCGAGATCGGCCTGTTATGTAACGGCGCGGTGTCTATCTCGGTAATACTCGAAACATCAACAGCCGAAGAAAGAATGATAATGAAATAGACGCGGAATATAGACGTCAGACTGAAAAACATGACGTTGTTACGAGCTCATCGAGTATTCCTTGCCGAGTCCGTGAGTATCTCGATGAGAACGCGGATGCGCCGCGCGTGCGAGGTTTCGGCGGAATCAAGTTTTCCGCCCAACCGTTCCGTAAGGTAAAAGCTGGAATTTCGACAAAGCGAATTATCGCGCGTATCGCGTCGGGACGGCACGCGTCCGTTTCAGCAGATCGCGTTCGCGAGGGGAGAAAAAAGGGTGGGCGCGATAGCGCAGGGTCCGGTAATAAACGACGATTCGCGCGCACAGCGAGCACGGGAAGTCCGTCGAAAAGTCGCGATGCAAGAAACGGGATGGGGGAGGGGAGGCAGGCCGGCGGGAGCGTTCCGCGCTGCCCTCGGCGCATATTTTCACGTTATAGGTATCAGATTACTTAAACAAGGCGCAAATGCCGTGCACGCGCGCCGGCCGGTTAATCGCGCGGCGTTATAGCGGGCGGCATTATTCAATCTATCGGATCGATCATATGTATCCGCGCCTGATAAACGCGTAAACGTTATGAAAGCACTTTGGGTATTGATGTTTACTTTGAAAAACAGGATTAAAACGGGTATCGTGGAAATTCGGTTGATGGAGGAACCGCGCGGGCGGCCGTGTCTCTCGTTGGAGCCGAATTTAAATAGTGGCCCAAGCATATTATTGTATTAATAAATGGAATTAGCGAAACAGTAAAGTGCTTTTAACGGCCGGTGTCTATCCTGACTTCTCTAATATGACAAATACACTACAGTGCTACGCCAGCGTTTCGGCGTTCTTGCATTCATTAAATGACGGTCGCGATGCGCCTCGCGGTTATTAATGGCATCGCGTCAGAATCAATTTTCATTTGTTGAATACTTATGTACGGCGCAATCCAATTTGCACATGTTCCCCGTGAAATCGTCCCGCGCCGCGCATTTCACCGTAATTGAAAGCCCTCGAACGCTTCTGACGCTTCGGGGGGGGGGGGGGGGGAAAAAAGAGAAGGAAAAAAAAAAAGGAATACCCGCGTAAAGAAAAACGGGCGCTCGTGTGCGCGCATGTGTGCGCATCTGCGCGTATGCGTATGCACGTGTGCAATACGCTTTTCGCTAACGGCGGTCAATTATCGCCGGATAACTCCAAATAAATGCGCGCCTCCGCGCGATCGCCAGACGCTGCTTACGAGACGGCTCCGCGGCGTCCGCAAAGTTCAGCGACGCCTCGGGCGAGCCTTATCTCTAACGACGTGTCGTCCAATGCCAAGGGATTTAGCGGCGATTCGCGGCAACCCCGCTGGGAATTAATAAGGCAACTTTTCCGCGGAAGAGGGATTTCAGGGATCAATTACGCGGCAGGCCGCCGTCTCTCGATGATCAACGCTAGCCCCGATAGTGTAATTAGCGAAAAGTTTCCAGGTCGCTGCCGACGCGCTGGACGAGAACGGGGACGCGCGCCGACCGATATTCTCGCTGTACAATTGACGAAATACGAAAGAGGAGCGGCGCGACGGCGCTCGGGAATAATGCTCTTTCCTTCGGTAACCTCGGCGAGTCAGCGAAGCGGCGGTGGATCTCGAAGAAACCTAATTAACCTCCGCCGCTTTGGAATGAAATTATTTTTACGCGGTCGCCGTGAAAAAAAGGAGCAACGACGACGAGGAGGATGAGCGGGGAGCGGGACGGTGGAGGTGACGACGACGGCGACGGCGACGACGACGACGACGACGACGACGACGACGACGACGACGACGACGACAGCGACGATGAAGAAGGAGAACCAGAAAGTAGGTGGTAGGGCAAGCGCGCCGGCTCGAAACTACCAAACTACTTTTCAAGCTGCCCCCGCGGCCCTGGCAAGATTATAATTAAAACGTCGCGCGGCACTGGATAATAAATTAATGCATAATTAACATAGCTAATTATAATACCGGCTGAAATTTTTCTCGTAACTCGTAACACACTGGTCTCTCGCATGCGGAGGCAGTGCAGCCCGGTAATTTATGATCGGACATGAAAAATTACCGTCTCGAGGGTGGGGTAGGAGGGTGGAGGACCGAGGGGTTCGGCGGGCTGACGAGGGGAGGGGTGGGGGGGTTAATCATCCTCGGACCCCGGTTGCCCCTGTCCCCTCTCCGCTCCCTCCCTCCCGCCCCCCCGCCCCGGCGGGTCCAACCTCCCGTCTCCCGCCTCCCCGCCGCCGATCGCTGTGCACCGACCGGTACCCCGCGCTGACCTTCCACTAACGAACGCCGCGAACCGCTCGCGCGCAGTCCTTCTCCTCCCTCCCTCCCTCTCGTCCCCTCCCCCCGTCGTCTCCCCCGCGGCGGCCGCTGCTGCAGCTGGACTTAATAACTTATTATAATGCGGCGGGCCGCGTGTGTGTGCACGGGGATCTTGCGAAACGCGGTGGCGCGCGCGCGTCGAAGGAGGGAAAACCAGCTCGCCGCGCGAGTGAAACGTGACGGAGCGCTACGAGGCGCGTAATGAAAGGAGAAAGGCGTGCCGAGAAGTAAATCTCGGCGTACACATGGCGCGAGGATACATCTTATAATGTAGAATATTTAATAGAGCGCGCGATGGCGCGTACGCGATGGCGATTAATCTCTGACACGGCGCAACTTCCCGCTCCGCCGAGCATAGCGCGCGCGCGCGCGTGCGCGCAGCAGCAGCTTGGAGTTTCCAAAGTCGAGAACGTCGGGCAATCGAATGACAGATCGCGAACAACCTCGACGCCGGTGACCGAACGAAGAACCGGCCGCGCCGGTTCGAATTCGACGCGGAATTCGGATTTCGAAATTCTCGCCTGCACACGTGCGCGCGCACGCGGACCGCGACGCGGCGCGGCGCGGCGCGAACGAGGAGCGTCTGTTAATTGACTTATAAAAAGCTTAAATAATTACATTAGCATTAAAAGCCGCCGCGAGGCGGCCCCCCGGCCGTCGTATAATTCAACATTGTGCTTTTTTTCGTAGCGCTCGCAGCTAACGTGAAAGCTGCCGTGCTGGTCTCTTTCAAAGCGAGTCCGCTGCACGCGGCGTTAATTCATTAGTCGTTGCTATACATCGTTCCGCGAAAACCTCCCGGTTTTTAGATTCCCTCTGTCACGGGCTTTCAAGCGATACAACAGTTCCGCCATAATTTATTGTATAAACGACTCACTTTCCTCCGTGCCTTCCCATGCTCGCGCGCACCAGATATCAATGTTTATCCCCTTCGGTATCGGCAGCACTGCGGATAGGGAAACGGTAGTTTCGTTCGCGTCGCGAGAGCGACTTTATCTCTCTCCGGGATCACGAAAAATTTTCCCTCCTTTGTCACGCGCGCCGCGCGACGATTTTCATTTTCGCCATCGGACCCCCCGGATCCACCCGCGCGCGCGGGCTGGCGTAGCCTCCGCGCCAGGAAAAAGGAACAGCCGGATAAATCCACGCGTCGTCGATTGGATGACGTTCCCCCCTCCCGACCGGCGGAATCCGCGAAATCATCGGCCATCACTCCGGCACGCGAGATCGCGCGTTACCGCGCCGGCGATCGCTTCGACCTCGCTTCGTCCCGATGCTCGAATGCAGTTGCGTCGTAGTAATTTGTCCGCGTTACTCGAACCGGTCGCGGGGTGGCCACGGCGACGGCCACGCTCGCCCCCCTCCTGACCCCTCTCGCCGTCCTCCCTCCCCCGGCTAGGCCGGCTTCGCGCGGGGGGCGCGGCGAAAATGCAGACAAATGAGTTGAAAAACGCAGTCGCAACACCTCGCCGTGCGACCACGGCGGACGCCGAGGAGGGGGGTCGGGCGGGGAGCCCGAGCGTTAGCCGACGATTTGACATTGTCGAAAGTTAATCAATGCCCCCCCCGTATCCCCGTTCCAATGACGGGCGGAGGCCGCGCGATACGGGCCGCGCGCACGATCGCGCAAGGGAAACGCTCGGGGCCCGCTCTCCGGCCCGGCTCCCCGGCGTCGTTTCGTCAATTTTTTAAAATTAAATCACTATCTGTCCTTGTTAAACGCGCTTGCCGGCCGCAACCGGTCTCCGACCTCCCCACCGTCCCCCCGGAACCGCTGTCATGCCCTGCACTTCCCTGCGTTCTCCCYCCCCCCCMCCCCCCGCGCCGCTTCCCCTCCCCGACTCGTCTCCTTGTTCCCCGTGGCCCGCGCTCATCGCGGCTTCGCCCGTACGTCGATCCACGTGCTGCGCCTAATGACAGACAGTTGCCGGCCGAAAAAAGTGTGTAAATCCGTGGTGGAACGGCCGCGAGCGAGCGGGCGAGTGAAAAGGGCTAAAAAAAAAGAGGAAAAAAGAAAAAGGGGAAAAAAAACAGATGGGCGGGGGTGGGGGCGGGGGAAAGGGGAAGAAGCGTTGGAAGCGCGGACGAGAGTCGCGAGTAGGAGAGCGGCGAGTCCGCGGGGGCGAGAGGGTGAATTTGGAGAACGAGAGAGCGAGAGATCGGCGGATGAAAAAAAGAGGTGGAGGAGGAGGAGGAGGAGGAGGAGGAGGAGGAGGAGAGGCAGACGGAGAGGGCGAGAGGGCGGGAGGGAGAGAGAGAGAGAGAGAGCGAGAGAGAGGGAGATACCATTCCACATCGTGCCCGTATAGAGATGGCGGTGCATGCGGCTCGGCCGAGCGGCCATTCCGGTAAAACGCACCGGAATAAAAATAATGGCTGGAAATGGACACGGGGTAGGTACCCCGGCACCTCGTCATTTTTTTCTATTAGCCGAAACTTACAAACACCCGGGGCTTCCGGCCATTTCGGCCGGCCCCGCAGACCGCCAAACTGCTCTGCCGTCCGTGTCTGTGCGGCCGTCGAAATTCGAAGCGCCGCGGCCTGTTGTTAGCCCCCCCGCCGCCTACCATCCTCCCCCTCCCCCCGTTCCCTCCGCAGCTTCGAACGCCCGACTGCCCGCCCGCCCGCCCGCCCGCCGCGGCGGCCTCGCTTTCCCCCCTTGCTGAAAACGGTGGCCATATTTTTTTTCGAGCAACGAGAAGGAGCCCGGGCACCGCTCGCGCCCGCGATTAAAATGTCATCCGCGTTCTGCAAATGACGCTTTTTTTCCGCGGCGCTCTCGGCGTGCCGTAGAGAGCGCCGCGCGACGTAACGAGAGAGGGTGACGACCCAAAAAGAGAGGAGGGGGTAAACACGGACGCGGAGGGATAATTCAGCCACTTCGTTCTAGTTATTAATGCCCGTGCCGTGATGGGTCGGGGCGGGGTGGGATCGGGTAGGGGAGAGGGTGGTATTTAAACCGCGCGGGTCTTTAAATATTTTAACTCCGGCTATTTTTTTTCCCGCCGGCGAAAGGATCGCCGCGCGCGCTCTAGCGCCCCTGACGATTGCGCGTCATATATTTGCCCGCCCTACTTGTCTTCCGCGTTTGTCCGGCTACGGTTTTTATCGCACGTAAAATAGCCGCTTTTATTTCGAGGCAACGTTCGCCGAATATGACGCGGCGAGGAAAAAAATACGTTACGATAAATTGATAATAAAACCCACTCCGTGAGAGCAAAAAGATTCGCATCTCGTTTCGAGATGATATCGTCGCGCTTGATTTTTATCGGATTTTCGTCAAGTGTCCCGTGCCTTTCGGGGCGGTGTCAGGGCACGCGTGCCCCGAAAGAGTCCCCATTCGAGGAGGTCAAACGAGGAGGTCATGCTCGATCAATCGATACGCGTGCAAGACGGAGACTGCCAGACCAGCCGCGTCTCATCGAAGGAATCGAATGCTATCAAGCGGGAACAACGGTTTCGCGATAGATCGCGATAAATCTCGCTGGATCAGCTCGTACGCGGGCCGAGCGGCGTAAAACGCGCGCGTAACGCGCGCGTTTCGTTCGAGCGGATTGGAAGCCACCGGGGCAAATTATGCGCGATTAACGTCAGTCGGGCGTAACGGCATCGTGTGTGGATATGTACCTGCGTTCGAGAAAATATTTACGCGCATAACTCGCTTATGCGTGATTTTATGCGCGTATGCACACGCGAGTCTTCCGTTATTATGTCCGACAACGTACACGTCACGTATAAGTCGTATAAGTCGCTGTTGATTCCGTATCGCGTTCCGTTCTGCGGCGATTGCCGCAGCGCGAATCGATCAATCAGAAAAGCGCGCAGATGGAGGATTCCTCCATCAGTCTCAGGCGGGAATTTGATGGAAGGGGGTTAAAGTTGAACGAAAAGAGGCATCGTCATCGATGAAGAGCCCGAGAGTCGTTCGACGAGCGTTCGAGGGTAAAGAGCGTTCGAGACTCGCCTCGTCGTCGATAAAATGAAGCGCGCCTTCAGAAACCGGCGCGATCGATCTCTCGATCTGTGCTCCTACCTACCGTCATTCGTACGATGCGCCCGATGACTATCCCTGCTGGCGTCCATCACCGGCCGCCGCCCGCTCAAAGTGACTCATCAGTAGGAAACAGCGCGTCGATGGCCACCCTCTTACGTTCGAATTGACGTTGATATTACCAGGCCTGCGAACGCAATCGGCCGACATAATAACCGTTTTAGGCGGCTCTCTCTGACCCGGCTGCTGCGACTCCATCGTTTAAGTGACGGCGGAAGTGAGGCCCCTGGGCATTAGCTTTGGCCCGCTTGATTCGGTGTCAAAGGGAATATCCGTCGGCGAGGAGCGCTCGCCCGAGTGCAGAGTCGCCGCGGTTTTACGGCCGGTCGCCGCTTTCCAGAATTAATCACGCCGCCGCGCGAGAACCGCCAAGACGGCCGGGTGGGAGGGAGGGAGGGAGGAGGAGGGGGGAAGCCCGAAGTCAGGGGCAGCACTCCTGCCGCTTCGGGTTTCGTTTTCGGGGGGAGAATCGTGAATCGCCTGCGAACCGCTTTCATTATCCTCGCTGATTAATGCGGCCAATTAACGTAGCCGCGCGCGAGATTAAAGGGATCGATCGCGCCGGGATCGGGACTTTTCCGGGAGAGACAGCGCCCGCGAACTCCGGCCCAAGAATCCTCCCGCGGGGGKGGGRGGSGGGGRRGGGGGGGGGGGRGRGGAAGGGAACGCCGRGCCGGGCGAGCCGAGCCGGGGGTAGGGAGGAGGGGGTTCTTGGCGGGCGGTTGCGCCGAATTCACGCGGCGCGCACGTCGCGCGGCACAATGAATCTCTGGAAAGGCCGAAGACTCCGGCGGGGTCCCGCCGGCTCTCGGAACGCAAATCTGATTGGCTCATGAATATTAAGTTCGGCCCGCAATTATTATCTGCGTTATAAATCGGGTGACTCGACTCGCCTGCTCGCCGACGAGCCGGAGCTCCTCGCCGGCTCGGCCGTTATTACTCGCGCGCGCGCGCGCGCGCGCATCGGCTCGCCTCACCGCGTGTGAAATGGCCGCGCAGTCCGTCCGTGCGCCTTCACGCAACGCTCGCGATTACCCCCAAGTGTTAATTACTAATCTCACCTCCGCTAATTATAATTAACGCCTCTCGGCCCGGACCCGTTGCGCACGTCGCAAAAAGCAAAAGGACGGATCGGCCGCGCATCGAGCCGTTCACGAATCCTGCCGTAAAGCAGATCTCGACCGCGGCGAGAGTGTGCGCGCGCACACGCACGATCGCTCGACCGGTTCTCGCGCTTCTCACGGATTTCGCACGGATTTCCGAGACAGAGAGAGATGCCAAGCAGTGGCTGGCAAGCAGAATGGACCGTTGCAAATTTTCGCGTAATAAAAGGGCACTTTCGGAGACGTAATTCGGGGGACCCGACGCGAGCAAGGGTAAAATCCGCGGCGGGCTTGCACGCGACACATGGCGCGCGGCCTCTCCTTTGTCCCGCTCGAAGCCGCGTCAGCGTGCGATTCGCGCGAGTATCCGCGGCGAATAAATCGCCAGAGATTCCGGTTCGCCGCGATTCTTCCCAAATCCCTTCAATCCGCCGTCGGTCGTGGCGGGACGAGGACGGGAATGGCGGAGGGGAGCGGGAGGGGGGCGGGAGGGGGAGGGAGGGACCGACCGAAGTCGTCGGGCGAGCGCACTTCGCGGGAGCCGATTGATATGCGTTTCGCGGGAATGCATTAGGCTCGCGCGTCACATTATCATTGGCATTTGGGATCTGACGTCGGGGCGAAACCTACCCGGGGGCTACCTGCTGCCGTCGTGGCGAGTCGCTCCCTCCCTCCTTCTCTCTCTCTCTCTCTCTCTCTCTCTCTCTCTCTCTCTCTCGCTCTCTCTCGGCAGCTCCCGCGGCACTATACGCCCAGTGCCTCATTAAAATATGCAAATACGCAGTCTCTCTCTCTCTCGGGTCCTCCGTTCCGTTTCCTTGGCCGCCCCGCGCGGCTCCTCTCACGTGCGTACGCGTCGAAATGTTTACGATCACGGCGAAATTAAAAGTACCGCTAAAATATTGCCCCTAATACGCGTGTGCAGTGGCCGCTGCTGTCGTTGCTGCTGCTGCTGTTGCTGCTGCTGCTGCTGTTGCTATCGCGGCATCGTCCCTGCCTCCCCCTCCTCCTCCCCCTCCCTCCCACCCCTTCCCAAAGTCCCCCCACCCCCCTCCAGGCGGGCATTCGACGAACGGCGGCGCGCAAGACTAAGAGCGACGACACCCGTTGAAAATGAGCGCGGGCGAGCCGCACGGCCGGTTGGTGACACTTTGCGGGTGCGTAATTTAGCCGCGCGACCGCGCGTTCCCCTTCGCCCCTGTGGACGTACACATAGAGGACGATTGCCTCGGTCATTAGTCAAATTAGGCTAACGACCGCGAGGCCGCGCGCCCCTCTCCGCCTTATCTCCGATGAAAAGCGAGTAAAAGGTCGCGGGAGATGAATCGCGGACGCGCGATAAATTCTGCGGGGAGGAAATTAAACTTCATCGGCGATTCACGTTCGATGAGTATCGAGAGATAGCAGAGGCGCGACTCGCGTCGTCGTCATCCGCACGTCCATTAACGCGATTGTTAATTTCTCCGCGCGCTTCCGTTCCGATTGCTCGATCGGAACATCCTCGGCTGCATTCTGCCGGCGACGTCTGCGGCAGAAGTCATTCCCCCACCCACCCACCTCCACTCCCTCCTGTCCCGCTGATCGGCGATGCGGTCGCGCGCGTCGACGAGTCAACGGTAGCCCCCGCGACCGCATCTCCCTCCCGAGGCTAATCCGCCGCGAGAGGGGAGCCGCGTACGGGGCCCGTACGGGCCCCGAACCGGTGACGAACGATCGCGATAAACAAGCTCGCGCGGATTTACGAAGGCGGCCATCGCGTATGGCCCCCGGAGGGCCACCGCAGACGAGGTGGCGAGGGTCCCGCGTATTTCGGCGGGCATGGCGGGGGAGGGCGGCGGCGGCGGCGGCGGCGGCGGCGGCGGCAGGTCTCCACGGACCGGGGACCGAGGCTGAGGCCCCGTCGCGGCCTGCCGACATCGGCGTGCCCGATTGCTTGACGTTTGCGCGCAACCGTGCGACGGTTTTTACGATCCCGATCCGCTAACGAGTAGCCAAGCGCCTATTCCATCGAGAGTCTTATGCGGCGATAATTCTTCATTATCGTACATTGTTGCGCGGGGGGCGCGCGCGCTCGCTCGCTCGCTCGCCTAAATCGCGCTGCTGACGCTTCGGGGCTGCATCCGGAGATAAGTTTTCTTTTTCTCCCTCCTTCTCTCTCTCTCTCTCTCTCTCTCTCTCTCTCTCTCTGCCGCTCTTGTTTCTCTTATAGAGACCGCATCGCGCAGTAATCAGGGGACGTACTTTTAATTGCCCGCCGTTTTTGCGCGGGCAAATTTGACGTTTACGAGCGGACGGCGGAACGCACGAATAATCAGGCACAAAGTAGTCGATACGGATTCAGTATTCATTACGCGCGGCATTGCTCGTCCGCCTGTCCGACCGTCGGCCTGCCTTCCTCCATCGCGAGAACGAAACGAACCTTGAGTGACGTAACGGCTTGCAGTTTTTCTCGTTCGGGCGATCAACATACGGGCGAGGCGTGGTTGCCGCGCGATGCCGCGCGAGGAAACGCGGATCACGGATCGCGGCGAGGAGTTTCGGCTAATTGTTTAACCCGACAAAGCCAGACGCGAGGACGAGGTTCAAGGATCGCTGGGGGGGGGGGGAGAGGGCGGCGGCGGCAGGAGCAGCGGCAGGAAGGGAGGGAAGGGATGCCTCGCGGATGAAGGCGCGCGGGGCATTATATCGACAATGTAATTTCGCGGCGACGCGCGGAATGAAGGCTCATTCCGTGTCGCGCCGTCGCTACGACGTTTTCGAGGATTAATAATCGTCGCATTAATCTGCTACCTCAGCCGGGGCTATATATTTGTTAATGAGTGCGAAACGAGTTCCTCAAGGGACGCTCCTTGAACGGGATCGCGGGACAGCCGGCAGTTTTCGCATTACGATTAAACATGATTTATCGCCGTGACTGCGCCTTCCGTGCTAGTAATTCCATCGGCACGTAATGGTATCCCGCGAAAGGAAGGGGAGAGGGAGCGAGGGAGAGAGAGAGAGAGAGAGAGAGAGAGAGAGAGAGAGAGAGAGAGAGAAAGAGGATTTCGCGCAGACGGACGGACGAAGCGCACAAAGAAACGCGGGCCCCCCCCGACTAATTATGCAGCAGCAGCGAGCAGCGATCGTCTTCGTGTAACAGTCGAATGCCTAACGCTCGACTTGGACGGAATCCCAATGGCTTCGTCGCGCCGAGATGCGCCGCCGTCTCGCATTCGTTACGTTAACGCGCCCACTTTATTGCGCGAGCGCTTTTAATCGTGGCCTTAACGACGAGGTCGGTCCGCCGACCCGGAAGATCCCTACGTGCTTCCTTTTCGCCTTGCGACCGCGGAACGGCCGAGTCCCGCGATCGCGCGACGGGCCTGCTCTAGGGCAGGGAGGGAGGGAGGGAGACGTCGGTTCCCGCGGATCATCGGGGCTCCCGCGGCACCGTTTCCGCAGGAGGGACATAAATCTTTGTCGCCGCCGCTGCCTCCGCCGCGAGGAATCTTGTACCGCCTCGAAAGCACTTAATCACGGTTACCCTTATTGAGCTTATAGATTTATCCACGCCCAGTAGCTTCGGTCCGCCGGCCGGGATGATGATTACCCAGCTGCGCGCCAAATGACGCGCGAGACTGGACGCGCGCAGGCCGCGATAAAACGCGTCATTATGCGCCGTAGGTGATAGCGTGCGTCCGCGGCTCTGTTTCCCGTCGTTTCGTTAATGCGGATTTATACGGAGCCGCGACGACCCGCGGATGCTCCATCTCTCCATCTCTCGCCGGCACGAGGGAACGAGCGAAAGAAGGGGGACGAGTGCCGTCCTCCTCGATCCTAGGATACCTACGAAATCCGGAACCGCGAGAACGCGCGCGCGCGCGCGCGCGGATTCGCCCTCGTGGCGAGTCCCCGGGCACGAAAATCGCTATTAATACCGCGTCACCATTCATCTTATCCCTCGCTCGATAATTTATCCCCTCGCTCTGCCGTCGTTGCGCCCCTGCCCCTGCCCCGCTCCTCCGCCGCCCAGTCGTCGCCTCCTCGTCGTCCTCGCCGTCCTCGGTCCCCTGCACCTTCCCCTCCGGGGAGGTGTACGGCGGCGATTTTTGTTAATGCCTAATTGAATTTACGGAGCGTGTCTACTAGATTGTATCTGGGCTATAGATTTCAGCCGGGCGATAACCTTGGAGAGGCGTGGACTCTCTCTCTCTCTCTCTCTCTCTCTCTCTCTCTCTCTCTTTCTTTCTCTCTGTCCCTCGCGTGCGCGCGGTTCGATTCAATTCCCATTTATAACACCGTCACATCGGGAATGGCGCCGTAAGTATCTGCAGCCGATTGTAAATACACACGTGTCCCGCGCGCGGATCGCGGCGCACACATCGCGGGCGCGCGTGTACGCGCGCGGGGCGCGATGGCCGCGGCGCGCTGCGCCGCGGTAAAATTCAATCAACTTCTTGCTCTTTTTTCTCCCTTGCACCTCGAGCACCCCCTCCCCCCGTCGCTCCTCCGTGCCCCGGCGCTCGACACTCCAGATCCCTCATCAAACACTCGCGGCTACGCGCGCGCGCGCCCACCTTTCCTCGCCGTGTGCAGGGGAACCGCGCGCGCGCGCGCGCGCGCGACGATCCTTGAGAACTCATTAATATTCGTGTCATGATTGATACGTACACCGATCGGGGGAGAAGCCACGACCCCGATGAGCAAAAGTTAATTACCCTCGTTAATTCGCGAGGACTTACTCCAGCGCGCGCTGGATGAGCCGGCCGCGTGCAATAACTCGCGATGGTCCTCGCCGAGATCGAGAAGAGAACAGCGGGGGGGGGGGGGAACCGTCCTACGTGCGGTCGCTTAACAGGTGTGTCGAATTCGTAATCGAGAACGAATCCGTCGTCTTGCGGCCGTGAACATAATGGATTCGCGCTCGTCCCGAAGCGCTGCGCGCTGAAGAGGGCAACGTCTGACGAAGGGACGTCCGCGCCGCGGACGAGAGCGTTGGAGAACGCGTAACGCGGATCTGTAAGGGACGCAAGAGCGCGGAACACAAGCGCGATACTATTTCAGGCCGACGCCTCCGACGGTCACTTAACGAGGTAACAGTCCCCGGGCAAATTGTTGCAGCCCGCGATCACGGCACGGGCACGTTTAACCGGCTCGTAACGCGATAGCGCGTGGGCCGTCGTAACGCGAGTGTTAATTGTTTACCGATCATACTTTACGACGGCTATCACTCAGCGGCCCTCGGCCCGACTCGATGTTTTCTAACGAGTCACCAGCCGTGCCGCGAGATATCGGGGACGCGATCGGCAGTGCCCTCGAGGCGCGCGTCGCCTCGGAATATTCTCTACTATGATTCAGGCCTTCCCGGCCGGTCGGGGCGGCATGAGGACTCGCCGGTGTAAAAGTCCCGCTTAATTAATCCCGGGGTAAACGCCAGCGAAAATCGTAAATAAACCGGGGCCGGGACATGCTCCGATGCTCCCGGAGTAAAAGGGAAAAGCCGCCGCCACCGAGAAAGAGAGCGAAAGAGAGAGCGAGCGAGAGAGAGAGAGAGAGAGAGAGAGAGAGCGAGAGAGAGAGAGATATAGTGAACTCGCGGCGGAGAAATCACGCGCGAGATCCGGCCAACTGCTGGCGGGTTGCAGTCGCGGCCGATCGACGTCATTAGTTATGCACGCGATCGATCTCGATCGATCGGCTCTTACCCTCTCGCGGCGGGTGAGATAATGAGTCCGAGATAATGCTCGCGTCGCGAAATAACGCAGAGCGGACATTGGCCGGGACGCATCCGCCGGGAAGAAATTCGTTCCGTCGTGCCGGCCAATTTACCGGCACCAGTATCAGCAAGACACATCCAAGTTCTAAATTCGCGATTTGCACCAAAGTTCGACACTGTTTGCGCAGCATACGCCACGGTTAGTTTGCCGCTGGTGGTCACGTGAGACCGGCTCTCACGTCTTGTAGCGGTGCTATAGCTCGCATTCTGTTGGCCGGACACTTGGCGACGACCCATCCCTCATCCCTGTCGTAGCCCTGTCCGAGCTCCCAGGTAGCGAGCGTCCAGTCACTGAACTCTCGAGCAACTTCTGTTATTATAAGTTAACCCCGGACCCCCGACCCCACCGGTCCGGCTCAGATTATGGCCATCAGCCAGCGACCCGAGATCTGGGTAACGCCGCGCCCAACTTCGCTTCGTTTGCACAAGGAGGCGTCTCAGGTCGCGCTCCGAAGAATAACACGTTCGACCGGTGGTCTCTTCTTCGCCGGGATCGGCGGCGCGGAATGCTCATTTCCGCTGGATCTTTTCCGACTGGACGATGCTTCAGGCTGCTCTCCTGATATCGGCGCTTCGGGGAAGGATGTATTTTCGAGGCTCGAGCCGGAGGACGCTGGAACGGAATCTCGGGGTGCGAGTTTACGCGCCATTAAATCTCGGAATGACCGCGACGGATCGGCAGAGCGTTCGCCGAAGTCCCTCTCAGTCTCAACCGAGAGGCTTCTGAATCGTTTCGGCGTCGATCACGAGGACCACGAGGGGGCTACGAATAATCCGCGGGGTTAAAAACCGCGTAGGTATTCGACTTTAAGAGGGACGATACACTTTCGGAGGCACCGAATGCAAAAGAGAAGAGAGCGCGGCAGCTTTACGAGAGCGGAAAGTTGCACGCTGCAGATATAAGGCAAGCACGTCGCATATAACTTACAATCAGCCAGGCTGGCTTGCCTCCCTCTCCGCTTCGCTCTCTCGACGTTTCCCCGGCAGCCGGGCCGCGCTGCCGGGTTTACCTTGAACTCGGCATCGAACTTCGACTCGGCAGAATTTATGACAACGGTGACGCGCTAAAACGCGCTAACTTCCAAGTTCCACACGATCCCGGGGAGTTCCCGGGCCTGGCTGCCTGCCGAGTAAACATCGCACGTCTGAAATATTCAAGGGAGGCGCGGCGGGGGCGCAATAAAATTGAATAAAACACACTAAACGGTTCGCGCGCGTACCACCCGTGCCGTGCTAAAATTTTAAGTGGCGCTGTTTAAAAAAATTACTCGCGCAACGCCCGGCTCGTAATCCGGCGATTTATATCGCGCGCGCGTTTACGTCGCGACCGCGAAACCTGGATCCCGCCGATTCGGCGGGACTCCTCCATTCCTCGTCAACGTTATCATCTCGTCGCGCTTACGTGGCTCCGCAGAGCCACGAAGCGAAGCGGAGCTCGCGATCGCTCGGCTCACCGCTCACCGCTCCCGTGTTCCGTTCATTTGCATCATCGTGCGTGTAACGTTTGATAAGACGGACGATACAGTCGATACCCCCGGCATCGAGATATATCGCGTCGCCTTGGTATCGGCATCCTCGAATGGCGAGCGAATCGAATGGGGCTCCCGCTCGTACGTGACGAGTCACGTAAACGCTCACTTACGCGGAGGCGGGGAGAGAGGGGGGAGGGAGGGGGAGAAAAAAGGATCGTGCTTTATGGAAGACAATGTCGTGAAAATAAATCGATAACTTAATTAAAGCCGGCCGGTCCCCGCGGCCGAGAATCGCTCGCTCGCAGTTTGCACCGAAGAGGGCCCGCATTATACAATACGAATACGCGTTACACAATCGCCTTCATAAACCAGGTGCGATTTCATTAACTTATCTCTCTCTTTCTCTCTCTCCACCTTTCGTCGGTACGCATGCCTGACTCGAAGAAGTAAAATCAGCCAGTTGTATCCGGCCGCGCGCGGACTACCGTGCATTTTTACCCTTAAGGGCTCGCCGTTTCGCGCTCAACAGCGTCGTCATTATTCGTACGACACTTTGTACGCTTCCCCGGATAGTTGGGACGGCCGTACGGTGTATGTATACATGCGTGTGTACGTGTATTCTCTTTGCGACAATTTAACCAATTAAGATAGCATCTCCCGGGAGGATCATCCGCTCGCGATAGTCGCGCGGTGAAGCATTTCCCTCCCCTCCCCTTCCTCCCTCCCCCCTGCCCCCCCCCTCTTCGTGCCGTTGAACAACGGCATTCAGCAACGGAGAAACGGTCGCGCTTACTTTCTTCTCTTTTCCCGCTTTCGCCCGGCGTGTATAATATCCCGATATCGATTGATCCCCGGTAGCTTTTAATCAATTTCAGTCTTGCGCCATGACAACGCGTTTAATCTTAAGCTGCCGCTCCCGATGATACCGCGCGACACCACCAATTATCATTCCCGCCTTCTCTCTCTACCTCTCTCTCTCTCTCTCTCTATTTCTCTATCGCGCGGAGGCGAGGCACGGCCGATCCCATCCGCTCGGCGATGGTCGCGCTTGATCGTTAAGCCTCTCCTGAGGAACGCGCGTTCCCCGGAGAGATACGCGCGCTCGCGAGGCGGACTCGCTCCCGACGTCGCTCTGGACGACAGAAGGATGCCGGGATAAGCGTTGCGACGGCGCGCTCCGCGACAATAGATAAGCGGCGGACAGCACAATGGTCACTGTAAATCAGGGCATTTGAAAAATCTGACGCGATATATGCCGGCCCGGCCTCGTATATCGCGTCGCGCTCTCGCGCAGCGCCGACCATTAAATACAGCATTATGCTAGCCGGCCTCGCGAGCTCGGCCTCGCGTAATGGCCGGGACGTACATGGCGCAGCGCCGTTTTCGGCAGGCCCTCCCTTTTCTCGCGAGTCCTTCGCGAGGAAACGCGCCCCTCTTCGGCGCCCGGAAGAGTCGCGGTGAGATCTCGCGACCTTCACTCGCAGCCGCTCGCGAATTCGTTATCGAGTTACCGAGTGAGACAGAGGGGTGATGCGGGGGGGGGGGCGGGCGGGCGGGCGGGCGGGCGGGACGGGAGAGATCCAAGGAAACGTGCCTGCTGCTCAAGGACAACTTCACGCGAGGCCGCGCTCGATCGAGGAGCCTCGATCAATCCGGCGATCAAGGATACCAAGGAAAGGCGAGCTCGTTCGACGTGGCAAACGAGAGGAAGATGAATGCAAGAAAGAGGGAAGGGGGAAGCACGGCGAGGGAGGGGGAGATCGCTCTAAGTGCGAACGGACACGCGACGGATTCTCCATAATTCCACACGAATATGAGGCGAAACCCTACAACGGCGGTGCGGCTCTCAGCACCTCCTTTTCTCCGTCCCCGTCCCCCGCGCGCCGCCGCTACTCTACGCCGGGCGCGCTTACCTCTCCCTCCCTCCCCTCCCCTCCCTCCCGCCCGCCGCCGCCGCCTCGTCCCTCGTCCCCTCTCCTCTCCTCTCCTCTCCACTCCCTCCCTCCCCCTGTCCGTCCGTCCGTCCGTCCGTTCGTCCGTAGCTTTTGTCTTTAATCAGCGGGGCTCTGATTTACGGGGAATTAAAGCGGCTCTCAATCAACGTGACAGTCCTACCATCTTGCCACTTCATGAAGACCGATGACCGGCATTACATCGCGACGCGAGCCAAGTAACATTATCGCCGCGGACAACTGCAAAAGAAGCAGAGAGCGAGTGGGCTCGCGGCGAGGGGCGGGTGCGTAAGTAGACCGCGATCGCGATCGCGATCGATCGCGGCGGCGGCGGCGGCGGCGGCGGCGGCGGCGGCGGCGGTATCGCCTAACGATCGAGCGCATCGACGCGTGATTTTTCCACGTCAAACGGCCAACGACGCCGTAACCCGCGGACATTATTATCGGGGCCGCGCGGTGTAATCAGCATTAATCCCGGAATTATTATTAATTGCACCCGCGCTCGCGGCCCGACAACCGCGGCAACCGTCGCCGCGCCGGTAGCAGCGGCGATCCGGAACCTTCGCGTGCGCGGGAGAATAAAGCCTTTCTCCGCTGCTCCCCCTCGACGCAAACCAGTTATCGAGAGAGAGAGAGAGAGAGAGAGAGAGAGAGAGAGAGAGAGAGAGACAGAGAGAGCGCAGGTGACCCCGAAAAGGATACCAGAGCCGCTGATTTCTAACGTAGGCGAGCCCGTAAATCTATCCGCCGACCGAGCAGCCGGCCCCAGTCTTGTATCGCGCGCGATCGCAAGGACGTTAATTAACGGACGACTAATATATCGATTACTTACCGCGGATTGCGATTACCGCTTAATGCGAAATTATGGCCTCCCGCTCTCTCCCTCTCTCCCGCTCTCTTTCTCGCGCGCGCGCGCGCTGCGAGGTTTCGTGTTCCGCGCGTTTTGCAATCCGCCCGACCCAAGTTCGCCCGGCAAGAGGCAGAGCGCGGGTTACGACAGAATACGAGTCCCGCTCTTGATATTATGTCTCCTGCGATTAACTCCGCTTTGATTACCGCGCGGGCGCGCGGCGCCGACAATTAATATGGCTGTTTGATTTAACGCCCCCTTCGCTCCGCACGTTCGTTCGGGGCCTCCGGCGCGAGTTTCTGAACTCCCTTGCCGATCATTGCCGTTTCCTCCGGAACGATATCGAAATGTCCTCGGCGATCGCGAATCCGTTCAGCGCCGTGATCGATCGCTGACGCTCCGCGACGCTTGCATCCTTCGCGCGATCATTGAATGCGTGCCGCGCGCGATTATTCACGGGGGGAGCCCGTCGCGCGTTAAAATCGCCAGGTTGAGAACCAGCGCGCGGTAAGCTAGAAATCCAAGCGGTAACAAGAGGTTACGTTTAGGGGCAGTAAGCAGTAATGTATTCCGTCGGGGAGAAGTGAAGCATGCATATTCTAGATATATTATAAATAATTACTCAATTATATCTTTGGAAAGGCAATGAATAAAGATGCCCGCTGCTGCCGAGCTGTCGGGGCAGGGAGAGGGTCGGCGAGCTAATGAAAAAGAAAAAAAAAGAGAGAGAGAGAGAGAGAGAGAGAGAGAGAGAGAGAGAGAGAGTGAGGAGGGGGGGCGGGGAGAGAAAGAGGAAAGAAAAAAAGAGGAAGAAGAAGAAGAGGAAGAAAAAAAGGAAAAACTTGCGTTGAATATTCAAACGCAACAAACTAGGTACACCGGGGGTGCCACCGCGCCACGGGGATGCAGAGGGGGAGGGGAGGCGGGGAATCGTCGGCACGAGTCTTGCGGCGGAGGGCGGGGAGGGGGGGGGAGAGCTTATTTCAAATGGAGATCCGTATTATACTCGCTTCTTAGCGGGGACGCGCCTCCGTTTCCAGATTTCGCGATTCTCGCGCCGCGCTCGCCCGCGATCCCGAACGACGAAGGCGCTAGCGAGGGGTGGGGTGAGAAGGGGGAGGGGGAGGCGGGGGTCGCACTTGAATTTCTAAATGGGGCACTTGTGCCCACCGCCGCCGGCGTCGCCGCGTCGCCGCTGTCTCCGCCGCGGCGCCCGCCTTATAAAAACGCCCGCGCGCGCTCTTCTCCTCCTCCCCMCCCCCYCCCCYCCYTTTTCCCTCCACCTACCGTTTTTATCGATGACCAATTATTTGTACTAATCGATGCTCGCGAAAGCGCCCGCGGGATGTGTACGGTCTCTCGCCGGTTTGCCGCCTCCTCGATTGTCCTCGTTCGATCCGCGTCGCGATCGGATAGAAGAGAGAGAGAGAGAGGAAGGGAGTGAGGGTATGAGGCGGTTATAAAGGGGATGCAAGCGGAATCCTTGAAGAGGCTGCAAGTTCCCGCGAGCCGGGCGTGTTATAATGCCGTGAATCTGAATCGAATGCCGATCGAACGCGCGGGATTTCACGCTGCCGAGCGAGATCCGTGCCGCGGCGATAAAATCGCAAACGCGCGACACAATTTCCGGATTAAAGTCCGGGGAAATCAGACGCCGCGATACGGCGCGCCTGGCTTTAAGAGCGAGCGCGCGCGAGCAGCTTTCCGCTTTCGATATGTGGATTTAAGATTCGTTCCAGGCGATTAAAGATAATCGCAGCTGGGAGACGCGACTCGGATCTAGGATTTAGGATAATCTCAAATTAGGATAACTTGGGATAATTTAGGATAATATAAATATTCGGGACACATTACGAGCGTTCTATTCGGAGACGACAGAGGAAGCTTACATAAGCAAAGTTTCTCGTTCGGTTTGCAGTCGACGCGAGTCCCTTCGAGATTCGAAGGTATTTAAAGCGACGCCCGTCACTGAGACGCCCGGAATCGCGAGTCGCTGATGCAATTCGCGCGCTGCCGGCAAGCCGACGATTCTCTCCCCTCTTGCGTGTGCGCGAAACGAGAAGGTCGAAAAACTTTATTGGGGGCATAAATTCGCCCGGGCGGGACACGATAACTTTAAAATATTATTACGGAAATGAAAAGCCTTCGCCGACGCGTGCAATGCTCGCCTCCTTTTCCGCGAAAGATAATGCAACTACGGGACGGATTTACGCGGCGTTGTTTTGTAAGTGGACCTTCCTCGTCGGCGAAAGATACGCGTGAATTTAAAGCCCGTTAAGCTACTTTTTCTCAGCCGTCCGCGGTCGTTTGCGCAAGCGGCGGATTTCCTTGCGCTTCGACGTCCGCGTGCATCCGCTCGAGCTCGAGCTTCCAAATCCTCGTCTCTGATCAAGCCTTCGTCTCAAGCGAGATATTAGCAATCGTCCCGTCCCGAAGAATCGTAACTCGCGACGGGTTCACGAGTGTCGGAACGGCGAATGTTCCGGACGATATCTCGAGGACGAGACCTCGACGACCTCGGAAACGCGTCGTTCGAGCGCGAGTACGCATTTCCCATGACTTGATTCTGGAGAGTCGCGCGCGCAGAGACAATCCAGCTTCCCATCGCGCTGACATCGGCCGCGGATCGCGCGGGTCGGACCGCGCACCCCGCGGGGGGGACGTCGAGAGCGCGCGAGGGCACTCGGGGTCAAAGCAGGCCTCCGCAGGGGTCTTCGGGGCTCGCGCGAGACAATATTTTCATAAGACGCCGGGCTAGGAGTCGCGGCGTTTCCGCCTCGGCGATTTTCCGCATGCACGGATGGGGCCACCCTCTGCCGGACGTGATTGGCTTCTGATAGAATTACGAAGGGTGGACACACGGGACTGCTACCCCAGTGCTACGTGCATGTGTGTGCGCGCGCGCGTACACCGGGAGAACCACAAACGACCCTCGCTTAAAACAAAGGACGGAGGATGCTGCGTCGCTCCGGCGCATCTTCATATAGTCGGGATCATATTAAGTTTATTTTTTGTCCCTCCGCATGGAAACGGGAAATTGATGAGGTCCTTTCTACGGCGCGGCGGGGTCGCCGAGGACCGTCGCCCTTGTCCCTCCCTCCCTCCATCTCTCTGTCTCTCTCTCTCCCTCTCTCTTTCTCTCTCTCTTTCTCGTTTGGCGGCCATAAGAAGCGCCGGCGACGAGTCAGGCGTTCCACGTAGAAAATCCCCACGCGAAACGTATCGGTCCCGCGTCCGCTTCATTCCGCGCGGCTCCCTCGCGGATTCGCGCCCCCTTATCGAATAATCTACCGTCTGTTTAGTCGCGCGAACATCGCCGATGCGCGCGGGCACCGACGCTTCCGCTCCAGCAAGAGCGGTACGCATTGACTCGAGCGTCGCCTGTTTTATCCGAAAAGATCAAGGGGCGGAAACCCGCGCGAGTGGCTTAAACGAGTTCCCCGCAGATCCACCCCGCGCGTGCTCGAGGGATGCCAGCTCGGGTTCGAAGATGCCGATGCGCCGTTTGTGACACATCGAGGGCGCCGGCGAGAATGGGGTCGCGAGATTGAAAGATTCGAACGGCATTCGTGGCAATTTCCCTTCGACGCGATTTCATAATTTTATTGGCAATTTGCGATCCGTTTACCGCTCGCTATACGGATCGCGCGCTCGGCTTCCTCGAACTTGCCGTTCCGCCACGATCAGCCCGGAGCCTCCTCGCTCCAACGTCACCCACATTCGAGGGTCGGGGGGCGTTTTAGGGTTACTCACCGAAACGAAATCTTCGTCCGAACGAATTTACGAGTGGCGGCACGCTGATTCGATGTACGACTCGGCCCGCGAAGGGTCTTCCAGCGAGAGAAAGACAGAGAAAGCGAGAGGAAGAGAGGGGGCAAGGGAGGAACGAACGGGGATGTTCGCGTAATTACGCGTCCTAAAGCGGGCGAATATTATCGAAGCCTCGCAGCAAATGTAATTTGAAAATCCTTTCGCGGGTTTCCGTCGGATGGAAGGCGAGGATATTATTTTTTCCCCCCTCCCCACCGCGAATGAATTTTGAATACCGCGAATGGGATATTATCGGCTCGTGTTCCGAAGTTTATAATACACTTTATCAATGAATCTCGCCGCCCGCTTTTCGGCCGTTCGGCCGGCCACGCGCGAATCATCAATTGACTTTCCCGCGATGATTGCGTTGCGGCCGCGCTTTTCGCTGCCGATACTTCCGAGATCTTAAACTGGACACTGCGTGTCAAATATTCTTCATATTAGCGATATTACCGCATAAGAATTCTGTTCTATCGGTCCCGTTCGGTCTCGCGGAATCGTCACGATTAGGGGATATATCTCACCCCCCGTTTCTCACCCCCCTGTCGAAAGGCAGATACGCGTGGGCTTTCATGGAAAGCATCGCAATCTTTTCTCACGACACAGATTTCTTCGATTACTAACATTACATGCGCGTTGTAGAGAAATCTCTTTGGTGAGGTTTGCTCTTGCAAGATTCTTCGAGATTAACCCGCGGCTGACGCGCATCCACACCGAGAATACCGTGACCGGCCTGTCGTCGTCGTGAAACAGGGACGCAGGTTGGAGCAGTCACCGAGACAAGAAGATCATAACGACATTTCGAGCGCTCTTTGACCTCGAACACTCACGCTCGGCGAAGCGGCGACTTTCGCGGCGGACTGTACCCGCATGCCAACAGCGTCGGTCGCCTGAAAGTCGAGCACATCATTTTATCTCCATGATAAATACGCTACATTTTATGCGCATTATTTTGCGCCCCCTCCATCCGCACGTGAGAGCTGCCCAAACCTCCGATCCAGCTCCCCCTGCCGCGCGCTACCGACCCCGCGTCGCCCCGTTCGCCTCCTCGTGGCGTTTCTCACCCCCTCGAGCGACACATACGTGCAACGCGCTTGTATCTCTCCATGCTCGTCGTTCGCAACCCGACGACCCGCTGCCCCGCCGCCGTCCTCCGGCCTCTCTCAGCACTGCCGCCTCCTCCGCCACGTCCTCCTCTCCAACCCCTTCCTGTCCTGCTCTCTCGCGCGTCCGTCCGTCCAGCCACCGCCACCCCCGTACACAGCCCATCTTTTTTAATGTTAGGCAGTTATAGCCGGTGCGCAGAGCGCGAGCTGTCCCTCTCACCCCCCGTATCTCTTCCTCTCGCCGTTCGTCTCTCTCCCCCCTCCCCCCCYCYCTCTCTCTCTCTCTCTCTCCCTCTCTCTCCTGAACGCGCTACGCGCGCTCCTCGCTCTCCGTCCGTTCCTCGCGTTTCTCGCTCTCTCTCTCTCCCGCTATCGTTCCCCCTCCCTCCCGCCCCAACCATACCCTCGCGCTCCCTTTCTCGCGCACGCTCGCGCGCTCTTTCGCAAAAAAAAAAAAAGAAGAGGACTTAGGTCAATTTTTATCACACAAACCGGCCGACCGAGCGGCGCCCATAAAAAATGCCTCTTTACGTATGGCGATTGGTCCGCAACGGGCTTCGGGGGTAATGCCGAACCGCTCTCTCTCTCGCCCGCCGCCCCCTCGCGGCCTGCCCCTCGCCGTCGGCGTCTCTTTCCGGCGCGCGTTCTCCGGTTCTCTTGCCGTCCTCCTCGTGCGCTCTCTTGCACCCCTCTGTCTCTTTCGCCCTTTCCTCCTTTTTTTTCGACGCGGGGAAAAAATGCGCGCCGCCCGTCGATTGGTCGAGGGGACAGATGACGTAGTGAGCGACGTGCCACCCCCCGGCCTTGGGGGTGGGGATGCACGCGAGACGATGGTGAGAGGGCGCGCGGTTGAGTGCGAGCGCCGGCACCGCCGGATGCATATATCGAGGGGGGTGTTGCATGCGAGGGCCGGGGGAGGCGCGGGGGCAGGGGGGGGGTTGGTGGTGGTGGTGGTGGTGGTGGTGCAGGGCGAGGGTGGTCGTCGAGGAGCGGATCGGGGAGAACCTCGAAGATCGAATTGGAAATATTATTACACGAGGAGAGCCTGCGGAATCTCCGCGTGCGGGGAGCTGCGGGGAGGGGGAGGGGAGTGGGATGGAGGGAGGAAACGGAGCAGCCCTTGACTCGGCCGAGCCCGAGTCGTCGACGGCGACGGAGAGAGAAAGAGAGAAAGAGAGAAAGAGAGAAAGGGAGAGGGAGACGATCCGCATCGTGGATCGAGATCGATGACGCGCGTCCGTCTGAGCGCGCGAGCTAATGATACACGTGAATCTCCGACGTTGCGTGACGCGCTAGCGCGATTGACCCCCGCTAGCGCCGGCGAGGGGGAGGGGGGGAGGGCGCGAGAGGGGTGCGTGTGTGCGTGTGTGCGTCACAGTTGAAATTCTCCTACGGCCAATTTGCAGGTTGCGCCGCGAACGAGAGGAACACACACACACACACACACACACACACACACACACGCGCGTAGGCGCGTTCATTCATGACATCCTTATAATCTTCCGAGCCGTCCTCGCGACCTTCGCGCCAGCTTGTCCCGGATCCATCCAGCGGATGCTTACGATATCCCACTAGCCGCCGTGACCCTTTATCCGGAGACGCTCGTCGCGAGCGTCAATCAACTTGTTGAATTTGTCTGGCGACGGCGCGAGACCTCGAAATCCCGAAACGAGCGTCGACGGAGGGTCGTTCAGGGTGCGCCGTGTCTCGCGATGAAGAAGCGACAGCGGGCGCGTGTGCGTGCGGATAAAGCTCACGGATGGGAAGGGTGGGAAGAGCGCTGTCGACGCGATCGCAGGAGAATCGAACATTCGGCGGGCTAGAACGACACAGCCGTACATTTTCGTCCGCGCAGGCAGCGCGCGGGTATTTGTTTAGCCAGCACCTCGATATGACATGATCAGCGCATTAACCCCGCTCGCATTTTTCCATCCGCGCGGTTCTCTTCTGGCTGGCGCCTGCCTGGGATGCGTTTTTATCGATTCGTAGAGACCCCTGCCCCTCGCGACGGCGCCCGTGTATCTGTATGTCCACCTCCACACGGCCGGCGTACAAAGCATCGATAGAGAAGCATACAGATTGGACTGGGCGTCCCTCTTTTTCGAACGCGGCCCTCCCGCGCCCGGGGACACCGTCGCGGAACTTCCGAGAGCACCGGAATAATAAGGCCTCGCGCATCCTCCCCCCGCCTTGTTTCCCTAAATCAATCCCGCGAATCGCATTCGCGGCCTTATCGCTTCGCCGCGAAGGCCGGATTGCGATTGCGATCGAATTATTCGCCAGATTATTCGCGAAGGGACCGTCAGCCTCCGAAACCTTTGTTCCGCACGACGCGACCTCGAGAGCGATCGCGCGACGATCCCGTTCGTTAGCGAGAATTAAATTTCGATGAGGTGCCGGCAAGTGTTGGGGGATCGCGCGATCGATCCGACAAATATTTATCGCAGACGCTCGATAGTCTTGGTGCGCGAGAATCGAGCCCCGCTCAATTTCGACGCCCGACGTAAATTTCACGGAAAAAAGGCGGGAGTGAGAGAGAGAGGGAGAGAGAGGGAGAGAGAGAGAGAGAGAGAGAGAGAGAGAGAGAGAGAGAGAGAGAGAGCGAGAGAGAGAGAGAAAGAGTCCCCTTTGCGATCGCTCGGGCCATTCGCCGTCGAATTTTTTAAAACCACTTTAAATTTACCACCGGGCTGTAAAAGGCGGATAATAAGTTTTATGGGCCGTGCCCATCGACCATCTGCGATCCGTCATAGGCCTGGCGTTACGTTCGCTTCATCGTTGCCGATACATCGTCACGCATGTAACGTGCAGTGTCGACGCCGGTGTGCAGCGTCGCGTCCGGTCGTGCACGGCGGTATTTCCGGTATTTGCGGATACGTCGAAACGCGCGTGCCGGGATTGTCCCGCGCGTTCCTCGCGCCGGCGATCGTCGTCTCGCTCGGATCGATGCGAGAGAGAGATGCGCGCGCGCGCGCGCGATGGGACGGAGAGAAAGAGAAAGGGGAGGAGAGAAAAGAAAGGAAAAGAAAAAAAAACGAGAGGGAGAGACAGAGACGTAGCGGCGGGCGGGAGAAAGGAGATCGAGCGAGCGTGGCGGGAAGATCGACCGGAGAAAAGAGCAGGAAGCCGGCCGGCGCGGTCGGTGCTTTTATCGCTTACGGAAGTGCCAAACACCTGTGGAATAACGGCGCGGGCGAAGTACATCGTTGGCGAAGAAAAACGAAAGTATTTAGCACGCGAGAGAACCCGCAAGATAGAGTTTTATTGCTCGCTCGTCGGCGTGCCGGCCGTTCGTGTGCACGCGCGGCACACGTACACGCGCACACGCGCATGCATGCATGCATGCATGCACGCGTGGTCACACGTACGTGCATACTCTGAAAGGTAAGATCGATACGTTCTCCGTCTCGATCCCGGGCGCTAGTAATTGCCGCGGAGCCTGCGGAGACCGAGGGGGAAAAAAAAGTGCGCCACGCGTCCCTCCGGCTGTAATACGATTCTTTCATATAGACTCCGCTCTTTTTGCGACCGCCCGGAATCTCTCCGGGGAGCCGCGGCGAAGGATTTTTCGCTTTCACACATCGGCGCCGCTAGTGAGCGCTCAATCACCCCGCGCTGCAGCAGCCGATAGCGGCGATATCGCAAACTTACATCCGAGAAATCGAACCTTGGCTTGGCTGAAGGAGGCCGGCGGGCATAACGGGGTAGTTTCAAGTTCGCGTCGAGTGTCAGCTGGATCGGATTACAGCGCGACGTGTCTCGCCGCGAAACCGCGAAAGAAGCGACAGAGGAGGAGTAAGAGAGAGAGAGTGAGAGAGAGAGAGTGAGAGAGAGAGAGAGAGAGGGAAGACGCGTGAAGCGCCATAACCGAGAAAGAATTCGGGATCGGCGGATCCCGGAAGGAGCGGCAAGGCGGCATAAGGGTGGCATAAGCATAACAATCGGGTGCGGCGGGAGGTGAGATGGGCAGCGGGGGAGTGCGGGGAATCGGTTGTAAAGTCAAATGCGATACTTGGCTGACCGTTTCGCGCCGGGGGCTTCCCCCTCGCACTTTCGGCTCGGCGGGATCGGCCGCCGGTTCGTAACCATAGTAACCATGGTAACTCAAGCTCATAATGATCTTCTCGACCAGCGGTCCGGCGAGAGGAGAGAGCCCGGCACCCTTCTCACTTACCGGCACACTCGACGACCGTCCGCAAACGCCGCGCAACCCCGACGCGAACCACGGCTGGGAAGTCCGTGCGTTACGCGCGCACGGCTCATCTTATTACAATAAAGTTATCGCAAACTTCGTCCCGCAACGTTAATCGCTACCCACACATGGCCCGGCGGGGATTAGCGGAACGGCGGTGCACGAGAGAGAGAGGCGGTTCGAGTGTATCGAAGATGTTGCAAAAATGACGCGCGAACGAGCCGTCCGCGCGCCGCGATGGGAGAGATTGGAGCTCGGTGACAAAGTTCCGCTCGTAAAACTTGAGCTTAAAGTACGACGCGCGCACGCGCGCGGTACCACGATGGACGGTTGCGTTAGGATGGACGGAATTGGGCAATTAATATTAACCGTTGAACGATTGTCGCGTGTGCGTCCCGCGTCGTGAAAAACGCGCCAAGTTGTCAGCATCGGCGCGCGGGGCAGCGGCTCCTGAAAAATTCAGGGGTGAGCCGGCTGCGCGGCGGCCCGCTGAAATTCCACGGTAATCCAAATGCAAAAAACCGCGCGCTTTTCTGAAATTCAGCGCGTATTAACGTCGCGCGTACCGCCTGCGTATTAGGGGGACCCGCTAAGCGAGTTGTTTTCGTACAAGAGGCGAGGCGTTGTCGCGAAACGCCCCGCTACGGACGGAAAAGAAAAGAGAAAGTGGAAGAGAGAGAAAGAGAGAAAGAGAAAGAAAGAAGAGTGGGAGAAAGGACGAAGATGGCGGAGAAAGAGGAGGGAAAGGAAAAAAACAGAAAAGGGGGAAAAGCGTACCTTAACTCAATCTGTGCGCCGCTACTGAGAGCACTATCCGCGAGCCGCCAAGCGGCGGGCGGCCTATCAATTTTTCAACAGCAATTCTCATTGCGGTGAAATTTTATGCCATAAAAAAATAGGAGCGTTCTCACCCTTCCGGCGGCGGCATTACATCGGGCCTCGGCCCGGGGAAGCGGCAGTAATGCGAAACGCATTCATTTCAACGTTCCTGCATTCGTAATGTCGCGTCCTGGTATTTTAATCAGCGGCGTAACTATAAAAATTACGTGCCCGCACATACGATCGCACCGCGCGCCCCCCGCGCGGATGGCATCGAATTAAGAACGAGCTCTCCACTCAATCACGTGCCGCCGCCGCGCCCCTCTTTCCCGTCTCTTCGGCCACCTACGTTGCGGGGCACGTCGACGCGGACGATGCGCAAAGGTGGCTCCCTCCTCGATAATGCCCGATCGCGTTGGCGACCGCGTCGTGAAGCAAGCGCGAAGTCTGCGGATCGGCGACATTTAACGGATTATTTTTCTCATTCGTCCCGGATACCAATAATTCCCCGTAAAATGCCGCGCGGCGATGAATTGGCGCAATCACTTGCGCGAAAAATAGCTTTCTATTTCCACAACGGGCACAACGGAAACTTCGTTTTGTGAGGCGAGAAGACGCTCATCGCCCCAATGCGCGCGCGCGCGGCCTCTACTAATTAAGATCATTTCTGTGCGATCACGGCGAATAATTTGATCTTCTTAATCATCGGACATTCATCGCATGAAAGAGTCTTGATTTTAAGTGCGGCCTCTAATAATTTGTAATAACGACGTGCGCGCGCGCGCTTTCTCTCTCTCTCTCTCTCTCTCTCTCTCTTTCGCGGGCCTGTCATTATTTCGCGAGGTTACGCGCTCACGCAAAGCATCCCCCGCGCCCGCACGAGCCACTTATGTAAATCATCGGAGAGTAAGTCTCTCTCCCTCTCTCTCTCTATCCCTCTCTCCCGCTTCCCCGTCTTCTTTCTCGTATTTTCTCGTATTTTCAATGCTGTTCTCGATCGACGATCGGCGGTCGGCGGTCATCGACAAGATCAAGATTTTCATGGTTCGCGCACTCCCGAAACGGCGGCCAAGGAATCGAACCCTCGTAGGGATCCTCCGCCGCTCCGCGTGCGCGAGAGGTCGCCTCACCCTTGTCCTTCCACCTTCCTTGACGGGGAGGCGCGTTGCGCGCGTCTTCGCGCGGATTCTGTAGGGCGGGAGGGGCGGGACAGCGCGCGCGTACGTACGTACGTTTACGCCGAATGAATTCAGCCCCGGGAATTAAACACTGTTGTCTGGTATTTTCAGACTGCCGGACACTTCGGCGAAATTTTAGGAAAAAAACATGCGTACGTCAGGGCGTGTGCGCGCGGTGCGGAGCGAGAATGAAAAATGGACTCTAAAATCGAATAGCTCCTGTCATATTATAAATTGAATTTTGGCTTCGGGAGCGCGTGTACCACCGAGATTTTTTTTCCTCCTTCCTTCCGCGAGCGCGCGCGCTCGCACGGCGCTTTCTCTTTTCCGCTTCCCATGAGTTTAGCGTTTTCATACGTATACGCGCATATATACATATATACATGCACGTACGTGTATATATGTATATATATATATATATATATATATATATATAGATATATATGTATATATATGCATACATGTTTTTTTTTTCGAACGTCCACGTCGCGGCCACGTCGAATATTTTTGACGAATTGATAATGAACGCCCGCGGGTGGGACGGCTTTCTCGAAAGTTGGCACGTAACGCCGGCTTGACTGGCGCGAGTTTGTTCGACGATGACGTCGTCGAATTTATCGGCCGGCGCAGCGACGAATTTATAACCGTACAATTACGGGGGCTGCGCGCCCGCGGATGATCATCAGGTTCGCCTTTACGCCTACGAGAGGCGTGAGAGAGCGGGTGCGCGTCAAGTCGCGCGATTAGCCTTAATTAAATTCCGCGCCCGCTCGTCGTCTGGCGAGCGTCGTTAACACGCTGCGTCGGCGCTCGGCGCTCGGCGTCGCACTCGGCAAGGGGGATTCGGGGATTTCCTCTTCGCGGCGGCGTCGATGACGGAATCGACGCGCGGATCATCGGCGAACTCCTTTTCGTCCGATTCGAGAGCAAGCAAACGAGACAGAGAGAGAGAGAGAGAGAGAGAGAGAGAGAGAGAGAGAGGGAGAGAGAGGGGTATGCTCGCGAGATGATGCGTGAGCGAAGGCCAGATCGTCTTCTGACCTCTGTCCCTCTCCGTGCGCCCTCAGCGAGGCTTAGGGGAGGTCGTGCCGCGCGTAAAACGCCGGACAGGCCTGCCTTATGCCACGCCAAGCGCCATTATGTAAATGCTCGTTGCGGCGAAATTGTTTATTGAAACGGAACAAATCACGGCGCGGCATCAATCTCGGAATCGAGCACGTCCGATGGACGTTCCCCCCCTCCCACCTCTCTCTCTCTCTCTCTCTCTCTCTCTCTCTCTCTCTCTCTCTCTCCCGCTTCTTCGCTCAAGGCGAGTGTCCGTGCCGTTCCGGGCGCGCGCGATGCTAAACAAGCGGGCGCGATCGCTCTCGCTCTCGCTCAACTTCCAATGGACTTTAATCTCCGCGACATATATTAATATCGTGCGCGCTTGGTAAATTATATTAATTAAATTTCTGCCTGTGTTGGTGCCGATCTCTCTCAGGACGCGCGCGTCCCGCCCGACACGGTAACTGGAACGAATGGCGTCGCCGATAGTAAGCAATGGGATAATTACTCGTGGAACGCCTCGCCTCTGCGAGCATAGAGCAAGAGAGGGAGAGAGAGAGAGAGAGAGAGAGAGAGAGAGAGAGAGAGAGAGAGAGAATGAGCTACGCGTTTCTGATATTTTACACGGGCATATTATATCGATGCCGCAATGCGCGGCAGATATTATTAATTCTACTTACTTCCGAAGCCGAGCATCGATACTCTCTCCGCAACGTGCACTTAAGTCGGAGTTTCTCCTTTTTTTTTCAAAGCAACGACTCCGACGGAATGCTGGATAATGAAGCGGTAATTTATGCGTGGCCGCGGCGCAAAGTATACGCGATCTCGTTAACGCATAATGCGAGTCCCGTGTTAAACAGCGGCGCTGGCCGCGCGCGCGAGCGAAATGATTATAAATTGTAATTTCGCCGGCGATCGACGCTTCCGCGATCCACGCGATCGCACGCAAGATCGGATTCCTCCCGCGGATTCATCCCGCCGTTGATCTCGTGACATTCGCGACTATCGCGCGCGTGCAATCGCACTCGTGCGCGCCCGCGCGCGCGCGCGCGCTCGCTCGGCCGCTCCTTCTAGTATCATACGATCCTTTCCGCCAGAACTATGTAATTTAGATAATCACACGCGCGCCGGTGAAATATAACATGACGTTTCGCGTTCGCGCACAAGGGGCGCTTTATTAAGCATCGCAAACGGCGAGACGAGGCCGGCCGACGTCCCCTTCGCGCTGGCCGTAATAGAACACCTCCATTTCCAACGGTGGCGTTATCCGGCCGCTGCCTGTCCTCATTATGCTAAGCACTAGAATCGATAGCATTAGAACCGCCGGACCTCGGCCCCTCCCTCCCACCCCCYCCGCCCCGATCCGCCGCCGCCGCCGCCGTCGACGCCGACGTGGCAACGACCTTCCCGCCGTCCGATTTGCGTGCAACCCTTTCGTTCCCGCAATCACGCCGGGATAATCAGTATGCAAAGTCCAACCCGGTCCAACATGGACGATTCGCTGTAATGCAAAACGGGCCTGAACACGCCGGGGCGTTCGATTCCCGTCGAGGAATACCGTCGCGGCTACGCGGCGAGCAAGGCGCGGATTCTCCGCGCGAGCGTGTGCGCGTGTATTCGTACATGTGCGTATATAGAACTGCAGTGCTACCAGCGCAGTTTCGGAAAAGCGAGAGAAATGAGCGATTTATCATTTCGCGCGCGGAACCGCCGTCCGCGCCCGCTAAGCGATGCGCATAAATTGCGATCATTCGGATCGCCGCTGCGATCGACACCGTACGTAACACTAACGTAGCTGTCTACCCACGCTGGCGATACGTCCCGGGAATTCGTGCGAGCGGGGATCATCATGGAATCCTCATAGTATCGTCATAGCTCCCGCCCGCGTGCGCGCGCGCGCGCGTGAATCGCTCCCGCGGGGATCGCGCGCGCGGCGTCTCGGAACGCGCGAGCCGCGAAAGTTTTGCAGCGTCCGTGGATCGCCGGGATCGCCACTGGCGCTCCAGGGACGCCCTCTTGCGCGTCTCGCGACATCGTTCGCGGAAATCGCGAGGAGTGGGCCTCGGGGACCGTTCGGGACCGTTCGGGACCGCTCGGGAACCGTCGGGCCCGAACAACGCAACGAGCGATCGCTCGCCGCTTATTACGGACAACACCTCCTCTGCCACGCGAGTCGCGAGCCGAAACACATCGAGCACGGTGGATAGATAGATACGCGAAATGTGGAATAAATAATATATGCGCCGGCACCCGTAACGAACGATCGGAACGACCGATCGCCGAGCCAATTCCTCCCTGGCACACCGATAATCCCTAACGGCGGAGTGAGATATTACAAACGACATTTTTCCCCGCTTCTGTTGCATCCGACGCTTTCCCGTTGCATTCCCCACGTCATTCCTGCGCGCTCCGAAATTTATGCTCCGAAATACTCTTCGTGACCAGAGACGGATAGAGGGAGGGGGTGGGGGGGGGGGTTGGGACGGGCGGACAGACATCAACGCGAAATTTGTCATTGAGAGAGAGAGAGAGAGAGAGAGAGAAACAGAGAAAGAGAGAGAGAGGAGAACAGAGACACGCAATAATCTCGTAACGTGACTGACCCGTCGCAGAAACAGCTGAGAACAAGGATATCTCGGTCCCAATTCCACGGTCTTTTAATACGCGCGCGAGCGCGGTAATTGCGCATTAGCTAGACCCGGTATTCGCCCGCAGCCGCGTAAATACAGCCGATCTTCCCTTGCCCGCAGAGACATTTGCATCCAAGTGCCGTCCGTCGACAATCCTATCCCAATAATCCCAATTCCGCCTCGTCCATCGGCGAGCGCTATCGCTTAATGACAAAACTACAGGCTCCGACCGTCGCGGCCGCGCGGACATTCGGTATCGCGTCGCTCCGATCTGATCCGCTCCGCTCAGCTCCGCTCCGCGGCTGAGTGATAATTTGCTATGCGGCCGTCCTCGCCGCGTCGCTTCAGCGACCGCCTCTTCCGCGCCGCGTCGTTCCGCGGAGCCCCCCGCGTTTCGTGTCCCCCACCCACGTTCGCGTCCACCCTTTGATTACGTCACATGCTCCCGTCTGTCCCCTCCGCCTCTAGGCACCGGTCCCTCGTTTCCTGCCCTCTCCTGGCCCCCAATCCTCTAATTATATTCACTCGGCGCTCCGACTCTCCGGCTCCAGGGGGTCCAATTCCGTTCACCTTTCATTACGAACTGGCTGCGATTCCAACGATCGAACTAGCTACGTTTTTCTCTTCCCGCCTCTGTCGCGGTCATCTCTATCCGCGTCGTCTCGTCTCTGTCTTGCCCGACAGACGTCGGCGGCCGCGCTCGGTGACAGGATAGTCGCCCTTTCTCTCCCTTGATCTCCCTTCGTCTCACTCTCGCTCTCTCTCTCCCCCTCCCTCTTCCGTTCTTCTCTCCCTGTCCCTCGTCCCTCGTCCCTCGTCCCCGACATCCGACCCTCGTCGGTGCATGTGTGGCCCGCGACGACTACCGGATGGGAGCGGTATCTCGGAATTTCCGCGTGCGTGCTGAGCGCCGGCCGTGTGATCCCGGCGAAGGGAGGCGGATTAAGTTGCTCGATAACCGTGCCGCAAGTCTGGCTTAACCGCTCGACAATCGTTGTAGCGAGTTATGTCACGTCGGTCCTTCGCGGTCGGGTTTTCTCTTATTTTTTCTCCCCGTTCTTCCACCGTTTGCCGCCGGGCCGCCGACCAGCCGCGTGGAGGGGGGGGGGAGGGGAGGGGATCGCGACCGGAGTAAACGAGTAGACGAGTAGACGAGTAGACGCGGGCCGCGTCGACCCCAGCGACAGTCTCCCTCTCGTCACGCGAGTAAAGAGAAGAACTAAGGCGAGCAGGGGATTCCCGCGGCTTTCGCGTCGTTGCGCGATCCACGAATGGCGTTCGCCGTTAACGCTGGCGGTGCCAAGTAACAAGTGCCCGGGAGATACGAACGAAACTGAAAACCGGAAGAGTTGCCCGTATGGTGCACGTCGGAATTATCGGCGGGGCGAGATACGGGGGTCTCGCATGCTCCCCGGCGCTTAGACGCAGGAATATTCAAAAGAAGGGGGCGTTTTCTGGCGCTGTGGCTGTCCCGGTATCTGCCGACTGCTCGGATTATTCGGACGCGTTGATTATAAACTAATGGCGCCTGAAATATAGAGATATTATACGCGACGGCGGCCACGTTATTGCATCATAATTTCGCGGGAAATTATTAAGGAAGGAAGCGGCTGTCCGCTCGCGTAAGAAAGCTTAGCTGTGTTATCTCCCGGAGATTTAGGGGGATCGCGCGAGCGATCTGTTTCGCTAGAGCTTCGTGCATGAGCGGTAAGCCCTCCCTTATCGTCCGTTAAACTCGACGATAGTCGATCGTATTCGGACACGCGTCGTTTGCTTTCTTGGCAAGCTTGCAGCAATATTGGAGACACGCGCGGAGCGCGTGGCGACTGTTCGATTTGTCGCGGAATGTCGATACCGCTACTCGGGCCGGATGTCACGCGCGCGTCCCTCGTCGAGGGATCGTCCGGATGCGCCACTGAAATAAGTTCCCTCATTTCCCTGGCTGCGCGAACCGACATTGAACGCAGGAACGTGGACAATTGTCGGTTGCCGCCTCCTTGGCCGCTGCAGCGGGAATGCGAAGGAACGCGGAGTGCCCCGCCGTCGCGACCGCGCCGCGGAACTCCATTATTACTCGCCAATTAGCCATGATTAAAATATTTCGGCATCTCGCGTGCATCCAGAATATTAATATACATGTGATCCCCGGGGTACACACGCGCGCGCGCGCGCGCGCGCGCGCGTGTGAGCGTGCGGCGATTATATGGAAATGCGGCGCGCGATCGAAAGGAGAACCCTCCTTCATTGATTAAACAATCCCGCAAAAGCTCCCGTTAATGACTTATTTATTACGCCAATTACGCTTGGCCTATTAGTCACGCGGCGCTCGCGGCCATCCAGATATCGCTCCGATCGTAAATTTCATGAAAATTACACGAAAATCGTCGTTAATTGCGTATTTACGCGCGCGGTTAGGCGGTCAATCCAGCCTGCTCTTCGTTGCCGTTTTATGATGACGCGCGCGCGCGCGCGATAAAACGACGCGCAATCCGCATTAGCCGCGGACAGATCGGCGCGCCGGTTGTGGAAAAGGACTTCCGTTTCTGACACGAATCCGTTTCTGGCGGCGAATCTTGCCGGCGAACTCTTATCAACTTTTATTTCCCGCCGGTCGTCCTTGCGCTGGAAAAGTGGCCGCGTTGCGAGGCGCGTCATTAATATTTCAGCCGGCACGCCGAAAGAGCAGCCCGGAAAACAGATAAACAGATTGCACGGATCTTTTTAATGCGTACGGCGGTCCGAAATGCTTGCTCTTAATCGAGTCTCGGGCATCTCGCCGATTAGACGCCGGAATGAAATTAAAGCGCCGATCAGATCAGGATCAGACGCCACTTTCGGCGGCCGCGTCGCAACGCCACGGACGGGAAACTTATCCGATTATTAGTTCGATTTTGGCACAATGGTTTGTTAGCCGGAAAGTGCACGCGGAAGTGCCGGAAGTTTTCGTCAGATCTACGCGTGGCCGACAATTTGCATATCACGTGAGCGTACAGGTGGTCGTTACGTACGCGGAATTAGATCATACTTTTCTGTCTGATCTCCGGCCGCTCGCGCATAAATCGCGGTGGCGGCGGCGCGTCATAGTCGCGCGGCATAGTTCGCCGCTCGGCTTACGCCAGCGCGGAAATTACGGCCGAGCATTCTTCGGGCCGAGCATTCTCATAAGTCAAAACTTTCGCGCGTAATCAATGCCCCTTGATTGCGGCCCCTCGTCCCCGCCGGAGGGTCGAACGGAGATAAGGAGGCGATCGCGAAATATCCGGTTTATCGTCCGTCATCTCGGAATTCCTCCCCCGACCCTCCCGTTCGCCCGAGCGGGCGGAGCCGGTTCTCCTCTCGACGTCGGACGATCTTGGCGAGCGGCGCGCTTAAGTCGCCGTTGAAACGCCGTTTTGCAAATAGCCCGCGAGTGTGAGTACGTGCGTGCGTGCGTGCGTGCGTGCGTGCGTGCGTGCGTGCGTGCGTGCGTGTGCGTGTGCGTCGGCCGGCTCCGACCGATCCTTGTAATGGACGTCCAGTGGTCGAATTTAATTCGAATACGGTATAGCGAGCTAGGGTGACGGCACGGCGCGGGAACAGAACCAGAAGAGGGTTGCTAAATATTCAAGCATTACGGCTCTGCATAAATTCATTTCATTATAGCGCCACCAAACATTGCTTTTGATGCTTTCCCCTCGCGACTAAGCCACCCCCGTACCCGGCCACGTAGTCCCGTCCGCAACCGCCAACGGCGCTCAGCGCGGCGCATTCCGCTTTCTCACCCCTTTGCTCCATTCCTCACCCGATTCCTCACCCCTTTCTTGCTGTAAGTACCGTCGAGGCCGTTCGACACCCGCGCGCGAGACGGCCGACACGTGAGATCGAAATTTCGGGTTTCAAGGATCCCCGGCGCATCCGCCATCTCCCTCTCTCCCTCTCCCTCTCTCTCTCTCTTTCTCTCTCTCTCTCTCTCTCTCTCTCTCTCTCTCCTCGCATCGCACGATTCGCCCCCTTTTCCAGCCTTGCGCTCCCGTTAATCCGTCACTCGACCGCCGCGACGGTTATCTCGTCGCGGCGCGATAAAGGTCACTCTGGTCGTCGCTGATGTAGCGCGAGCATCGCCGAGAGGAAAGAAAAGGGAGAAAAGCAAAGAGAAGAAAAGAAAAGGAGAGAAGACGGGAAAAGAAGAAGGAAGGGAAAAAAAGGAAGGGAGGAAGACGTACGCGCAGGCCGCGCAATTTTTCAGCGCGGCAAAAAAATCGTCGATATCGCAGTCAGTTTAATAAAGCCAATAATAACAGCCATAATGACGCTATTAACCCGCATGGACGTTGCAAAAATGCATTAACCGTATATCGGGGCGAAAAGCCTTTGCGCGCCGTTTGCGATAGAAAAAAAAAGAGAGAGAGAGAGAGAGAGAGAGAGAGAGAGAGGGAGAGGGAGAGGGAGAGGGAGAGGGAGAGAGGGAGAGGGAGAGAAAAAAGAAAAAAGAAAAGGGGAAAGAGAAAAAAAGAAAAAAAAAAGAAAAAAAAGAGAGGTCCGCCGCGCGTATCGCCAATCGCCGACGCACAACGACGCAGCCCCGGTTATGGCGACTAAATTATACTCTCCTCCTTCTCCCTTCCACCCTCCCACCCATCCTCCCTCTCTCCCTCTCTCCCTCCCTCTCTCTCTCTCCCTCTCTCCCTCTCCCTCTCTCTCTCTCTCTCTCGCTCTCTCTCTGTCTGTCTGTCTGTCTGTTTCTCTCTGTCTCTCTCCGTCTCTCTCTTTTTTTTTCAGCCCGTTGGCGTGCGAGCGCCATTATTCGGCTCGTAGGAACGTTCGATCTGGGCTCATCGAACTCACGATACGTCAGTGGCACGCAGAGAAACGCGAAGCACCGTGGTGTCGTGGTGCGGCAAAGCGGCGGCAGGCCGGCCTCTCATGCATATGGAGCGTTTCATTATATTAAACCCTTTCAATGTATAATTTACTTTTGCGTGAGTCATTTGAGGTACGGCCTGTGCACGGGTGACGGAGGACAGAGGGCCCTCTCTGCAACATCGCCGACCTAAAGATAGCAGCAGCTCGGGCGGAGCCGATAGCGCGAGCGCGCTCGTGCTCGCTCGCTCGCTCGCGGGGAGAGAGAGAGAGAGAGAGAGAGAGAGAGAGAGAGAGAGAGAGAGAGAGAGAGAGAGATAGAGAGCGCTCCCGGTATACATTATCCTCACGTACGATTTTTCACGGAAGTTTTGCTTCCTTCGCGCCTTTATTGCGACAAGCCCTTTTTGCATGGCGACGATGCGACGTTTGCCGGCGCGTCTCGTCGCCGGAAGCAAGCGCTCGTGTGCGTGGCGTTTGTCGCGCGAAGCGTAGCGGAGAGAAAGGAGAGAAGGAGAGAGGGAGAGAGGGAGAGGAGAGGAGAGGAGAGGAGAGAGAGAGAGAGAGAGAGAGAGAGAGAGAGAAAGAGAGAGAGAAAGCGGACCTTGAATGGAGAGCCGCCGTGACGCGGGCGGGAGCCCTTCGCGAAACCGGAAACCGATCCGCGCATCTCGTTAATCACCGGATAATCTCGCTGGCGCATCGCGCGGAACGGAAGCCGCATCCGCGCGAGGGAGAGGCGGGAACTTTCGTCCGAATTTGTTTCGCGTCGCGGAATTACGCGCGCGGGAATTCGGCTTGGCCGTTAAAGCACGACGCGGGCGCTTTTACGTAGGCGCGCCTCCTTTCCGCAAGGACGCCGCCGTCGAATCGACGCGTATTAATATTCCAGACGGTAAGTCGTCCAATCTCGCATTTGCATCGCGCGATTATGGCGCTAATTAACGAAAGCCTTCATTCATTATGCAAATGATCGTAATAACGCACGGACGAGTGCGTAATTCTCGACGTGGCGCGCACTTAAAATGTAATATAACAAAGTAAAGCGCAATTAGCAGCGACGCAAAGGTATTGTTAATTAGCGGAGCGACTGCTATCTGCTTTATTATTTAACTGCGTATCCAGTTGCCCCCAGGCCACAAAGGAGCGAATAGGCGGGCTTTATCGAGTCCGTCGCGCGTAATAGGCCAGCCGCGAGATCGCGAGGCTCGGAAAAAGGACTGCGAGACGACCGGTTAATACTTTGCAGCTACCCGCGTTCTCGGACAAGCCTGAAGCTCGGATTAACGCGCTGCAGCAAGCTACCGCGTCGAGAGAAAGAGAGAGAGAGAGAGAGAGAGAGAGAGAGAGAGAGAGAGAGAGAGAACGCGCGCGTTCGCATCGCGATTAAATGCTTTCGTTCGTTCCTCCGTCAGCTCGTCTGTCGCTCTCGCGCGCGTCTTCTTGCGAACGGAGATGAGCGATTGCCGAAACACGCGTCCGAGATGCGTTCTGTACCTATCGATCATCGCACGCGGTCGCGAGATATCTCGCGGCGGAAATATCGCCGGCCGGGTCGCGCGAATTCCACGCGCGTAATAATGGCAAAGATCATCACCCCCGTCACTCCCGCGTTCTCGCCTGTTATATCTGCCGTGCAAATCGAATGAAGGTTTATTTCCATGGCGCGAAATTGTCGTGTCCCTCCTCCTTTTCCCTTCGTTTTCCTTTTTTCTTTCTTTCTCTTTTTTCTCTTCCCCTCCTCTTTCCCCAGAAACATTCACGGCGCCGGCCGCACGGCGACCGACTCCCGGTTTGACGGATAAAAGTTACATTAATTTTCAGGACGTTATGTCGGGACGTTAAAAAATATGCGGATCACTCTTTTTGCCCGTCAGAGCACGGCAGGAGCCGTATTTCGGTCCGTCTCTGGCCAACGTTGGGGTCCGCTGGGTGAATCGGACATTCACAGTAACACAATTAGACCAACAATCGATAGGAGCCGCTAGTGATGAGTACGAACCCGCTTCTTGAAGCGCGCGCTGGTGTCTTGAACAGAGAAGGCCGGCGATTCTCCCTCCGTCGATCAATCGACGCGCGAATGCTGCGATCAACGCCGAGCGAGAACAATGCTGCGTTTATGATTTAAAAAAGGGAAGAAGAAGAGAGAGAGAGAGAGACATCTTGAGAGATCAAACTCGTTGGCCCGATCGGAGATCAGAAAACTCTTCGGCCAACTCGCGATCGTCGCACTGATGATTGGCTTTCCGTTGCTTCCACATTCCAGTTCCCCGTCGAGTGGCTCGAAAGAAAGAATCTTTTATCTTTATATACGTTCACGGGTCATTGCGATGATTATTGAATCTCCATCCGTTAAAGAGAACTGGCACACGCGAATCTCGACCGCTAAGAGACGCTTCTGCGACTGCGACCCATCTGTGTTCGGACTCGGACACCGTTTGAACATCTCACTAGAATACTACCCTGACCACCTACATCCCCATCTTCCCCTTGTTCAGTATAGGATTTCATCTCCCATCCTCCGGCACCTCGCGCTCTCTTTCCAACGAAGCATCCCCTATCTCATTTGGCCTCATTGTGCCTTAGCGTCCATTGTTTTTTAAATTACGAACCCCACTTCTGTCAGGCGGAACTCGATTTCATTTTTTGTCGGTACTGTCACTTGCCTGAAACGCTTTTCGCGATCCATTCAGCGCGGGTTGTCTTTGCCGGGATAGCTGAAACGTATCCAGAAGCGATAATCAAGCGACGCCACGCGGACGTTACGGGCGAAGTCGAGGAATCAGCCGGCACTGATTACGCAAAAGTAGCGTCCTCGTCCTTTAATCCGCACCGTCGAATAACGGCCGACACTCTTCCGGGCTTCACTCGTGTCTTGCACGACGGCGATAGCGACAGATCGATAGAATCGGCGGAGCAAGAGATCGCAAGAGAGAACCTGATGTAATCGATAACAGGGACGCTGCTGCTCCTTAAAGTCGGCTCTCGCGGCTCTGGCGTCTCCTCCGCCGCGGCGCCTGGCGTCTTCGTCCTTTCGATCGTTGCACGTCGCTCCGCGCCGCTCGCTGAGACGCTCCCAATGTCGCGCAATCCGCCGATTTGCCGATTTTGCAGTCCGAGCGCTCGATGCGATACTTGAAATTCTAATTCCGCCGGAGGTCGCATTCTTGCGAGAAGCACACTCGAGCGTGTCCCATCGATAGCTGTCATCGATAACGCCCGGCATGACACTTTCACGCGCGCGCGAACCATTTGCCGGCATAAATCATTGGAAACGAAAACATATCCCCGCGGCCACGCAAATTTGCCAACACCCGACCGCAGGCGCGAGCGGGAGCGAGAGGCGAGAGCCGCGAATGACGGGGATGATCCGGCCCGCGCGAAAGAGAGAGAGGAGCCGCGCGTAAACAAACGCGAAATCATGACACGACCGCCGGCCTACTGCGTTCTCGCACGCACACGCGGCCGGGCGGGCGCGCGCGACGCGTGTTGCACGCCACGTTGTGCGCCGCGTACGGTTTCACGTGCTCGCACGCGTACCGGCCCGCCGATGAGGAACGGTGAGAGAGGGAGAGGGAGAGGGAGAGAGACAGGGCGCGCCGGCACGCGGGATTCAGCGCGGCGAGAATCAGCGAGAGGAGCGAGGAGGAGGCCGCCCGCGCGCGGGACAGAGAGCGAGCGAGAGAGGGTGAGAGACAGAGAGAGAGAGAGAGAGAGAGAGAGAGAGAGAGAGAGAGAGAGCGGGCGAGAGTGAGAGCGGGACCAGAGGCGAGGTGTTCTAGCGTGGATGACTCGTCATCGCCGTGGGGCGCGCGTGCCGCGCGCGGCCATACAGAGCTTGCACGCGCGTGTACACGCGCGCGTATGCGGCGCGCGAGCCGACACCCGCCGCCCTCCGTATGCCCCTCGAGTGTCCACTGGGTGACCTGGAAATCTGTGTCATGAAGTGCGCGCGGATCATCGCGCGCGCGGGCCATTCGCCGGCACGCGGCCGGATGACTACGCGCGCCCCCGCCCGCGTAGTCTCTCACCCTCCGCGCCTCCCCGGATTGCTGTATCCGCCACGGGCACGGGCACATACGTCGGATTTTTACCGGGGAGGGACGCGAGTCATTCATCGTTCGCGTCGCTTGATAAGAACGAGTCGCGCGTTCCTGGCGCAATCCACGCCGGCGATCCACGCCGGCTGACGATTTCGCCCTTGTGCTTCTTCAGCTACCGCGCGTCACCTACCCGTGCTCCGTGTCGTTCTCTCTTCTCGCTCCCCTTCTCCCGTCTTTCCCTGCGTCCTTCGCCGAGGGGGCGCTTTATTTCGGGGGGACAGGCCTCGGATAATTGAAACACACTGTCCATAAATACGCGGGAGCGCTCGCGAGCACAGACGCGTGTATCAAGGTTGATTGCTATCGCGCGCTGAGTAATCCCTGCATCACGCTATCGCGGGATGCAGG
>JAHMML010000027.1:1396121-1411921 GCA_020341155.1 Eciton burchellii | reverse complement strand
GGGGGGGGGGGAGTGGTGGGTGCCGTCAGTAAATGGGAGTTTGGCGGAGGATTGCGGCGCGACGCGGGGACAGGCGGGGGAGAGGGTCGCTCGCACGCGGAGGCTATTGTATTTCGCCGCGCGGGACCCGCTGTATATCGTTACCCTGTTGATATCGCGTTATATCGTTATGATGACGATATAATAGCCCCGGCGATGCTCATCGGATAGATTTACTTTGATGCGACACGCTCGCGCGGACGACGCGGGACTCGCGGCCTCTCTCGCGGAGAGAGAGACTCTAGGAGAGTGACGCGAGATCGCGGGCTGACACGCGCGAGACGAATGAGAGAAATATCGAGTCGCGCGATTACAGAAGCGACGACCGCGCCGACCTTGCTCGCAAGAATGATCTCGGGGATTTATATGGTGACGTCGTCGCGGCGCCAGGATGCAACGGCGAAATTGGAAGCATCGTCGTCCTCGACGCGTTCGCCGCGCCGAGTTCTCCGTTTACCGTCTCCGTACCGGCGAGGAATCGCGTCTGGAAAGACAGACGCTCCTCTCGCGAGGAGGAAAGTAAAAAAGAACGCTTTTACGTGGTATTACGTGGTTTCTATAAATGAAATATGCGAGGAGTCGCGTCCATGGGATTTCCAGAACACTGTGCGGTACCATCTAACTCGAAATATCCATAAACCAAAACTGCAGCCGAACCGTAACCGCAGGGCTCGAAGCAGCAACAATGTATTCGGTATTCCCTCTCAGCGGCAGGAAAGCGCCGGCACACCGCAAAAAAATAAGTATCGCCAAATTTTTACCGTGCAATACCGTCGCAGCGTGCAAAAACAAAGAGCCCGGAGGAAGATTCAATCGCGGCATTCAAGAAGGCAAAATAAAATTACGTGACATGCCGGTGCGCGGAACAAAGTGTAGCATCAGCGGTTGTTCCATCACGCCGGGCCAATCGTAGCAAACTTCCATCCCCCGGCGAAGTCCGGATACATTCTCGAAAAGAGGAAAAAAATCCATCGGGACGTGGGTGGGGCCGGGTGCGGGTGGTATATTGCAGATCAATACAATTGCACGTTAGTGCTAATAAATAATAGGCGGTGGGAGCAGAAAAAAGCGCGCAATGCAGCAACGAACACAACACACAAATAATACGCAATACATCAACCGCGCCGGGTAGGTAGGTACGTACGTGCCTTCCACCTCGCTCCCACCCGCGCGCTCCGTCTCCCTCTTGCCTCCACCTACCGCCAGTCCCCTTTTTTTCTGCCCCGCACCTATAACCGTGCAAGCACCACCCCCGGGGCACCGCCATTTCCGGACAAATAAACTCTAGTCGACGTAATTTTTACGCCGGGCGCCAAACGCGACGAAAAGCGGGGACCGCGAACGACATTCGCCGGGAACAATGCGGAATTTTCCGTGCCGCACGACCGTCTTTCCAGCCTGCGTTCGTACGTGCGGCCGTGCATTATGCATTTTCGGAGACGCGCGGCGTCCGCGCTCGCGTGTGCGCGCGCGGCCACTTTTTAGGTTATCCTCCATTTCGATCGTCGGGGATCAAGTGTCGCGCGTCGACACTTTTCCCTCGCGCAGGCACGCTTCGATGACTCTTCACGATGACGATGAAAGATTCAATTCCGATTCGATTCTTCGTCGAACGAGAAATTTCGCGATCCGACAAACGGAACACGACGCTTCTCAAACGTGGAATCGGCGGAATGCCCCTCCGCGATCCTCCGCGGAACACGACCCTCCGTAATCCCGACAGTCGCGCGTTAAGAAACTGCCGCGGGGTGAGCGGTCCAAGTCCGAAATAAAGGGAAAGGGTGTCCGCTGGCCGGACACAGCGCGATAATTAAGAGTGATTAATGTTACGGGTAAGGACGAGGGCGGGGGGAGGGGGAGGGGGTAGCGAGGGAACGCGGGCGCGTGTTCCGAAAGTCGCCGACGGCGCGGCTGTCGAACATTAGTTAATTTTGAAAAATTGCGCTAAACACGCGCCCTGCGAATTGGCTTCGGGGGAGCTTCGGCAGGCCAATCGGGACGAGACATGCACGTAGATATCCTCTGTCTCCCCTCTCGCGCGCGGCGATCGCGGGGGCTAGTAACCCCCGGCGCGTCCCTCTACCCCCCTTAAGGGCCCTGCCCGCCGTCCCGAACCCCGCCAACCTCTCCCCGTCCAGCGAACGACCCAACCCACCCACGCACACGTTAATGCCTGAAAAATGTACGGCAATTTTTTATTTTTTAATACGCTTCTCGTCCCTCTCCCACCCGCCCTCTCTCTCTCTCTCTCTCGTTCTCGCTCTCGTTCTCGCTCTCTCTCTCTCTCTCTCTCTCTCTCTCTCTCTCTCTCTCTCTCTCTCTCTCTCTCTCGCTCTCTCCCTTTCCCTCCCACCCTCTCCCCTACTCCCCTACTTCCCGCTCTTTCTCTCTCCATCGAGCGTTCTCGCCTCTCGACGCGGCGCGGCGCGATGAGGCTCTTTCTCTTTCTCCCGATCGCCCTCCTTTCCTCCCCGCCGCCCCCGTATGCGTGATGTAGCGCCTCGTTCGGTTCGTACGGTTGGTCGGTCGGTCGGTGCGCGGCCTCCGGTTTTTTTCTTTCTTTTTTTTTTTTTCTCGCTCCATCGATAATTTGTTTGGATAATTTCCAATGGTATTGATCTAGATGTACATCCTGCAGGACGAGAGCGCAACGCCTATACCGTCGCGCACAAAGCGCGGCGATGGGCGCAACGGAGAGGCGAGCAGGCAGGCAGGCAGGCAGGCACCGGCGGAGGACGGAGACGCGACGCCGGAGGAGAGAGGGTCGCTGGCTGATCGTGAGTTACTGACGTTTTAGTATTTATCCATCTACGAGCTCGTTTTCCGCGTATCCGCTTAGGCGGTAGAGACACACGTACGCGCACACGCGAGCGCGACGCGCGCGCGCGCGCGCGCCCACACCCCCCCACGCACAATCGCGCGCGCGTCGTTCTCGCGCGGCTCGCGCGTCCAGACACCACGGCACGACGTGCGCGCGCGCGCGCTCGTCCGTCGTTGTAATATTTCGTTAGCCGTGCCGGGGCCATACGGAAACGTAGGACGGGGATGGAAACTTTGATGAATCGCCCTAGTCGCCGATACCGCAGATCGACAGATACGATGGCTGGTCTGTCGTCGCACGGATTCCCCCGTCACGTCGGGCCACTGAGGGGAGGTCGTGAGAAAAAAGGAAGTCGACGACGGGCGACAGGTGCGCGCACGGTCGCGGCTCCGAGGCTAAATGATCCTGTTTGCACACCCTTATCCCCTGGCGCACCTGCTCGTTGATTTTTCAGGAGTCTTTGGCGCCGCCGCCCGGGCGGGAAGGCGGCGGCAGCCGCGGCGGGGGAACAGGGGGAATGTCCCGCGCGACGTGGCAATCTCGGCGCGTTAATCAGCGATACCGCGCGTCGAGACCGGAACGCCCCGCGGCGTCATTCTGAATGACGCTCACCCCGCGTCAAACCCCTGACAGGTTGATCGCGCGGGCCGTTTGGAAATAAAAAAAAAAAAAAAAAAAAAAAATGAGAGAGAGAGAGAGAGAGAGAAGAGACAGAGAAAGAGGGAGGGAGAAAAAAAAGAGAAATATTAATTATCCCGATGCGTGCACGCGCGACGGATTCCTCCCTTTCTGTGAATCGCTAGCGCTTGTCAAGTGCGCTTGTCGTCGCGCGCTCGCGACTTTTAAATGATCCCCGATATCAAGCTATTCCCTTCGAGGAGGTATCGATAGCCGATTCGCGCAATTTCGATATCCTCCTTTTAATATCAGATAACAGTGATAACAGAGGGGAACTCTTCGGTGATTTATTGGCGCATCGTTGCGCCAACCGTGTCAGGTACATCTTTATGGGATACACGCATCCCTTTCGCGACTGGGCAGCATGGAGGACGCACGGAGGACACGAAGAAGTCGTTTGCGCCCGCGAAGACAGTGCGCCGTGAAAAGAGTAGCGGGGGGATGGAATCGGACGGATAAGAGGGAGGTAGCTCGGAGGGAGACTCTTGCTCTTCGGTTGGTTCTCACTTGGCCCGTCGTGGCGGCCGATTCGATGATCGGCGGGTGCGCCGGTCCTCGTAGCTTCGAGTCAAGTTTTAATTAGCTTTTCCGAATTACCGATGTCTCGCCGCTTCAGATCCCTCCGCCGGCGCGGGACAAAGGGGAGCCTCACAGCCTCGTTTCAGCCCGCTCGCGCATGCCGCGTCTCGGACGATGCGACCGGGCGGTCGAGTACGGGGATCTCGACGGCGAGACGTCGGCGGGCGGGGAGGTAAGAGGTATGCGGGCAGGACCGCGACGCTTGGAATCTCTTGGCCGAGTGTCTTTTCCGCAGCGCGCAACACGCGCATCGGAACGAGATCGCTCATCGAAGCGACGTAGCGCGTAATCAATCCGCGATCGATCCGGTCGCGGTGCCGATCTCGGGGCGCGATTTAGCAGCGCGAAGATAGATATTACAGCCGCACGCGGGCAGGTTTCTCACGCGGCGATGGAAGGAATGGAAAATAGACGCGGTCGATCGGGAATACGGGAAATGGATAAGAACGCGCTGATTATAACGGACCGTAATGCGATCTCTGGTAGCGAGGCGGTCGGCGACGGATCCACTTTCGCGTTACGTAAAATCCTATCGAACGTGTCCGATGCGTTATCGATAAACGCGACGTAAACCGCTTTAGCGGGGCTACTTCTACTTCGCCCCGCCGCTGACCTCCATGACTCCGATGATGAAAACGTAGACCGGCTACTTCTCTAATTACTTCGCGCGTACCTCGACCGGACTCGAGCTGCTCCCTCGTGCCCCGCTGTCCGATTCTCCTCGACGTCGCGAACCGGTGGGGGAGGACAGGGATGACGATTGATAATGATATCTCGGATACGGTGGTATCGCCGCGCTTTGTCGAGTTCGATAAGCCCCGAGGATGCGGGATATCCTGCATGGAATCGATTAACGTTGTAATTAGCGACTTAACTGATGATTGAACGCCAATGTGGCGACCGGTCCCTTCGCAGAACCACCCTTTCGCTTCTCGCGAGTCGCGCTTCTACGGGCGGCACCAGCCGCGATGTACGATCAAGCTGGACGAAATGAAGGTAAGCAGGAACTGCGCAGGAACTTCCATTCATCGAACGATGTCACGTCATACGCACGATACTTGGACTCCATCTGTTTCCTCTATCTCCACGCAGGCGTACTACGCCGTTCCCTCTCGCCCCGCGTTATTACGCGCGGGGGCTCGCAGGCATCGGATCGCTTCAGACAAGAACGAAAATCCCAAGGAAGCATCCAGCATAGGCTGCACAGGCAAGTTGCTGCTGTTGCTACCTGCTTCGATCTCGCTCCGCAGCGATCCCTTGAACGGAATTCCCCCTCGCGAGGCGCAAGGAGCGGAATTTCAAGTCGCCCCGGAAATCTCGCGGGCACAAGCCCCCGCTCCCGTTCCCAATCTCGCGATAGCCGTCGAATTCGTTTAACGAGAACGCTCGGACGGCGGAGGCCTGTCGTCGAAAAAATCGTCGCCACACCCACACCACCCGTTCACCCACCCACATGCCCCACCCCTCCTCCCATTCCCCCCTCCCTGCCCCCGCCGCCGCCCCCGCCCCCGCCCCCGCCCGTTCCCCCCGGGCTGGTGGAACCCGTGGCCTACCCCCCAACGACGATGCGGCGGGGCATGCTAGCCGTGCCATCAAGGTGCTCGATATTCCGCGCATTTCGGTATTTCCCAATTAATAGGAAAGCGCGCGCGAGAGCGTTCGCTCGCTTGCTCGCTCGCCCGCCCGGTCTCGCGCAAATAGGAACAAAAAGAAGCACACGTATACGCGCGCGTAGGGCCGCGCGTCACGTACAGGCGTGCGCGCGCTCGTCCGTACACGCGTGCACGCCGAAATATACGGGCACGCGTAAACACACGTACGCGAGCGTGTACGTATACTATCGCGCACGCGTATTCTGACAAAGCTTCTAACGCGAAAAAAAGCAGGGGCTGCAAGCGGGAGGGCGCGACGTAGGGCGGCCAGGGGAGTGGGCGGTCGGGGGTGGCCGGGGGTCGGCGGGGGCGGGCGGGGGGGCGGGCGGGCGGGCGGAGGGGGAGCGGCCGATCGACGGGCAAGTACGAGCGGGACGTGTGACGCGGGTACGAGCGAGAAGCCGGACGATTGGATAGAATCAGCAGTCTGCGAGTAACAATGGGGGGTTCAATTGAAAAAATAATTTAATGTGTCCTTTTAATTAAACAGAGAGGAGGGACAGGCGGGTGAGGACCGAACGGGTGGCACCGCGTACATCGCCGCGCAGGGTGAGGGCACGGGGATGGATGGACGAGAACCGAAAGAGGACGTACGGGGTGGCGCGGAGGAGCACAGCCAGCAGCAGGAGGAACGGGAGGACGAGGTGGAGGACGCGGAAGAGGAGGAGGTGGAGGCGCGGCTCGGATGGACGCGGAAATTTAAAACCTGATCAATTGATAGGACGGAATGAAAAAAGTAGGGTTGTGTGTGAGGTTGCGCGGGTGGCGGGTGCTGGAGCAGAGAGAGAAAAAGAGAGAGGCAAACGGAGGGAGAGAGAAAGAGGAAGCGGGAAAGAGGGAGCGAGAGAGCGAGAGAGCGAGAGAGAGAGAGAGCGCGCGCGAGAGAGAGGGAGAGGGCGAGGGAGGGAAAGAGAGCGAGTGCCACGGCGCATCGACGGCGGGAGGGGGATGGGGTGGCGTAGGAAGGCGGATGGAGGAAGCGACGAAGAGAGAGGCACGGGGAACGGGGTGCAGCCTGGCCCGCGGAATAGGGGCGAGGGCGGCGAGGATGGCGGCGGTGAGGGGAAGGGAGCCGCGAGCGCGCGCGCGGCAGGAGTGAGAGGAGGCCGCGGCGAGAGAGGCGGGTAGATGGGATTGCCGGGCATTATTCTGAAACGCGAATTTGTTCATTTGTTTCTTCCCTCTGTATGCGCCGCGGCGTGTGTGCATCCTTTTATCGACTGAAATCCAGGCTTCGAATTACCGTGCAAATGATTTTTTTTTTTTTTTTTTGAGTGCGCACTCGCGCTAGTCCACCCCCGCGTAGCACAGCTCCGCCGTGCGCCCGCCGCCGCTGCCGCCGCCGTCGCCCCCCTGGCCCAGGTTCTTCCCTCCCGATTTTCTCGCTGCAACCCTCTTCTGCATCGCGTCGCGCACAGCCTCAGTCCCCCGCGACACCCGCGCGCTCGCGCGGCCGTACGAGCGCGCGTTTTGAACTCAAAAGGAATTTAAAACCGCTGCTGATGCTCGCCGCCGCCGCCGCCGCCGCCGCCGCCGCCGCCGCGACCATGCCGCGGCAGCGCCATGAGATGACGCGTTGGGAAACAAACGAAAAATGGGGATTTCCCGATCCGTCGAGGCTCGTATTACCTGAGTCCCGGATTCGCGAGTTGGCCGGCACTTTGCGACGATGATGCGCGCTTGATCGTTCGCACAGCAGCGGGCTGAGCGTCCGCGCACTTGGTCTCGAGGTCTGGTTGACCGAGATTCACGGATATCGGCATTCTCGTAGGGAACGATCGATGCGATTCTTTTTTGGCGAAGCAACAACTCATCGAGATTCATAACGAAGACATACGGATAATTCTCGCGATCTCGTATAGACATGTGAGAGTCTCAAGTCTTTCGTCGGCAGTATGGGAAAGCGCTACGCGACAAGCGCTAAGCGACGTCTCGACGACAGCTTTGAGAAGCATGAAAGCATCGCTCGCAATGATGGGATTCTAAAGCGACGAGATAATAGCGAGATAACATAATGAAGCTTGACCGATATAACCGGATGTCCCGGTACCGCCGTTGTCCTCGCGGTGATTTAAATGCCCCGATACTTAACGCCGAGTTGGAAGCGTTAATTGAGCTGCCGCCGACAATTCGGCGGTCGCCGCCGTAATGACGACACGCGCGGGTGGACCGGCCGGTTCGGCGGCGATCGCGAACGAACGGCAACGAGGAGAGCCGAAGTGCTTCGCACCGCGGCGCGAGTAACTTCTTCACAATTGACTTCGTTAACGCGGCGTTCCCGGCGCGGAAGGGCGCGCGAGCAACGGGCGTCGGGCGTCCACTGCCGGCCGACGTACTCACGACGATTCCAATGGACATTATTACGAGACGAACTGAACCATAGATAAACTCCACGGCGCACGGGATCACGGAGCGGAGCTGCGGAGCAATATGAAACTCCTCGGTCTAATATGGCTCGGGGCGGCGACGAAGCGTGACGTCACATCCGCCGTCCCGTCCGCCGGTCATCTTGAATATTGAGTCGACCGCCGGCGGACCGGAAGTTATGAGATTCGGATTCCCGTGCCAGGGCATGGCCCCGAAACGCCGCCCCGTTCATATATCACGGGGCCGCTTCGTTTTCGGCTCGGTGAGCGTCTCTCCGCGGCTGGCATGCGACTTTCCCTTGCGTTTGCGCCTCGGCGCTCGGACAATGCCGCGCGGATTAATGCCGTTTCGCGCACATGCCTGCCTGCCTGCCTGCCTGCCTGCCTCTTCCCCCCTTCCCACCTCACTGTCTGCCGTCTCTGTCTGTCTCGCTATCTCTCGCTATCGCTCTGGCCGCGGCGTTTTATCGCGGCGACGACGTATCGTATCGGCGGTCGCGTACAATGCCACGCCGCGGCGCAGCGCGCCGAGTAAACAATCTGTAAACGAGACGGGGCTACAATGCGCCCGCGACCCTCCTCCGGCCGGCGCAACGAAAGGGATAAATAAATAATCGAGGCGCGCTGATTTGCCGCTGTTTAACGCGACAGAAATAACGCGCCGCGCGAACGCCCTGTGCATCACCGACCGCGCGATGTACCCACGATGTACGCGGGACGGGAGGGGGCAGAAGGGAGGAGAGAGTAGGTAGGAGGAGAGGGGGCAGGGCGAGGGACGTACAATTTTGCATGACGCAAATTGCATTTTCGCGCTTATTTCCGCGATTCTTTCCGCGATACTTTGTATAATGTATTTATACGGACGCGGGAACTGGAGCAGCGCATTAATAATAACCCTATTAGCCGGCTCTACCGAGGCGAAACAATCGATAATTCATTTGTTGCGTCCATTAAAAATGTAATTTAAAAATATATTAAAGGGGTCGGCCACGTCCCTCTCTCTCGCTCCCGAGATCAGAGAGGCAGAGAGAGGGAGGGAGAGAGAGGGAGAGAGAGAGAGAGAGAGAGAGAGAGAGAGAGAGAGAGAGAGAGAGAGAGAGAGAGAGAGAGGAGCGCGAGAGAGATATTGAGAAAGCGCGCGGAGGCGGTGGTATATGCCGGCCGAATGCAAATGAATTATTAAAAATTTAATCAATCGAATCGGCAGTGCCTTGCCTCCCATCTACGACGTAATGATTATTCATGCTGAGGTGGTTTCGCGCGAGCGAATATTTATAATTTGTTTATTTAAATTGTTCGACCGCGCCGCTCCGTCAGCGGGCCGCGCGCCCTCGCGAAATTGCGTTATTAAGTTTACCGTTTCGTATAAATCGCGTTTCCAGGCCAGATTATTGGAAACTCGGAAGCTGCCCACTTTATACGCTCTTACGGCGCATACAGAGAGGCCGGAGGTGCCCCCGCCTCACCTTCCCACCCGCCTCCTTCCGACGGCGTGACGTAGTCGCAACGGCGGCAGCGCGGATATCTGCATAAAGCACAGGCACATTCGCGAATCGTAGACTTAACGCTGTCGCGCCGATTCGACGATCGCCGCGTCGCGTTCCTTAGTCGCTCGTCAGCGACTGTGTCAACATGCGTCCCAACGCGAACGGCGCATTCCGAACGGACCCTCGCGGCTCCTCCCCTCCCCCACGCCCGCGAGATCAAGCACGAGACGTTGCGAGGGATCCGCCAGCAGCGGGACGCAAGAGATCTCCGAGAATCGAACCTGCCGAATCTCGAAAGAGCCGCTTTAAACGAACCCGCCGCCGTCCCCTCGTGATGGAACTCGGCTATCTCGGCCCTCATCCCTAATAAGCAGATGGACCTTCGCCGATTCCTCAAGAAAGGTTCCCCGGTGGATCTCCATCCTCCCCAACGATCTCGTTCCCTCGGCGTCCCTCGGCCGCCTTCTTCCGGCGCGTCCCCGCCACGTCGCGGCCCGGCGTAATGTCGATCGATCGGCTGATTTAAATGTTGACCGCCTCGGCGGGATATAAAATTCAAAGTGCCCTCATAGATACTTTCATATGCGGCGATCTCTTCGCTCTCCTCCGGCGGCCTATCCATTCCCGGTCTTTCTTCCTCTCCCACTCTCTCTCTCTCTCTCTCTCTCTCTCTCTCTCTCTCTCTCTCTCTCTCTCTCTCTCTCCCCCCTCTCTCTCTCTCCCTCTCTCTCTTGTCCAGACCCCATCGGTGGAAACGTATTCGTCTCAGCCTAATATATTTATGCAGGAATATATGCATGTACATGGAACCTACTCTCCATCCCCTACTCTCCCCTCCCCCCGTCCCGCCGACGCGCGCGCGGGCCCTTCGCGAGACGCGCATGCATGCGAAATTACGCGCGTAGTGGTGAGATTACGTATGTGCCTGACCTCGAGAATCGATACCAATGTGGGGGTGCGAAGTGGCCAGCCGAACTTTCCTACTCCGGCTACCAGCGGCGTCCACGTGGCCGTCGGGTGCTTTGAGGTTAGAGTCCGTTTATCTCGATGGCGAGGCTGCCGCGTCGAGGGATTCGCTTTCGAGACCATCATTAGACGTTCGCGATTCTTTTGCCGGCGGCAAAAGATGACGAACCACGCGCGATCTTGGAATTGGCGTTGCTTAGCGAATCCGCCATCCGACGCGATCCGAAATATCTAGCCGCGTCGTTTCCTTTCTATCCGGGATAGTACGCGGTGAGGCTAAAAAAGAAAGAGAAAATACAGATTACGGGGCATCATGGGGCAAGGCAGCCGCTGGTAAATCTCTTCTCACTTTCTATTTACTTTCAATATTCTTCGTACAGTTCGGAAGATTATGGTCCGAAAGTAAATACGAGCGCCAGGCGAAACTCGTTAACCTGTCGACACTCGCGATTTTCTTATTGGCTAAACCGACGGCGGATTCGCGGCCGCGCGTTACGCAGCCGCCGTCGAATTCCGAAATTGGATGATGGCACGAAACATAAATAGTCCGTGAGGTTTTTAATCATTTTCTCCTCGCGCGCGGAATACAAAGTTCAACGCGCGCGTCCATGTTGCTCGAAGGGAAGAAAAACATTGCGCCGGTACAACGCTGTCAAAATATACCTTCCTCGCATCCGTCCCGCGGGCTCCACATTACGTGAACGTTAAATATTATTTTTAGGGGAACACATTTATTTGCGAATAAAAAATAGAGCTGTCTCGCGAATAAAGTGGAACCTCCGCGAATACGCGAAGCGTATTTCGTCGAAGCGCCTGTTGCTAAATATTCACGCGGCCTCCCGCCCTCCCTCCCTCTCACCCACCCATCCTCCCTCCCTCCCTCCCTCCCTCCCTCTCACTCTCTCTCTCTCTCTCTCTCTCTCTCTCTCTCTCTCTCTCTCTCTCTCTCTCTCTGTCCTCTGCCGATACATCTCCCACACTCCCGCCACGCTAGCATACACATATACGTTAATTACTCAGTAAACAGTAATTATTTTTGCGAATATAGAACACTCTGTTCTTTGTGTGAAACGAACGATGCGTAATACAGAATGACTAATCATATCGCTGTGATAAACTTTTCGTACGCGCGCACGCACGCACGCACGCACACACACACACACAGAAAAAAAAAAAAAAAAAAAGTAGAGGGAGAGAGAGAGAGAGAGAGAGAGAGAGAGAGAGAGGGAGGGAGAGGGAGAGGGAGAGGGAGGGAGGGAGAGCGGAATATAAAATTTTTTTCCGTGGATAAAAGGGATTTTGATATTTGGTAACGTTTGTACAATCGCGGTGCTCTGCTCTGCGCGCGACTCATGTCTACACTTTTTTCAACGTTTATTCATAAATTATTTTTAAACGGCAGCCCCCTTGGCACCCTGGCGTTTAATGAGTTACACTCCCAGCGCACTCCCGCTCCCGCGAGAGGCGATCCTATGCATGCGACGCGTTCCGACGCGTCTGATCTACGAGCGTCGCTCCTTTGCTCCCGCGAGATCGGATCGTGGACTCTCGCGGCGAGTTCTCCTTCCCGTGGCGCCTACGCCACGCGGACGGAAGCGCGAGTTTCATCGGGAAGGAATTCGCGCCGGCGTAATCCGACGGCGTAATCCGACGGCGCGGACGGCGCGGACGGCGCGACGAAGGAAACGCGACGTACGATATAATGCACCGGCGAAAGCATTCCGGCGGTGTTTCGTCGATAGCTATGGGAGAAGAAAGGTGAAAAATGATCAAATTTTTCGGTAGAGGGACCGGTGTAGCTCAATGCATTTACAGATATGCAGGATAAATGCGTATAGTGCGGCTACGGCGTAGAGAGATAGATACATGTACATGTATACGCACACGCAACACGCACGCGCGCGCGCACGCACACACACGTGTGTATATATATATATATATATATATATATATATATATATATATATAAATGTATACGTATACTCGCGCATCGAGACTACGTAACCGCGTTAGCGGAGAGAATCTGGCCGCGGGGTGCTTTTTAAAAATTCGTGATTTTAAAATTCGCGTTGGCAAACAGTCCCCACTCGATTCGGAGCGCGCTCACTCCCCGAACCGGCACCCCCTTCTGCACCCCCTTACGGCATCCCCCTGTCGCCGTTTCGACTCTTTTAGCTGCACTCACGCCGCCGACGGCGCCAATGGATGACAAAATATAAGCTCCAAGCCTGGATTCAATCAGAAATGGCGGCGACCCGCGCCACACATACGCAACGCTCCCTTTTTTTTTCTTCTCCCTCTCTCTCTCTCTCTCTCTCTCCTTTTTTCTTTTTTCTTTTCTCTCCCTCTCCCTCTCTCTCTATTTTTTATTTCCTTTGTCGGGCGGGCGCGCATCCCCGCCTGGGCTTTCCGCGGGTCGGCGGCTCGATAAATAACCATAAGAACGCGGAGACTCACTTTGTATGCGAATGAAACGATCATATGTACGCCTCTCCGTAGTTTTGGGGATAATGAAGCGGTCGGCCGGCTGCAAAGAGTCGTTTGGACCGAACCGCAGTGCGGTTTCAACCCCCTCGAGCGCCTAGCGGTCGCTCTCTTATTCTTACATCGTGCGGCGAACGAGCGGTTCGCGAACGGACCGTAGCAGATGACGAAGCACGGACAGTAGCGGAAATGCGAAATTAACGTCCTCGCTGCTTCCCGATTTTTTTCCTTCCCGCCGTAAATTACGGCGCGATGTGGAAAGCACGTGTTGTAACAAAAAGTTGACGCAATATCGGCGGAAAATCAGAATTCCATTACACAGCCGCGGTGTGTAAAATGTATATGTGCATCTATATCGAAGGTATTTCTATGCGTACATTAATTTAGTTATCGATATCGCGTCTCAATTTAACGACGACGCGCGTCCCACCTAACCTCTCATCGCCACGTGATCGTTACTGACGAAACGCTACCGAGCGTTATTATTCTCGCGGACGACATCATAGCTGAAGATGCTTTCCGTTTGCAATTAATAATACAGCTGACAGCAGGAACGATCAGCACCGCATTTCTTCGCCGCACGGAATTGCGGTTCCATTCAAGCGTGTCCTTAACGCGGGAATATTAGATTCCCGGCGGATAAACATTCGACCGGCCGTGAGCGGTAATACATTTGAAACGACCAACGGCGACGGGGAGCGGCAGATTTGTTGCGGGAATTACAATTTTTTTTCGCCGCCGCCGCTCCGCTCCCACCCCCGCCGCCCTCCCCCTCCCCCTCCCCCTCTCCCTCCCCGTCAGCGAAAATAAAAGTTTACATTTCCTGCAACTAAATTTTTAATCGAGCCAACTTTGTATCAGTAGCCGCGGATAAATTTTTATTCGCGGCCGTGCGGCGCATTCCCTACGCATCGAATATTTCATCGATTGACGTCGCGCGTGTCTCGCGGGGGCGGCGAGGGCGGAGGAGGGGGGCAGGGGACAGGAGGAGGCTGAGAATAAGGGGGATCCCGCGAGGTGTGAGTGGGGCCGATCGTCGCGATGCGATGCGATTACGGGGCATCCTGAGATCACGGGAATTCTCCGCGGCAGATTAAAATCCCCTCGGCGGCAGGAGGGAGGGAGGGGTCGAGGGTGAGGAGGGTAGAAGATTGGAGGGTAGTGCGGTAGTGCGCCCGTGCGATGGCGATTGTAAATAATAAAATCTATTTTGTCGGTTTATTAAATCCGAGCGCGCGGAATAAAAATGCGCTCGCGGATTATTGAATTATATTTTCACGTTGCCTCAAATGCAACGTAACAATGGCCAGGGCGACTAACGATTTTTGTATCGACTAGAGCCCCGCGCTCGCGCGCCAACCGTTCCCGGCGGGGGGTGGGTGGGTGCGCGGGACTCCTGAGGACTCGGACTCAGGTGAGCCCTGAGTCCTGCGCTGAGGCAAGCGCTGCCTGTTCGAGGCTGATCTCATGCTGATCCAGCTTACCGGTCGAGCCAGCGATGGCGCGTTTGTGACGTAACGAGGGTTGACTTGAACGTTTCGGCGGCCTGCCGACGAATGACGGACGCTTGGTCTTTCGATTGCCGGCGGCGAATGGAAATGGCCGCGCAAGGATGGCGCGAGCCATCCGGGGACAAAAATTCGGATATCCTCGCCAAGTCAAAGCGCGCGGCACAAGCGAAAGTCATTTCGATGCCGTCTATTTATATTTCGCAAATCGCTTTCAAAAAGAGCGCAATACTTTGGGATTAGCGTACCGCGCGCGCACGCGTGCGCGGAGGAAAGTGTCACAGGGAATCGTCTATGAGCCGCGCTATGAGTCAGGCAAAAAAAAAGAAAAAAAGGATTCGGAAATATTATTAAAAGCCGCCGGATCATCGCGCGCATCCCCGACGGAGGCCCCTGCGGTCGCCAGAGTGCGAGGGGATGGCCAGCCAGGCCGTTGGTTATCTTCGGCGGACAGCCCGTATTCAAATACCGAGAGCTGGTCGTACGTGTCCGAGGAGAGAGAGGGAGAGGGAGAGAGAGAGAAGGAGAGAGAGAGAGAGAGAGAGAGAGAGAGAGAGAGAGGGGGGAAAGATCGGAGCCGAGAAGGAGCGAGCGAGGGGGCAAAGAGAGAGATAGAGAGAGAGAGAGAGACAGAGAGAGAGAGAGAGAGAGAGAGAGAGAGAGAGAGAGGGGGGGGGAAGAGAGGAGAAGCACCCCTTAATACCGGCGGCATAAAGTATGTATTACGCGATATAAAGCCGTGGAGAAAGGGAGGAAATAAAGTGCGTCGCCGCCGGCGAAACTGGGTCTCCCATATAAAACGCACGTCGGGATTTTTCGGTCACGTTTGCCTGATTGCAATCAGGCTACTCGTCGATCTTGCAAATAAAAGTTATACGGCGACTGTTTGTGCTGAATTACCGACACGTGTTTTGTACCCAAAGCATCCTACGCGTCGGCGATGCAACCTAACGTTGCGGTGCGGTAGCACCGAAAAATTCAACGGGTTCTCAGGCCGCCGAGGGAGCGGGCGAGCGAGTCATCATCTCGTCTCGTCGTAAGTGAAACGTTCGAAGCGCGTGGAGATATTGAGTACGCGCTGTTATACGAGTGCGCGCGTGTCCCGGGCGTATCGCGCTGTTGGTTCGGCCAATGATTGCTGCGCTAGGTTACAGTCGCCGCGAAAGAGAAGGAGAAACGGCGGGAGAGAGAGAGAGAGGGAGGGAGAGGGAGAGGGAGAG
>JAHMML010000027.1:1365989-1395934 GCA_020341155.1 Eciton burchellii | reverse complement strand
AGAGAGAGAGAGAGAGAGAGAGAGAGAGAGAGAGAGAGAGAGAGAGAGAGAGAGAGAGTGAGAGAGAGAGTGAGAGAGAGAGAGAGAGTGAGAGCGGGGAGAGGGGGGATTGGCAGGGGAGGCGCGTAATTACGGTGCGTAAGTCGTAAAACATCGTTTGGAGAAATAACGCGGTTCCCGTTCCGCGGGCGGAGATCGGCTCGGCGTGTAAAAGGGAATCGGATACAATGACGCGCGTGTAACAGGGAACAGTGTTGCGCCCGGCGTCGTGAGTAACGGCGATGCGAGAAAAAGGAAGGAGGCGATTAATGGCCGTATTCCTCGCGGTCTTACGCCCTTACACCGCGAACTTAATTTCCCCACGAGCGAACAAATAATTGCCCGGCCGGACGATCCCTCCCGCCCCGGCCAGGGCGCAGGCTCCTCCAGCTTCGAGAGGCGGACTTGACTCGCCGCGCTCGCGGCGCCGATCCCTCCTTTCCCTCTGGAGCGCCGCGCCGCAGCGGCTACGAAACGGCTATAAATACTCTTTAGCGACAATTTCGACGAGCGGACCGCGTTCATTACGCGGGCCGGATCGCGCGGGTGAACGCTCGCCTCGGTAATCCAACGGACACGTGTACGTGTCCGGCGAGCGCGCCGCAGCGTCCGACCGAAAGCAGATACAGAACTGGTTCTGACATCTTCGCTGCTTCATTATGGGGCGCGTATCGTGCAACGGACAAAAACCAGCCGGGGCGATGTTGCCCCGGCCGCCGCGCGGGCCGCATTATTATCATTAATTATATGCGTATTACAGACACGACTGTCGGTTACAGTGTTGCGGTTATTAGAGGAGGGAAGCTCTCTAAGTGGCCGCGCGCTTGAAACAAACGCCTGGGTGTCCGCGATGCGCTTGCGGACAGAGAGAGAGAGAGAGAGAGAGAGAGAGAGAGAGAGAGAGAGAGAGAGAGAGAGAGAGATGAAGGAGAGAAACGGGAGAAAGGAGAGGAAAAAGAGGATCGGGCAACAGCGAAAACTCGCGCGCTGTAACCCAGCGGCGCTTTTTTCAAAGGCCGGCCGCGGCCAACGCGCCGACACGGCCGCGGCCTGCGAGGAGGCTAGGCGAGGGGGTGGGTTGGTGGAGCGGCGGTGGTGAGAGCGGCGGGAGGGAGGGTAGGGGAGTTTAATGTAATGCTATAAAACCGGCATAATTTAGTAATGAACGGCCACTTTGCACAAATGGCTTCGTGCATCACGGCCGAACCAAAGAAGTCCCTTTGGCCGAGTGAGCGCGTGATAGGATAATAGTAATGTGCTTAATGGTAAATGGAGGCATTCAAGAGGCCGAGATTCAGATGGCACTCATAATGGCCGCCCGGACCGGCGTATCACCCCTAATAAGTACAAGTGGCACAAAATAGCTGTAATCACTTGACATCGTGGATCGTAAGATCATCTCCTCATCTGTTCCCCGCCGTCAAGACATCGAGCTCGATGCGAGACGCCCTCGTATCGCCGTCTCTCTCTCTCTCTCTCTCTCACTCTTGCGCGCGCGCGCGCTCGTCGTTTAGCGCCACGCTCATCGCCGCTCGCGCATTGAGCCCGGACGCGTCGAGCGATAATAAGCGGGATGCTCGCTAATGCTCGTCGAATGCAAATTCGCAGCTTGCCTCGAGGAAGAGGTTCCCGGAGGACGTCTCTTCGTGGCGCAAACGTCGAGCAAAGTCTCAATAACGTACGATAAGACTGGCGGATGTTTGGTGACACGCGGGATCTTTAGGACTGGAACTCTGGAACTGTACTGCTGCGGCTCTCGTCCGCGAGGAGCAAAAAAAGAGTTACGCCCGAGCGTATGACGTCCGCGAGAAGATCGCGCGGAGACGACGGCGCTCATCGCTCGGCGAGAGGATGCTCCGGAAGCTGCGTTTCCACCGGCGAAAATTCCGATGGCGCAAGGTCACTGGTTAATGGACCGGATGCGAATCACGGAGTAATAATAACGGCCGGGCCGCGTCGCGCACTATCGGCGGTAATTCAAAGCAAATTTAACGGCGAGCGTATCGCAATTGCGGACAAGCCGTATATATAGCGGGAAACATAACTCACCGTGGGTTTGTTTGCATTATCTGCTGCGCTCAAATACCCATATTTATCTCGTCTCCCGTGACACCCTGATGGGAGATCGTTATTTTATTGACACCTCGCGCCGGCCGAATATTAAATAACCGCCGGACTCGGCGGGCGACTCGCACGCCGGTTCGTCCGTCAAAAACCGCTCGATCCCGAGCTTAATGAAGGAACTCGCGGGACCGGCCGGCAATAAGCCGCGTCTAATCGCTCGGGCGCGCGCGATCGTCCACTCGCCGGACAAAACTTGCGCCGCCGCCGCCGCGCGCGCGCGCGCGCGCCAGATCCTACGATTTTTCTGATCGGCGCGTGTATCGCGCCCGATCGACCGCGTTTGAGTTATCGGCTCGCGAGCGGGCCGTAATATCGCTAATTCCGGTAATGGCGTTGCCGGCTAATTATTAATTTATACGACGCCTAGGAAAACGATCCGTGACGCCGGAGCATTTGTCACGGAGCTTAAAGTTCCCCCTTCCAACACGCGTCCACGGTCATCCACGCGCTACCCTCTCCTCCTCTCGGCTGGCTGATGACTCTCCCTTCTCCCCCCCCCTATCTCTCTCTCCCCCTTTCTCTTGGACCCCCTCATTGGCGTAAAGGGCCTATTCGTTGCTCGTGATCGATGAAACGATTTCAATTAACAAAATGCGCCGCGTCGATGCGGCCGCGGTCTCTCATTTCACTGGCGGCGGAAGCGGACGTACTCGGAATTCGCCGAAAAATATGCTCGCACTCAAGGCTAATGGACCGGATGAATGAGGCCGTTTTGTCGGCGGCGTCGGCGTCGTCGGCCGAGTCGCGTGTAGAAAAAAATATATCGGCCGCGCTAAAGTATGGCCGTCGCGTCAATTTCGCGTCCCCGCTTTGTTTCGCCCCCCCCCCCCGGCCCGCGCGGGTTAATTAATCGGCGCGGCGGCGCCTCCGCTTCGCGGGCCCGCGGGCTCGCGGCGTTCTTACGGTTTTACTGTGCGTCTATGCGTGTGCGTGTGCGTGTATGCGGCAAACGCGCCGGTCGTAAAACGCTGATGGCGCGATTAGCGCGTTTTCAGGCTCGTTCTCCGCCGCTGAAGGTCGTGCTTCGTACGTCGATCGCTCGATCGATCGTCAACAGTGGCGGAGCGTCGAGCGTAAGAAACGCCGCGGGGCCGCGGTGACGCGGAAGGGAGGAGGATCTCCGCGGGTCGCGCGACGTGAGGGGCGGGGACTTTCGGGATACACGCGTTATCGGATGCATGCTGATCCGCGAAATTAGATCAGCTGACACGCGACAGCGCGCCTCGCCGATATATTTCACAATGTGGTGTGCAGCCGACCGACCGACCGAGCGCCGGCCGCCCTACCCCCCGGGGGAGAAATATCGCGCGGATTATTATTTAGTCAGTTTATCGCGCAAATTAGTCATGCGAATAGGGATTCATTAGAGCAGCCGCTTAATTATCGGCGTTACAGACGGCGCCGAGGTCGCGAGAGGCGCGGCGCAGCTACGCCGCGCGAGCACGAATCCCGTTCTGATTGTTGCTCGCGCGAGTGTTACCAGTGCCGATATCCCGCGCGTTTTGTCCGCTAAAGCGGAGTTTAATTAACTTTCGTCTCGTAGCTCGCGATACCTGCCGGGCCGGGCGCGTGCGATCGCGCGACAATTTGCCGATGAGGTGGAGGAAGCCTGAAATTCAAGAAACGCTCTTGCGCCCTGCCCCGCCGGCCAACCTCGGAGGTCACCGCGGTGTTCTCGTCATAAATAATTATCTCGAACGACGAACGGAGAGAATTCCGCAGCGAAAGCGAGTTAATTTATATCGCTCGGTTAATCAAGAAAAGTGTGCGCGTCCCGACGCGGTGATTCGCTAATGATTCAAGCCCGGAGAGCCGGGCCGCGCTGATCCCGCCGAGAAAGTTCCCTTCGCCCACCCTTTACCCTTCCTTTCTCCGTTTTCTTCGTTTTCTTTCGTTTTCTCCTTTTTTCCCCTTTTTCTCCTATTCTCGGCCTCGACGGCGGATCCTCGCGGTTCCGCATTAGCCGGAATCGAGATAGTTTCGAGCGAGCGGGCGAGCTAGGGCGCGCGAGATAGCGCGATCTCATTTGCATGGAAAAGGCGAATAGGGAAACTTTTTTCCCTCGGACTTCAACTTTAATTCTTAATGAAAATGAGCCCCTCGCGAAGTCGCTACGCTGGCAGGCGATGAGACGAAAGACAGACAGACAGAGAGAGAGAGAGAGAGAGAGAGAGAGAGAGGCCGGGTGCCTGGTCGAGTGCGGAGGGGTCGGAGAGCAGAGGAACGCGGAGGATCCGAGACGGAGGGGACAGGGAGGAATTCGGGCGGCGGGGGATGCAGACAACGAACAATGAGCACGAGAGGGCCGCCTTTGGCCGAGCGCCTTTCGCCACGCGCTCACGTGCTTTAACGTGCCGTAGTTTTGGAATTGCCGTCGCGCTGGTTCGCGGCGACACGCGTCTCCGCCGCGATCTCGCTGCGATAGCGATCGAGCGTCTCGACGCGAGGCAACGGGCGGCCGAATCGCCGAAACGGCGTGCAGCTCGTCCGCGCGAACACGTGCGCGTCGCGACGTCGACGGTCTCATTGGGACGGACAAAATTTCAGGCCGGCCGGCGGAAACTGCAGCGTACACGTAGCCGGTAAGTATATGCAAGCTATTATCATCTGCCGGGAGGGTCCTCGGAGCCTCACCGCGGGCGTGAGCCTCGCCGAGCGGCGCTCTCTTTCGAATACAATATCGCCTCGCCGACGTAGGCAAACGCTCGGCCAGCAGGTCGAGCAGACAATAGTAATCGTGCCCGACTTCGCATTCGTGATGCACGCAGATGAGCGCGGTTGCAGCAACGCCGGCGGGCAAGCGTCTCCCGCCACGATCGGGAGTTCGCGAGCGCGAGCGTCTCGAGACAACCGCGAGACCGCGCGGGGCCATGACCCCTCGGAATTCGGGGGGTCGGGGCAAGCGATTTCGCTGGCCGCGCGCTAAATCCGACGCGTTCCAACGCGAGAGGGCCGAGCGCGCGGGGAAGGGAAAAAAAGAAATCCCGCTCAAGAAAATCCCTTCTGTTACCCTCCTCTGCGTTACCTACCTAACCCCCTCCCCCGCTACCCCCGGCCGGCCGGCCGGCCGGCTCTTCCCGAGTTAACAATGGGGCGAGGCTCACGTGCGCGAGGAATCAAGTGTTCTCGCACACCGGCGCGGCTCCACTAGACCGAGGGCGCATGCATAATACAATGACCCTGCTAAGTACTATTTTAAAACAATGCTGAAATTGCTTCAGGGGATAAAAATGAACGAGGTAGCTAGGTGTATTTTCCACCCTTCTCCCCGCCGCCCCGTCCGTTTGACGAGGGTGCACACGTACGCGCGCACATGTACGCCACCGCGCAGTCCACCACCGCCACCACTACCAATACCGCCGTCATCGTCGGGCCTTCCCCTGCGCGCACCCCTCGCGCCATAGTGCCGCGAGCATAGGCACAGCTACGTAGAGGAGGCTCTGAGCCTTTGAGTCGCAGCCTCACCGCCGCACAATAAGGCGTCCCAGTTTTTTTGCTCCTACCGGAGCGCGACACGCGTGCGCCACCTATTATCGGAGCCTCTCTCTCTCTCTCTCTCTCTCTCTCTCTACGCGTTGCACGGAGGAGAGATTAAATCGTCGATGGGGGGGAAAAAAGCACACGCGGTCATTTATTTTCATTTCACCACGTGGGCCGCGTGTTCCCCCTCGCTTTTATTCATCGCCGCCGTGCTCGCCTTGCGATCGCGTAATCCGCGCGGACCGCGATCTCCTTGACGAAAGAAAGGCGGAAGGAGGCTGTCGAATTTATTTAATCGGATAACTTATTTATCCGCACATCTATTATGCGCACACCTCTCGCAAATTCGTTTCTCCCGATCTTCACTTCCCTCGCCTCGCCCTCTCTCTCTCTCTCTCTCTCTCTCTCTCTCTCTCTCTTCTTCTCGCGCGCGTATTGTCGCATACAATCGCTCATCCCACAGTTGCCTCCGCGAACCTTGCCCTCCTCTCAGCGGTCCATCGATGGCCGCTCCTTCATGGCGCGCGCTCGCTCGCTCGCTCGCCAAGATACAGTTAATCCATCTGCGCGCCGGACACCACATTCGTTCGCGATGGCACAGTTAATTATAATCGCGCGCCCGCGATGCTTTCAGCGATGCTCGAATAATAAATAATCATCGTCTCGATCAGCGGTGGAATTCCCAGCTGCGACGCTGCTCGCAGGAATTTCGACATCGGAAACCAGAGACGAGAATGTATTCCGTTCCGCGGACGATCGCGCTCGATCCGGAGCCCGCAACGCGAACTCTTAGGAGGCGCAGGAGGGTCAAAGGTCGATGCGAACGGGACCCGCGACTTGGCGCGCCAAGCGCTAATGTCGATTCGATCAATCGCGATTCGTCGCGTGGCTGGCGAACGCAGCGAGAGCTCAGAGCGCCGGTTTGTTCCGTCCCGGGCACAAATCGTGAACCACTTTGATCGAACACGAACTTTTACGAGAGGTCGAACCTTCATCCTGCACGTTGCATCTGCAGGGTTCCTCATCTGAGATTCATCACGCGCCGAGGCCACCGGTCGCGATCTCGAGATCGTCAGGAATTCCTTCCTCTCGATAGCCAGCTAGATCCAAAGATCTCTTCTGGGAAGGATTGCAGCTCTCCAGTGGGAAGTTTTTAATCGACTCGTCGGACTTGACGGACTTTCCGGATATTCGAACGATGGCAGTCGCGTTAACGTCGTCGGCGCTGCCGAAATCCTCGCCCCGCGTCACACGCAGCGATGATAATTGCAGCTGGGGGAGGGCAGCGGCTTAACCGGGGCACGACCTATCGATCTCGAGAGTCGTTCCGGAACTGGAGCCGGCTAGGGCCAACGGATGCACGCGCGCGCGAATAAGGCGCTCGAGGATCGCGAGGATCCGTACTTCTTAGGTGGTCCCTTCTCGGTTACTTTGACATTTTTAATTACGGGCTCTCGTTGTCGACGAGCGGGGCTCGTCTGTGCTTTGTGAACCGGCGACTCCCTCTCCCGGCGGTTTCGGCATTAAAAAGCAGCCAGCCGCAGCCGCGAAGCGGAGACCAGAGTGCCGGGAGTTAACTTGAAATTCGTGATTGTCTAACGCGAGCCCTTTTTGCGATTCGCTTCTTTGACAACTGGACCCCCCACCCCCGCGAACCGCTGCCGAGCGAGTTTGACGAACGTTCTTCACAAACGCGATTAAGTTTTCTTCTTTGTTACGCGGATCCGCACGCGTGCGTTGCAGGATAAAATATCGCGTTTGTACATTCTCGCTTGCTATCGAGATGCCTCGATAAATGTCCCGTCATGCTGCCGTCTACCGCCTTGTAATATTCGTTTGATTCTCATGAGAACTAGTTGCATCGTGAGACATTTCTCCATGAAAAATGTCCCTATCGTTTTCTTCGCCGCAGACGAGCGGAAGGCCGGAACTTGCCTCCTATCTCGACCGTCTTTCCTGCGTCTGGCGAGAATCCGCATTTATTATCGCACGCGCGCGATCACGCGTAGATTGCGAAGCACGCGAATGAGAAATTCGGTGGAAGCGCGCGAGCTCGCTCGCCCGTGGGAACGCGCGTTTTCCAAGGACGGCGGCGGGGAGGGCGGAGGGGGGAGGGATAGGGAGGGGGGAATTAATGAGGTTAAAGTGGCTGCAAGATCAAGCCGCGGGACGGCTCTCGAATTAAAAGGCCCGATAGCGGCCGTTTTTATTTTTCAAACGGAAGGAAAAGCAAAGGCCGGCGACTCCGGCGGCGAGCGCGCTCCCTTTCATCGTCTCTAATGTGATTTTTCAATGTCGTTAGTCGGGGACTAATTTGAGGGCCGGCGGAGGCTTTTAAGGTAAACTAAAATTTCGGTATATTTTCCGCCAACGACGACGGTATCACGATAAGTGAATCATCGTCATTAGACACCGCCCATTACTGGCTTACTCAGTTAACCGCGGCTACGTTACGAACACGCTCGCATTCGACTAATAACGTCTCAATCGCGCGACAATCGAGGATCGCGCGCTCGCGCTCCGAAGAGAAACGGATCACCTCGGACTCGCTCGGCGATCTCTCAACTCTCGGCTGAACCTCCGGCGGGGCCTTCCGAGCATAAGAGAATGGGATCGCGAACTCGTTCGTGACGCGCGATCGTCGCCCCGCTAATAAAGAGGCCGGCGGATCCGGCGAGATTAGAAATGCGGCCGTATCCGAAATTAGCATCGCAGCCCGTGGGCATAATGTAGCTACCCGTCCTCGCGTGAAACCAATAATCGCGTGGCGCGCGAGCTCGGGTATAGATTAGAAGGGTGAGTCGGCATAGCTAATACGCCCGTTAATAAGAGCCTCTCCCACCCCCTTCCCGCCCCCTTCGCGCTCCGTGAGCTGTGTATAAGCGCCCGGCATGTAATTTCTAACCACATTTCCCCGTATTCGCGTCGAATCTACGTACGCGTACACACGTACGTACGTACGTACGTAGGGGGGAGGGGACCGTAGGGGCTGCGACGGAGGGGAGGGGGAGTCACGAGCCCGTATACCGTGTGTCTCGATACGCAAACGGAGCAACGCCTGCGCCGTTTCCCACGGAGCCTCCGTTGTATCCGACCGGTATTCATACTTCCGAGCTCGGGGACGGCTTGCCTCGAGGAAAGAAGGAGAAAGAGAGACGGACAGATGCGAGGTCGTTCATTCTCGCCGCTCGTGGCTCCTGCGAAATTCGCGATCCACGTAATTCCTCATCCGCTCGATCCTTCGATAAAGCTGCGGGGTATGCTCTCATGAGCAGTTAACAATCGCCTCGTAACGAGGCAAGTGAGACGGGAAGAGGACCGTCGGGCGAGCCGCGGCAGTTGCCGGATACTGAGGGACTTCCGGCTTGTCCGCCGACACGCCGCGTATTACACGGCGCTGTCACAGCGACGGCCGACTTCCGGGGCCGGTTCCGCGGGATGTTCCGCTCTTTAACCGACACCGGCGGCGTATCGCCCGTTACAATTCGGCTAGCCGCGCTAGCGGCTCGACGCACTTACGGCCACGCTAGCCGGCCGGCCGCATTCGCAGGAGATCGRGGGGGAGGGGTGGAGGGGGGGGAGGACGACGGCGGCGGCGGCGGCGGCYGCCGGTAGCCCGCAGCCTGTAGTCACGTAATTAGGTGATTAAAATTAGATCTCGCATCAGCCAGAAACTCAATTAGCAATTAAACGTGGCATTTTCTCTAATTACGATACGTTCTCACTAATTACCGCAGCTAACGTCACCCTCCCCCCTTCCCTCCCTACCCTGTGCCCCCTCCGCGCCGCCGCCGTCTCCGCGCGAGCGCCTCGCGGCTCTCTTCTGTCAGCTGCCTCATCCCCTCCTCCTTCGTCTTTCCTCCTCTCGCCCTCCTGCCGTTCCTCCTCCCTCTCTTCGGGCGAACCCCGAAAGCACTCGGGGAGGCGAACCCCCGGATCGGTCGCGTCGTACGCGCCATCGAAAAGTATCGCTGCCAATTGTCCGCCTTCGGTCGCCCATCGATGCACTCGTTTATCGAATTGCGCCGACCCCCTCTCCCTCCTCCCGCCCCGCCCCGCCTGGTCCTGTGTGTAATTTCAGACGACAAACGGTGCGACGCGAACGGAGAGGTATCGCGCGAATCTCGCGGCCGCGAACTAAGTTCCCGCGCGGGCAACAAATCGCGCGGAGGGCGATAGGTTTCGCGCGGTTTGCGAATTTCAGCCTTCGAACTTGCCGACTGGCCGAGTTCCCCGTCAATAATTGACGCCGGGCGGGCGGGCGGGCGAGGCGGAAAAAAAAAGAAAGGCCGTAGGCCGTAGGCTTTTAGCCTATCCGTTAAATTACGGAAGATCGCGGGATTTATGCATTGCAGACGCGCGCATTCTCCCGTACGACCGATATGTTTTTCCTCCTTTCTTTCCTTCTTCCTGTCTTTTCCCTTTTTACTCCTCTTTTCCCTCTTTCCTGCTTACCCTTGAGTAGAGCGAGTCTCCCGCTCGTATCGCCGAGCGAAATTATTGCCGAGTCGATTATTGCGGAGCGTTAAAAAGTAGCGTTCGGTGGGCGCGTTTTGATAAAGCCGATAAACGATTTGTTCATTCCACCAAGCAATCGTCCGTTGCTTCCGCTTTCCAGTTCGTTCTCGTTTATCGAATCCGTCTTCCATCGACGCAGACATCGATCGTTTCCAGCTCGCCGTAAGAAGCTCGGAGCTCTAAATCGGCGTCCGAGCCTCGCTAAACGCCGACACGACATCGATCTACGATACGTTTCGTGCCTGCCGGCTTCGGAATTGCTGGACTTCCGTGCGATATCCTGCTGGAACAGGTCGCCAAGAGCGGAAGCTCCAGCTGGTCCTCGACGATTTGGCGAGCGAGCTGGAACCGACCTGGCGCTCTCTTCAAACGCGAACGCTTCCTCGAAATGCTCCTCTCTGCCCCAAACTCGTACATCATAATTATACGCAAATGGCTGCCCCCTCGATACTCATCCTCGATTTTACGTCAAAACGACTAAACTAACCCGAATTCAAGCAATTCCCGCTCAAAGTGCCCTTGCGTGACCTCGCCAGCGCTCTGTAATCAGCACACAGATACGTATCCGTGTTGTGTCGTAGGATCGCGTCGACTGTAACGTTAGGAATCATCTTCTGCGCTCGTTCAACATTCAGTTTCGTTGAATCGAGCAGGGATCGTTCGGAGAGAAACGTGCGAGTCCACGCTTGCCTCCATCGTGATCAATCGATTGGATCACGCTTCCTCCTGATTACGATCTGGGAACGCGATCGATCAGTGGCACGAAGCCTCCCCTAAAAACCTCCAAGCTGGAGCGCACCGCGGTCCCGTGAGCGAGACTCGTCGGTCGGCGTGATCGTGCAGACGCACGATAAGACTTTTCGAGCGGGCCGGACGCTGTCCGGCATCCGGCTTGCCATAATGCCGCCGATGATGAGCGGCTGTTTACGGATCCCCCCCCCCCTCCCCTCCCTGCCGGCGGCCCAACGGCCTGAAACGGCTTTCCACAAAGAGAAGGAGACAGGGGTCGCCGAGAAACGGCGCGGGCCGATTCGTCATCGGCGTCGATCGCAACGGAGATTTCGCGCGGGTCCCCTCCCCACCCCTCCTCTGCCACCCAATTATTTTAATCACCTGCCGAGCCGGCGCGGCGTTCACCTGCCGCGATATATGAATAGTCATGTGACATTCACGCGCACCCACGGCGGCCCGCAATCGTAGAACGCGCGATTATTGTAGCGCGCGCTATACATTACGTAATGCCGGCCGACTTAATTATTGAACACATATCAGCCGCGGCTATCGGCGGTTTAGTAATTTGCCACTTACGCGGATTGTCGTCGGACACACCGAGAGACGGGAGAACGTATACGTGCTCGAGATTGTTATTTCGGACAGCCGATGACAAACGCAAATCGGATTTGAGTCCGTCGCGCCGCGATACGATGCGAGTATCGGCGAGTATTATGCGCCGCACGCGTCGCATTATTTATTAACGTTTCGGAGCGACAGAGCTCCCCCTCCCTCCCTCTCCCTCCCTCTCTCTCTCTCTCTCTCTCTCTCTCTCTCTCTCTCTCTCTCTCTCTCTCTCTTCGGAGGGGCGCACCGCGAGTGACTTATCGTCAGCGGGGGAGGCGCGGAGAGAAAAGCGTTGCGGATGCGTGCCGGCCGGCGGGAGAAATATATCGCGTGAAACGGGCCGCACGAGTGTGCCGCAGATCGCGCATCGCAAATCGGAGGGATCAATTAACGGACGCTGATTCCGCCGAATAAAATTGCGTGCAATTTATCAGGCGCGCGGGCGTCCGCCTTCGCTTTTATCAGGGCGGCGGATGCCGGGCGGTCGTCGAAATAGTTTAATAATTAAAAATGCAACGATGTCAAAACGAGTTGCAGAATATCCGTAACAGCGTATCACGAACAATCGGGGATGCAATTAAAAATTGCGGACTCCGCCCGAGTAGATGTACCGCTCGGTACCAAACGAGCGAGCGATACTCTCGCGCGACAAGAAGCGCGTCCGCGCACTCGCGCGCTGGTAAATAAATTACGGTAATAAGACGAGTCGTTAAAGAGAGGAGGGGAGAGGGGATCTCTAACGAAGAATGCTAACGACGCCGATCGACCGGCATGACAGGCCGTCGCTGTCCCGAAAACATTGCTCGCCGGCGAGCAAGGTAATTAAAGTTATTACTTCTCGCTGGCGCGTAATTATGCTTCATTACGCGCCGGCCAGCGGAAACGGCGCTGCCTGATAAGATACGCATGCCCGTTATGTCACATCGCCGAATTACCGCGCGCCCCTCTGCCCACCCCGCTGCCATTAGCCGAGTTGGAATAAAGTTGGCGATCGATAGGCATCAGCGGCGCGTTATACAAACTGATCGCGCCAAGTTGCCGCGGCAGTAAAACCCGGCGATCATGAATAATAAAGCGCGCCGCGATATTAGCCGTCTTGCATTTGCGAAGAGATTTTATTTACGCGGGTGTGCAATATATATATATATATCGACGATGTATCCTCCGGTCCCTTCGATATTTGCGCCAGCGAGGAAGATATCATCCGCGCGACCTAAATCGCGCGCGTTGCAGCACGCCGAACGCGGAGAGCGAGCGCGACGCTTATATGCGCCAGGCGCATTAAAACGTAAACTGATAGACCGGGCGCATCGGCGCATCGGGGGGGGAGGGTAATCTCGAAAGTTATAGACCTCGTAATTTACCGCGGCCCCGTTTAAATTCATAATGAGACGCGTTTAAGGCAGCTGCCGGTAATCAGTGCGATTAAAACGTCTTTAAGCGCATACCGAAGCGCGGAGGGGCTTCGGGGCCGGCTGGACCGGCAGCGTGAGAGAGAGAGAGAGAGAGAGAGAGAGAGAGAGAGAGAGAGAGAGAGAGAGAGAGAGAGACAAGAGATTCCACGCATCCTCGATACGAGGCGGAAGAATCCGAAGCGCGCGCTGCGGTCAGCGCGGCGGCGGCGCGAGAAGCCGCGACGAACGGCGCCCGATTCTCGCGCTCGTTCCGCTGAATCGCGCGCGCGAGCGCGCGTAGCGGCGGCCGGGGGCGGAAGGGAGGGAGGGAGGGAGGGACCGCGAAGGAGGAATCTACGATGACGGTAATTTCCGGCCGCGCATTTTTTCCTCATTTCCAAATGGCATGGCCCCGGCACGGCCAATAATTCTTTCGGGCGGTCATTAATCACGTTATATACGCACGAATCGCGCGATCGCACGTCACTTGGCCGTCCATACGTAACGGGGCGCGATTGACATTAACGCGATAAATCCTAAAAGATATATATATATATATATATACGTATATCCGAAAACCGCGCGCAATTCTATTTCTGCCGGCCGACACGCCGCCGCGCGCGAATCTCGATCGGCCGCACGTAAAACTGATTAATCGTACCGAGTCGCTTCGCTAAGGAGATTTGTCGCGCACTATTCTGGAGCCGCCCCCTCCTCGCGAGCTCGCGAGGGTTCGCGCGACATTAACGCGATCGGCGAGTGGCGGAACAATAACATCGAGACTCGCGCTCGCGCGTGCGCGCGCGCGCGTAATACGCGGACGTTATCGCATAAAGGCTTAGCGCGGCGGTCGAGAGGGATGGAGGAAACATTTTTCGTGGAAGCCTCGCGGACGTGGGTGTTTTTTTTTAAAAGACGCGGTTGAAAAATTGATTATCGCGTACGATCGATCCGGTATCAAATTCTACAAGTATAATTGCAATCAAAACGAAGCTGCACTGATATAACACGCTGGCCGCGTTTCCGACAATTATTTCTCTATCCATTTCCTATCGCCAAAACCACGATATTCTCGAGGAATCCGATATATTCAATTAACACTGCGCCGCACTTCCACTTGCAAATCTACCGCGTTCTACGTGGCGAATCGGTAATTCTTTCCCAGGCTCCCGTGTTTTCCATACTGCAGCCCAAAGGTTGCAATACCGTCAACATCGAATTGCTGTTGTTCCCGCGCTGGGCGCGTCGGGCACGATCAAATTATTCGTTATTCGGTGTATCGAGTCGTCCCGCGGCCTAATCAATAGATATTCCGCAAAAACGGATACGCGGCAACGTGTAGCCAGAGCAGCATGCTCTGAGACGCGGCGCGTTCGATGATTCCGCATACGTAATAAAGGCTCGCCTCGCCTCGCCTAAGCTCCGCAAATAATCGCCGCGCCCCGGCGCGCGAATTCGTACGACGCCCCCGATAGGCAGCGGCCTGACGTTTACGCGCGAGGCGCGCCATCGATGCACCCTCTATATTCCCCCTGGCCCGGCCCCCTCCGCGTGTACATCGTGTACCTCGGGGAGGCCCGTGGGGGCGCGGCCGTTTCGGCTTCGAAAAAGCATTTTTTTCCACCGGACGAAAATTCCTTACCCCGATAAATCACGATTATTTGACCGAGGCTTCCCCGGGCGGGCAGTATATTTTACTTACAAAGTCACACGTTGGATCACGCGAGCGCGAGCGCGCCGATGCCGGGGAGGCAGGAGGGAGGAGGGGGGGTGGGAAGGCGGGCGGGAGGGCGCGCGCTCGTGCGCTCGCGCGCACGGGCGAGCGGGCGAGTGAGCGAGCGAGCGAGCGAGCGAGCGTGCGCTTTTTTTTGCTCCACTGCCGGGTATTACATTTTTAAATGGTTTTTACGTTTTGAATAGCAATGGGGGCGCGCTTTGCTCGGCATACCTTTACGTACCCACGCGTCCCGTGCCACCCCATCCGACCGGCACGTTACGAACTATCTCCTCGTCTCACCCTCCCCCTCCCCCTCCCCCTCCCCCTCGGTCTCCTCCTCCACCTCCAGGTCTCGTCCCTCTCGACACCTCCGCGCCTCGCGCCCTCGCGCCTACCCCTCCTACCCCGACCCTTCTCCCCGACATCGCCATCGCCCTCCCTTCTCCCTCTACCCTGCCCCCCCCTGCCCCCTGGCCCCTGCCCCCGCGGAGGGCTCTCGCGTTCGGTGTCAGCCGAGCAGGTTTTTCGCGGTGGGCGCGATATCGTTGTGTCAGACGGGCGCCCGGCCTCATTTACGAGGCTTTCGCCGGAACTTCGCGGCCAAGAATTATAATTAAGATCCCGCGCCTGACGTCGTCCCTACCCTACCCCTCCACCCCCTGCACTCTCCGTGTTCCTCCGCTTCCTCCCGTTCCGCCGCCGCCGCCGCCGCCGCCGCCGTCGCCCCCGTCGCTGCTCGACGGGCGCTCACCTTCCGTGATATTACATTCCATTCCGAGCTGGATCAATCCTTTAATGGCCGGAAGTTTAATTTGTGCGCCGCTACAAAATAATCGCGAATTGCGCCGGCGAGCGCGCCGTGGAAGCGTGACCCGTCGTCTCGGCGGGTTTATTATTCATAAGGTCTTATTATTGGACCGATTCCGCCGCGGTATCGGGCGTTATCGGGCGACGCTCGAGGAAAATGAATATTAAACCGCACTACCCTTCCTCCCTCTTTCCCTCCCCCACCCCGCTTCCCGTTCCTCCCACGTCCCTGCGCTTTCTGCCTTTCGCGGGGGGGTCCGGTGCCCCGTGTCGTCACTCCGCTGACGACGTCCTTCGCGGCGCTCTCGGAAGAAACGGCGCGTGACAACGGCGGGGCCGGGGGCGGGGGCGGGGGGATGAGGGTGAGGGGAATCCCCCGACATCGCTGCGTCCGCCTCTTTCGCGCCGATGCTTTATTAACGGCGGATACGATTATCTAGCGTTCGTCTTTAATAATGATAATATTATCGCGGCATAACGCGTCTCGCCGCTTCCCGCCGCTTAAATAACACGCGCAGCCCCCCTTCCCTTAAACCTGCCCCCCCCCCGCCCGCCCGCTCGCTCCGTCCTTCCCCCGGGGGCGTGACAGCTGATCGAACGTGAAGTTTCTAAATTTCGCCGGTGCGCTGTTTCGATTTCGGCGAGTTCGGGGCGGCATATTATGCGCTCTCGTTATTAGGAAACGAGAACCGGGCGTATCCGGGAAGTGTAAATAAATTTCGCCGCGGGGGCCGGGCAAGAAGAAATAAAAGCGGGTTCTCCGGCGGGGCATCCGCGCCGCCCGCTGACAACGCGCGTTAAAAAACATCGAGCGCACTTCAAATAATGAACGGGGCGCCTCGCGCAAATGCCGCGCGCGATTTTCCGCGAAGGAGAGGCCGCGCCGGATGTTTTTCGCGTAGCCGCGATAATTTCGCGGGACGATTCGCGCGTCGAAAGTTATCCGTTTGATTCGTTACCGGCGAAACGAGCGGCGCTCGCCATCGTGCTCGCTGAAATGCAAAACGTTTTCGTATCACTACGCCCGGAGTCGAGATACATTTTTTTCAAAGCAAGTCCTGCACCGTATCAGCGAGGGCCGGGGGGCCGGAGAAGGAGGGCGGGATAGAGAGAAAGAGAGAGAAGGAGGTGAAGAGGGACGGCGAGAGGAAATGAGAGACAGGGAGAGAAAGAGAGAGAGAGAGAGAGAGAGAGAGAGAGAGAGAGAGAGAGAGAGAGAGAGAGAGAGAGAGAGAGAGAGAGAGACAGAGAAAGGGAGAGCCCCCATATGAAACCGTTATCTGCACCGATTCAGCAATATTTTTACATTTACTATCCCTCCCCCTGCGCTTCCACCACCACCGCTCCGGTCGCAGCTGCCCCCCCGCCCACCGCCCCTCCTCTGTCCGTGGCCCCTCTACGGCCGTAGCCCCTAATCTGAAAGCCGCGACCTAACGAATGTACGAGTACGAGCGCGGCTTACATCGAACGCGCGGCCGTTACCCCGTTTATATACGCACAAACATATTCCGAACACTTTAGACGCCGTTTATCATTATTACGAATTTAGTCGCGCGCGCACGCGGTGTTTTTCGCAGTTTTTGATTTTCGCCCGGTGAGAATGCTATCCGGGCTCAACACGCGCAGATCAGCTCGAGGTATCGCGGTGTCGGGATTTAACGAACGCACAAACGAATCGACGCGCATAGATGAGCACGTGCTGGCTCGTACCTCGAGTGGCGCATCGCTGTTCCGTCGATATCGATACTTGGTACTACCGCAAAAATAATCTGCAGGAGGCATACGCGTTACGTCATCGGCGCTACTAATGAGTAAGCTGACGAAAACGAGCGGACATAGCGGACTTGCTCAAGCATTCAGCGTTCAATCGTCGCACTCGGCTCGCCCGATCGTCTCGTTCGCTCGTGCGCGCGCTATTATTTACCTGCACCGCGAGCGCGCAAACGTGCCGCGAGGACAGTGTCGCGCGATATTAATCGTATCGAGCGACATCGAAAGACGGAGGCAGTTTACGGCGCGGGAACTGATTTCCGCGGCGCGCGTAACGAGCACGGCTGAGTTGTCGAATCGAGGGTTCACGCGCAGTTGAACCGCTGAGTGGTCGTGAGTCACCTTAGAACGCGCCAGTGGTGCTCCGTCCGGGTCACGGATTTCAGGTCAAGGCGGAAGCGCGCGAGCGGCTGACGTCGTCGGCGAACGGAGCTCCGATCGCGCGATCGGTTTATTATTTCCAGCTTTGCCGACCACGCCGACCTCCATCCGAGGACGATTAGAATCTCGATGGTGCAACTCGGTGGTGGCGAGCTCGACGAGAAGGGGGAAGGCGCAGAGAGAGAGAGAGAGAGAGAGAGAGAGAGGTAGCGGGCGGCTTGGATGTGCTTAAAATGCAAATTATCATTCTCTTCGACATTAGCATTCGTCCGCTCGTCGCGAGGCCTCATTCGTCATCGTTCCGGCGTTAGGGTGAGAGCCTCTGTGACACAACGGAGGGTGCCCCGCCTGCGCAGCCCTCTCTATAATTCCACCCTTACAATTATCCCCGGCATTAAAAACACGATGTTAATTTCTGTGCGCGGCGCGGCTCTCGGGGAGCCTCTTCGATTCGATCGATTTGTAATTCCGCGCCTAAAAGCCTACGCCGTCTTGTTCGATGGGCGTCCGCTACAAACGATGAACTCTCTCGCAATATTCTGTACGCCCGCCGGAATCATTATACTCGCGCGTGTGTCTATATATATATATATATATATATATATATATATATATATGTATGTATGTATGCGCCTGTGTGCGCGTGTGTGTGCCTGTATATACATACGCACATGTTAGCGTTCTCGCGCGCGATGCAACGCGACGCGACGCGACGAACAAATTGCTCTATCCTGTCCATCCCGCGCTCCTCTTTTCCTTCCCTTCCCTCCTTTTCCTTCCTCTCTCTCTCTCGCTCTCTCTCTCTCTCCTTCTTTTTTTAGCGCAGTCGTAAATAGCGAATTAATTAAATGCGCGTTCGACCTTCGGCAAATTATTCGGCAAAAATTCGCTTCTCGCATTGATGGCTCTTTAACCAGCGGCGACGGCGAAAATTGTGTTGGCAACAGCGGCGCATTAAAAAATATAAAAATACGAAATCGATACTCGCGGAGCGCGCCGTGCCCCCTCCCCCGTGCGTTGGCAAAAAAAAAAGAAAAAAGAAAAAAAAAGGAAAAAGAGAAAGGAAAAAAACCAGGAAAAAAGAACCGCGGGCCGCGGGGGAGGGGGAAAAAAAAGTGGGACGCAACGCGCGCATTAGCGCGGCGTTCGTTCGATTCTTCGATCTGCGTCAGCAGAGGAATCGTCCGCGGGCGTCTCGAGAGCGCCCCGAGAGCATCTCGGGCGTCGAGGCCTTCCCCCCTCTCTCTCCCCCTCTCAGTCATCTCTTCGCGACGCGAACCGCCGCCGACCGCGCGCGCGGGATCGCAGATGTCACGGGGAAAGGTTCGCGCTCGCGTCTTGACCGTTGTTCACCGTTGCTTTACAAGGGCGTCCACCCCCCTGCCCCTGCCCCTGCCCCTGCCCCTGCCCCTGCCCCTGCTCCCTCCGTGCGTGCCCAAGTGGTCCGGACGCATAATACAGTCGTACGGGAGTAAGGGGGTGGTATAATTAGGGGCTTGAAGGGGCGGCTACCAAGGGGAGAGGAAGTAGAAGAGGCTGACAGATGTGGGAGCATTGTTTTATGGGGAGACCCCCTCCGACCGCGCTCTCCGACCCCGCTTTCCTTCGCCCTCTTCTTCCACCCTCCTTCCTCCTCTCTCTCTCTCTCTCTCTGTCTCCCTCTGGCTCGCTCTGTGCGCACCCCGCGGCGCGCGCGCGCGGCGTGCTGTGATTCAGAATGGGCGCCGCGCGAATTCGTGAATCCGACTGCGAGAGACGCGAGGCAGATTCGCGCTCGCTCGGCTATGACTGACTGACTGATCGACTGACTGACTGACTGACTGACTGAATGACTACCGTGTGAAACTGACGGCCGCGCCGGACGCGAATCGAGCAGCGGCATCGCGATGCAGCGCGCGACTCGATGGGAAAAGATCGCAACGAGCGTTTCCTTGCGTGCGAGTGGAACGCGGAACGGTTCTGCCGCTTTCTTTTCCATCAGCGGCAATAAATACGGGACGACGGGAGGGAGAAGGGAACGGAAAGGGAACACAAACGTAGAATGAAATTTATCGCTTCTGCATGCGCATTTAACGTTCATAATAATTGTGACGCACGAAAAGCTCGCGTCAATAACTTACAGCTTCGTTTCACCTTTACACGTACGTCAAAGGTAGATATATCGCGCGCGTCTATTCTCGCGGAGTATAATTCAAAATACGTATAGTCCATGACAATTTATTTTACCGGCCGATAGCTAAGAATGAATGCTCAGCGCACCGAATCCCCTCCTTCCCCCGGCCCCGCTCTGATATTGCGCATTAATATAAAACAAATCCTACATGGGCTACATGTAGAAGCCACTGGACCGAATCTTATTCACGCGGACGCGGACTGTCAATAAAGCCGGCCATGTATGCAGAAGAGAGAGAGAGAAAGAGAGAGAGAGAGAAAAGTGCATTCTACCTGTCCGCTTTATTTAGCCCTTTTAATACATATCGACCGTCTAATCATGGGCAGGTCGCGAGGGGGACAAACACTGGGAGCAAATTGCTCGCCAAATCTCTAATTTATTTATCCTTGTCCCGATGTCCCGATCCGACGCCGCTAGTGTTTATCGTTAATCATAAAGGCCACTTCGTACGCCGCGATCCGGCATCACAGTGCGTTATTGCTCTCGTCGGCAGATCGTGCCCGAAAATCTAGAGAGTCCAGAAAACTCGCAGTTTTTCGCCCGCTTTATATATCCGCGCCGGCATTTCGTTGATTATTGAATCCGAATATCCTTTCTGCGCGCGAGAAGGAGAGAACGAGCGAGACAAAGAGAGAGAGAGAGAGAGAGAGAGAGAGAGAGAGAGAGAGAGAGCGTACAGATATATTTTTCTATATAAAGTTCACGCCTGAGAGGGCACTTTGATCGGGCTCTTTCCATTTGCGCGCCCGATGAATCACATCTTTGCATTTTAATTTCGTTCGAAAATCTGAGTAATCACGATAGACAGAGAGAAACAAGCATATAGATAGAGAAGCAGAGAGAGAGAGAGAGAGAGAGAGAGGGGAGGGGGAGGGAGAGGGACTTGCGAACATGTGCAGTCACACCTCTCATTAGGTTTTTGACAGCCCTTCATACGAGGATCAACCCACCCTGTGCATCCGCCCGAGTTCCCAAACCATCGGCAGCCCCTACTCGCGCTTTTGTTCTTTGTCTCACTGAATGCTGGCAACCCCTCGGCTGTACGGCTTAAATCAGTCGAACGCCGAATATGAGCACGAGATTCACGAGTCGAGCGGCAATTAAAATATTCTTTGCCGGCCGAGCGTCGCGAACAAGGACGCCGGCGTCGTCGTCGCCGCGGCGAGCGCTTCCTCGCGCGAGACGGCGACTCGCCCGACGAGGCGAGGGGAAGCTGACTGCGTCTGATGCGGCGAATTTTCGGCAAATTTTCCCGGAGGCTCGCCCGATTCTCGCGTCTTTCTTCTCCGGTTTTTGCGCTGCCGCGATTAAAGCTCCCGCTCGACGCTGCGCCTATGCGTCTGCAGGGGATGTCCGCCAGGCCGTCGCCGAGGAATAAGATCGACAGCGAAGCGTTCCCATCGCAGGCCTCGCCGGCAGCCCATAATTATCCATCAGGCCCTTTGTGCGGAACCATAATACGTACGATACGCGCGTATCTAATCACAAGCGAACCCCGCCGCGCTCTCGCACGCGTACGCGCTCGCGTTCTGCCGCTCGCGCGGCCCTAATCCTCCCCGAGGATTCTCAAATATTAACGACCAATGAGGCGAGTGTTAATTCATGAGGCAAAAAGCGCGGGACAATAAGACGCACTCCTTCTTGCTTCCGCGCTGGAGACGGGCTGAGACGAAACAATGCGCGCGCGTGTTCCCGAGAATGCGAGAGGGAGAAGGAGAGAGCCGGCAATCGGCTGCTGACAGAGCCGGATGAGAGAGCGAGACAGAGAAGSRGRGRGRGGGGGGGGGGRGGGAGGGAGAGTGCGAGCGAGGGGCTGATAAAAAGGGAAAGCCGAAGAGAAGAGGCCTCGATCAAGCAAGACGCGAAGCGAGCGTCGCGCGGGCAAGAGAGCGGGCAGGGAGAATCGATGATAGGCTAACAAAGACAGAAGGAAAGGGAGAAAGAGGGAGAGAGAGAGAGAAAGAGAAAGAGAGAGAGAGAGAGAGAGAGAGAGAGAGACGAATGCCATAGAGAGCGGAGCAAGTGCCACGCCGCGAGGAGCGAGTGCGTGGCTTAATTTCCTGCTAAATTACTACTTTAATAGGAAAGATGAACGCCGTTGATGAGGAGGGTTAGCCGGAATATAAATAGGGGGTACCGGTGGCCCTCCCTCTCTCTCTCTCTTCCTCCCTCTTTCTCTTCTCCATCTTCTCTGCCGCCACTCCTGGCCCTTCTTCTCCGACTGCCTATTTCTCTCTCTCTCTCTCTCTCTCTCTCTCTCTCTCTCTCTCTCTCTCTCTCTCTCTCTCTCTCTCTCTCTGTCTCTGTCTCGTAACCCCCGCGGCTTCGCGCGTTGGACCACCTTCCGTCCCGACAACCCCTTAATGCGGCCCGGCATCGCCCGGTTAACGGCGTGACGACTTAGAACGAGAGCGATGATTCACGGGATGATTGACGATTTCACAATGAGCGCCTTTGTCGCGGGCCCGACAATTTCACGTGATTACACCGCGAGCAGATCGCGGGTAAGGTCTTGCCGCTTCGCGCGGCGCTGCATCTCCTCGCGTAAAGTCACGCTTTTGCGGTAAAACGATCGTCGCGGTACTGAAACTTCTCCGTCGAGCGGCGCGGAGACGTGCGCGCGTGCGCGCGCCGTTCGCTCTTTCTTCGCGCGACTTATTACTTTCGCATAGGACACGGACGATCAGCGAACGCTCACCTGTCACCTCTGCGAGCCGGAAGTGCCGCCGATTCCCTCGAACCGATTCCCCCGCCTTGCTTCGACTCGCGCGCGCGCCGCGATTGTCCCGCGATCATCGCGCTTTTCCCTTCGCCGGGACTCGTAAAATGCTTAATGACCGCCCCGGCTGCTCAATGAGACGCGTGTGCAACAAATTCGCGTAATAATTATCGATCGGCCGTTAATCCGTCCTTTGTTTCTCCCCGCCGGGGAGAAAACGAGCCGCCACAAAGCGGATCGCTTTAGTCGTCTTATACATCTCGCGGAAGTTAACAAACATTGTGTTCCTTATCTCCTCTCGGCACAATTAATGCGCGGAGGAACCCTTTGCCCGCTCCCTCCGCCCCTCCCTTCCTCCCTCCCSCCCTCTCTCTCTCTCTCTCTCMCCCCCTCTCTTTCTTCCTCGTCTTCTTCTTCGTTTCAGCCGTACGTACCGTTCTCACCGTTTCCCATCCCTCTTCCTCCCTCCGCCCCCCTCTCGACATTCCCTGCCGCGTTCCACCTTTTACCCTCCCTCCCCCCTCGGCGCCTTTGGTGCTTTCCTTAACGCGGTATTACTTATGTAGATGAGCCTCGCAATTCCTATACATTATTTGCGAAGAGCCCGGCCTCGGAGGGCGGCAAAACGGACTCGAATGAACGGCGAGATCGGGGGATGAGACGGCGCGGCACGGGGAACGGGGGAAGTAAAAGGATCTGAAACTTTCAAGATTGCGGAGCCGGCGCTGTGCAAATTCCGATTCGCTCCGCCGAGTAGAATACTGAGAGAGAGAGAGAGAGAGAGAGGGAGAGGGAGAGACCATCGTCTCTGTGATCGGATCCTTTTTGAAGCCGGATGCGCGTCGTTGCGCGTTATTGTTCGCTGATGACGCAATCACGTAAGCCATCGATGACGTCAGTAGACGTCACGTGTCAACGTCAAGCGACGCCGTTCCGCTCGGGCGCGATTTCTCGCGGCGTCGCGCGCGAGTTCCGTTCCGCGAACTGATGTTTCCCTGCCGACTTGGAGGGATGAAAGCGTACGCGTCGCGCGCGTACAGCCGACGCGAGAGCCGCAATCCGCAGCATCACTCGAGGCAGAATTTAAGAGGACGAGTCCTCCCACCCTCCCCTTTTCCCCCTTTCTCTCTTTCCATGTTCCTCGTCTCTCCCTCTCTCTCTCTCTCTCTCTCTCTCTCTCTCTCTCTCTTTCTCTCTCTCTCTGTCGCTACTCTCGATGCAAACCTAATGCAGATACATTAAACGAGAATCATAGCCGGGTCGCGCGTCGTAAAACATCCTCAAGATTCATGTTACACAGCGGAAACTCCGTGCCGCCTGGCTCCCYCCCCCCCCGTCCGCCCCCCCCCCCCGAGACCGAGCTCGAGCCCGACCTCCACCGGAGCGACAGTTCGGTTACGAAGCAGTAGGAGATGTGACATTTTTATCGAGCCGTATATCGAAATGTAAATTTAGTTTGTAGCAGCGCGGCCAGGGAAGAGCCGGTATATCTGCTTTACGGCCGATCTTACTAGTGATATCCTTGCACTTAACGTCGCGACGTGCCGCAACGGGCGCCACCTTCGCCGCCGTAGACTCCTCGCGGCGCGTAGTCGCGGGCGTTTCGCCTCGTCGGGGTCCGCTGACACTTTGTTGCGCGACTTTATGGTCATATGGTCGTATAACTAAGGGGGCAGTGATGACTTGGTGAGGCAAGGGCCCTTGTTACGTTCCTTGTGCGTCTTCCCGGCCGACCTCGCGTGTTCTCCAGCACTCTTGGCCGCTCTCCGCGTCGCATCGATCACGCGGATTCGCGGATTTGCACGTCGCCGTCGTCGTCAATGAGTCTTATTTATGCGCGTTAAGGGGTCTGCGCGCGAGGGAGACGCGCCGAGATCTTTATCACGCCGCAAGCCGGAGCAAGGGGGGATGGGCGGCGATTCTCGCGATCGCGATGGAATTGATCCGCGTAATCGTGCGGATCGGCGAGCTTTGGCGGAAACCTCTCGGCGTATCAACGACGCTCCGATGGCCGACGAGCAATAATCCAAACGGCGGCGAGCGGTTCAACGTACACGCAGCAACGTACGCACTTCTGTTGGGCTTGATTTAAATGAAGAAATTTTATATACGACTTCCGCTCGGTCCTTTTGCCCGCCTAGTAAATAATGCGCGAAGGGAAAGCGTGACCCGTGAAACACGTGTGGCTCCTGTTTCCATTAAGTTCTTTCTCGCGGATACAGTCGCCACTGAATAAGCATCATGCATTTGCAATAAGAAGGCTCGACATTAACGTGCCAATACGCCGCCGAACGGATTCGCCACGCTACGAAGAGGCGGCCACGCGCGCGGGCGCGGGACGGCGGCGGCAAACGCTGCGTGTAATGAGAAGAACGCGGGAATCTTATTGACCGTGCTTACGAATCGAATATCGATTGTGCGCCCTGCCAATTATCGGCCCGCATTATTTTCGATCGGCACGGATCGGCGAGCGAGCCCGGCCCGGGCGATTCGCGCTCACCTGCCCCTTCGATCGGAATTTATTCGCGCACGTCGCCGTGCCGGGGCAGCGGCGCATAATTATCGCGAAACTCGCAATTCGGCCGGCGGCACTTGCGTGCGAACGGAGTGGCGTAGCCCGCGAAACGGCCGCGGCGCCTCGCTAAAGTGTAAACGGGCTTACGAGCCGCGGCGCGAGCGAGCACAGAGGGCAAGAGGGCCGAATGTACACGCCTCAGCGCGAGTAATGTAATTTTTATTTGCGTCGACGCGTAACGCGTATCGCGCGCTAACGGACGATTTTTCGCGCGCTCCCAAATGAACGCGTATTTACGGCGTAATTACGTAACGCGTCGTAATAAATATCGTAGGCGTGCGCGCTCGCTCGCGCCCCCCTCTMCCCCCCCCCCYCCCCCGCTCTCTCCCGCGGCAACCGGGCCGTCGGCCCATCCTCTACCGCTACCCCCTTCGGTCCCCTTCTCATCCCCGCTCTGCCGTCCGCCGCTCCGTCGAGCGCGCGCGCGCGCGCGCTGCGACGATTTGTCTTCATTAATTTTCGGTGGACCGTTTACCGCGCTTGACAAGACCGTTCTGCGTAAGGTGACGCGCTCTGCGCGTAAGAGCGCGCCCGCACTCGGCAGGAAGTTGTCCGTCACGTCGGTTCTTATTGAAACATTCACAAAAGGGCGATCGGCGTAGCTTTATCTGCAGTTTGATTGTAGATTATTGATGTTCCTCCCCGTGTTCGTTCATCCAGGCAAGCGAGGGCCGTCGCCCGTAAAAAAAAAAAAAAAGCCCCGAAAAATCGACGGCAAAGGGTGGACCACCCTCCGCCACCTCCTCCGCGCCCGGCCCTCCCCCTCGCCGCCGCCATCGCCGCCGCCACCGCCGCCGCCGCCGCCTCTGCCACCCCGTCCCCGGTCCCCTGACCCCCGTCACCCCCGCTGCGTCCCCGCGTACCACCGCCCTCGCCGCTCGCACCCCCCGTGCAGCCCCCTGCTCGCACCCGGCCGTCGCCCCTGCCGCACTCCGAGCCCCCCCCATCCCCCTCCCCCCGCGGCCAGTCGAATGCATGTCTCTCCCTGCACTCTCTCGTTGCGCGTAAAAAAATATCTACGTCCTCCCGCGCCGCCCGCCCGCCCGCCCGCCCSCCCGCCCGTCCGTCCGCCCGGCCGCTTTTTTCCACACACGTGCGTGAAAGCATCGCGCCCGCATACACGCACGCACGATCGCGAGCGGGCGCGCGTAACACTCCCGCCGCCCCCCGCCCCCACCCACCCTGTGTGTGCGGCGCGAGCGCGCGGTGGAGACGTTACGGCGCGCGGTATGAGGCGCGCCGAGGATGGCCGGCGTTGTTTTCGGCGTATGTAATCTCGATTCACAATCATTTCACATACTTTTGCCATTAGAGCCCGATTCACAAGTGAGCAAACAATGCCTCCATTCTTCCGATCGCTACAAAGGGGTTTTTGGCACACTTTCGCGCGCGCCCGAGCACACGCGCATATAAGAGCGCCGCGCAGAGGCGGGCACGTCCGAGCGCGGCCGAGAGGCGAGAGAGGAATGCGAGGGGAAGATTGGAAAAAGCGAGACACAGGGGAGAGAGGGGATGAGAGCAAGTGAGAAAGAGGGAGCGAGCGAACGCGGGGGAGGGGCGGGGAGCAGGGGAGCAGACCTCCTACCTATTCGGTTGCCTGCCTGCCTGCCTGCCTGCCTGCCTGCCTGCCTGCCTGCCTGCCTGCCTGCCTGCCTGCCTGGCTGGCTGGCTGGCTGGCTGGCTGGCTGCCTGGCTGCCCGCCTGCATCTGAATCGCATCGTCGATGCTCCGGCGCATCGGATTTCCAATGCGGCTCTTCGTGACAATCGCGGCCCCCACCCCCCCTACCCCCCTTTGCCCCTGGACCGTTACGAGGAAACTTTGGCACACGGCACGTCACGCGGCCGTGTCTTGTCGCGCCGATGGAGCGACAATTATCCGGCCGGAGGTCGGACGATCGGCAACCACCCGTCGAAAAATAAACGAGGAGGGGGAGAGGGCGACTTTCATTGCGACTCGACGTCGATTATGTCGACGGCGTCCGGCGGAAGAGACGACCCGGCCGGCAGGAGGGAGGAGAGAGGGAGAGAGAGAGAGAGAGAGAGAGAGGGAGAGAGAGAGAGAGAGAGAAGAGGGCACACGGCAGCGACCGCGGAGGGGGTCGCAGGCCGGGGGCAAGCAAGGGGTCGGGGGGAGGGGGGAGGGGGCAGGTGGGATTGGACTCGGGGGTGGAGGCGGGTAGAAGTGATGGTCGTTGATAGATTTTTTCTGGATACGAACGGGGCGATTTCGAAAAAAATATTTGTTGTCTTTGCAGACAATAAATATAGGCGTACGTAGGTACTCTGTTACACAGAAATCAAAATGTGGAAACACGCGCAGCACTTGAATATCAACTGAATTGGATATCGAGTGCACTCCCGGTGCTCGGGGATGATCAAATATTTTTTTCTGTTCCGCGCTGAACTTGTCGGGAGGTGGAGGAGGGAGGGGTGGGTGGGAGGGCGGTGAGGCGGGAGGAAGGGATGGGGGCTAGAAAAAAGGGCTCATCCGCCCGCCGGGGTGATCATTAGCCGCGTCGGATCCTCAGCGCGGATCAAGAGCGGCGCAAGAAAACGCAAGAGGAGGACCGCCCCTTGTCCCAGCTCACGTTGCATCGCGCCGCACCCCCTCCGCCCGAGCGAGCGGATCACGGATCGAGGGCGGAAAGAAAGGAATCGCTGCCGACTGGAGCGCGGCCGGCATGACGCGCAATTCGGTGGAAATTCATCTTGGAAATTTTCAGCGCGCAGAGCGCCGCACGGCGGTGACAATTTTTGTAAAATTTTGTCGCGTCACGCGCGACTACTTTGACGCCTCGGATTTCAACGGGCGTCATTGTCGCGCACTGATATTCAAGAAACATCGAGGGCTATGTATCAAACGTATCCCGTGTTTCCGCTCGCGGACGCGGACGCGCCGTCGTAATTCCGGCGCGATAATCAGCGGCTGCTGAGCGGCCGCGCCGATGCGCGTCGCGCTTCCGGGGCCCCGGGGCGAGGGGGTCGGCGGCTGGCGGGAGGGAGAGAGGGCTAACGCTGAAATAGAGCGAATTTTTGACGAAAAGACGTACGCGTGACGGATTAATCGTCGCTCGCAAACCCCCGGACGATCGTAACGGAGGGGACCGATGCACGCGATACTCGCGCGCCGTTAGCGGGATGCGCGCGCGCGCGCGCGCCGTTTTCGGGGGAGGGAGGTGGAAAAAAAATCTCTTCCCCGCCCCCTCCCCCCCGGCCGACGACAAAACGACTGCCGGCGCTCGCCGGCCGGGCGAATCCTAAAATTCTGCCTTGAAGGGTCGTTAGGTTAACGCGGTGACATCGGAGGTGGCGGGCTGCTCGCTGTAATATATCGAATGATGAATCCGCGCATCGCAAACCCATAAAAACCCGTCAGCTCCGGACAGATACGAGATACGCCCTATTACTGTCCACCAACACCCGGCCGGCCCCAGCGCCGTCCAGTTCGCAACGGCTAACTAAATTACCAGTTACATTTTTTACTGTCCGATCCCTGGGCGTTTTTTACCATCGTATCGAACGCAATGAAATGCTTCCCTAGGTCGTCGCGGCGGAGCACTGAAAGGCCGGCACCGAAAATGTTCCACGGGCTTTTTCGTGCTACGGTAAAACGATAGATTCGAAAAATAAATACGCGCCACCCCGCCCGTAGCGGGCGTAAACGCGCCAGAAAAATATGGCTCGAGATATAAATGCGCGTGTGTTTTCGAAAATTTTCGCGAAGCACTCGCAACACCTGCCCTTGGGCGGTGACATATTTTCTACGGATCTGGAGTAGTTTATTAATGTAATACGATATCGTTAGCCGCCGCCGCCGTCGCCGCCGTCGCCACCGCCCCCCCTCCCCCCTCCTCAACGTCGCGCCGTGCCCGTGATAAGGGAGCGCGAAGCGCTCGGTGGCCGTCTTCAAGCTCCGTTACGTAAGGCGGGCATAATTATCAGCGGAACGCTTAATTGATGGAATTAGGTCTAGCTAGGTTAATAGCGCTCACCAGTGCGCGCGCACCGGCATCGGCTGGTATTACGGTAATCATTGCACGTTATTAAGAGAACGTTGCGACTTAAGTGACTTCAATTGGACGAGGATGTAATCGGGATTATTATACGGAAGCATCTCGGTTTTCTCGGGATGATCCGAATAATTTTCTCTCTCTCTCTCTCTCTCTCTCTCTCTCTCTCTCTCTCCCTTTCTGCTTTTATCCTGGATAACGCGAGCTGCCGACTCGCGTATGCCGCGGAATCGCGGGCGGCGCGACTCACTGCACGCTTTCCTTAGGCTGACGTTGTCAGCGCGCTTATCGAACCGTTCGGATTCGAGCTATCGCAACGACGCCAGTGCGGGAAATAAATGGAACCGCGTGGCAAAAATCCGCGGTATGGCATAAAAGTCGCAGCGGGGGACAGGGGACAGAGCGGGACTCCCTTGCGCCCCTTTACGTTATCCGTTACACGCTGCGTATATGCGGCAGCGGGTTAGGGCAAACGCGCATTGCGTGAAAGGTCAATGCCGCATCGCCGACGACGAAATTTCGCCTGCGGAATTGCGGAAGAAGAATTTATTAACTGCGAAACCGCGCTCGGCCGGCCGTAATCGCGATTTCACTTCGGCGAAGAATTTTATTAGGCGCTCGCAAAATCAGCAATAACTAATATTTTACTATTTGCCGGCCGCGAGCCAAGGGACCTGCGGGTTATAAAATAAAATGTTGCGCGCGTTTATGCGACTGCCGGGCCACTCGTTTCGGAAGTGAGACGGTGTAAATTTTACAGCGCGCGGACGATAAACGCGCGCGTGTGTGCGCGCGCGCGCGCGCGCGCGCGATGAAACATGGCCCGAACATTTTTCTTTGCCATCCATTTGCGCGTAAGTTACGTAGTTTATTTTACTTTATTCTTTTTCTCCCTTTC
>JAHMML010000027.1:1346240-1365805 GCA_020341155.1 Eciton burchellii | reverse complement strand
CCCCCCCCCCCCCCCCCCCCCCTCGCTGCTTCGTCGTCCCCCTCGCCACCGTCGTCGTCGCGTCGTTATCTGTCCGATCCCGCGGCGCCGTGATCCACCGGCGAGCGTCGCGTCCGAAGCTGCCCGAGAGCTGCACCCCGAAGAAAACCGCTCGGGGACAATGACACGAGGAATCGCGAAGCGGTTCGGACAATGCGGTGGCGGGACGCCCCCCTGCCACGGTCCTCGTGCTTTAACCATCGCTGGTCCATGAAAGATACAACAATACGAACGTCCGCGCTCGCGGACGCCAGCTTCCCGGAAGAAGTAAACCGCGCGGTTAACCTAATTTATGCCAATATCCACCCCCGGGTAGGTTAGAGGTACTGCATCTTGAGAGCCATCAGGTCGTAACAGATAGTCTGTATTCGTGCCTAAGTTATGACCTCGTAGGGCCGACTTTATCCCTCGTAAAAATGCCCGAACGGCCTTCCGAAACGAGGGAGTGCGCATAATTATCCGGCGCGTCGCTCATTCCAGGCTGGGCCGCCCCCCTCCCTCCCGGGCCCACCACCGTCCCATTAACTTTACCGTCTCCGGCGGGCGCACGCACCCGTCCGAGGTTTTCCTCGCGAAAATTACGCGCGCGTGCGGCGACGATGGCGACGATGGCGACCAGCTCGGGACCGACGTCCGAGGCCGAAAAGAAGCCAAACGAGGTCGCGGACAGCGATCGAGCGCACTGTTGAACGCGTGTTTGTCCTGATATTAGCCAATCGGCGCGATCGTTCGAGGAACTCGAACTCGGGCCGAGTGGCAATTCCTGGACAATCCGGGGAGGACCGGCCGCTCCGTGGCACGTTTCCCGCCTGATCTCCCTTGCCGCGTACAATTCAGCGAGGATCCATCCCGAATTCGGTATGCGGTTTCTTATATCGCCGGATCAACGAGAAATCCCGCGGAGACGCGTCGCAGGATCGCCAAACGAGGATCAATCACGGGAAACTTGCAGCAACTTTCGAGCGTCGCATTACGTCAGCCGCGCATATTGGTCGCGATGGATATTAATCCCCTCTCTCCCTCTCTCTTCCTTCCTTCCTTCCGCCCTCCCGCCCGCCCTTTGCGAGCCGAGAAGAGAAGCGCGCGCGCGCGCGTAATCAGCAAGGAGGGCGGCGTGTAACTGTAACGGAGTTATCAAATTGATCAGGCCGAAATAATCTGTGCGAGCGGCCGGCACAGCCCGGTTATGCGCCATAAAGGCAGCGTATGAGCAATACCGCGTGCCACCTAACCCCCGCGCGTCTATATATACCCACGAATAAACCGGCCGCGTCCGCGCGGCCGGGSGGGGGGGGCAGGGGGCAGGGGGCAGGGGGGGGCGACGTCCGTGGGATCGCCGGCGCGCACAGGCGCGAGGGGCATAACATAACCCCGGTGTCACGCGCAGGACTTTACAACTCTGCCATCTCGTCGTCCCTCCGCTCCTCTCCCTCCCCCGCCATCGCCGTGACTCCTCCGTCCTGACGTCCTCGCATCTCCTGCCCTCAACCTCTCTCGCCCTTCCCCCGGCGGCCCCGTCCTTCGTCGTCGCCCTTGGTGGACCCCGCCCCTCCGCGTCGCCCACGGTTACAGACCGATCTTACAGGTCTCCTATATCTTCGCGGCGCCTATCTCTTCGTCGCTCTGCGCGATATCCGCGCCCTGGAAAATCGGCCGGATCGCAGAGAGAGAGAGAGAGAGAAGAAGAGAGAGCGATCGGTCATGCGTTCGCGTCTTCATTGGCCTCGAACGGGGAAGACGGGCCCCTCGAGACTCGTAACAACCACGCGGAAGGTAGACTGGCGGCGCCTCTCCGCTCCAAGACGGAAAGGAGAACATCGGGGAGCCGTGGGAAGGAGGGCGGGGATGGCGGAGGTGGGCTCCTGATACCGCGCAGGAGCTCGCCGTGAGAAAATTTCGCTCGGGGAAAGAGACGCGGACGGCGGAAAAGAACCGCCACTCGTCGATGTCTCTAGGTCGTCTATCTCGGCCGGCGCAACGAGGCCGCACGGAGTCAAGTCTCGGTGATTATCCTGGGGAGGGAGGGGCGGCGGCGAGTCGGGGTGACAGAAAGGGGCATTTCGGGGCGATCGGGAGGGCGGCGAATTAGCCGCGGCATTAGACGGCAATCGACGAATTCCGCGCATGATTTACCAACTGCCGACTTTGCGCGTCAAAATGAACGGCGGCCTAATGATCGGACGAATATACGGCGATCGTATATTCGGAGGCTTATTATAGACGCTCGCGCGGTTCCTCTGACGTCACGGCGTCGCTCGCGCGCGCGACCGGCCGCGGCGATTACTGGATCCTAGCTACTTGGCCGCATACGCGACGGGAGGAAGAGCGCGGAACGTCGCGGAAACGAATCGCCGTCAACGTCAATCGAGAGTGACACACGGCGCGGCGCGGCGCGGCGCGGCGCGGAGCGGCGTGGCGGTGGAGGGGGGCGGCGAGAGGAGGGAGAAGAGAAGAAAACGAGGGCCGGTTGGTACTCGCGAAACGCGGCGCGAGGCACGGCGGTAACAGCGCCTCTCCGGCGCTGCGAACATCCGCCGGGCGCTGGCAGATATTACTATAATGCAACTCCGGACATAAACGCGTTTACGACGCGCTGCGTTGTCATTACGCGGCCCCTGCATCGTTCGCCAGTGGCTTTAACTTTATCGGCACCACCACCAGCGGGGTGCGCCGTCACCGACGACGCCATCGCCGTTACCGGCGTTACTACTACTGGCAGGAACGAGCGAGCAGGCAGCAACGGCAGCAACAATGCTGCGTTCCTGTAGCGCGCGCGTTCGAGCGCGCGGACGCGCGCTCCCGCTTCTTAGCCCGCCGGGAGGAACGCACCTGTCTGTCATGCTTTACGGTGCACTCGTAAAAATTAATCGCCTATAATTAGAAAAATCGCGCCAACTGTGCCGCCGCACCGCCGCCTGAAAGCTCGCTTTCGGCGCTCGCCGATGGAAGGAAGGAAGGAAGGGGAGCAACAAAGCTTCGGCCGTGAGAGTTTTACGACGCTCTCGCCGACTAAGGCATCTCGAGGAGATCTCTCGCGGCGAGAGAGGAATCGCGCCGCTCGCGACTCGCGGCTGATCGGAGCCGCACGGACGCGGTGGCCCGATCATCCGATAAATAAGACATCGACGGCATCGCGACGACAGAGGGGAGCCACGGGCATCGATCACTCGTGCGCGGGTACACGCGCGAACACGCGTAGCGAGTTGGACAAGGAGGGCAAACCGCGCGCACGTGTGCGCGCGTACACAACCGCGCCGTCCGTGTTACGTTATATCAGCGTGCGCGCGTATCCATCTCATTGGATGGTTCCTCTGCCGCACGCATCGTCGGGGGTGTTGCGGCAAGGAAGGGTTTAACGATTCGCGTAGCTGCGTCGATTTACGGCCCCTAAAACACATCGAATGCGCTTTATATGTATGTAAATTAGGTCAGGCGCTTCGCCCGCTCCGCGGCCGCTCCGTGGCCTGCGGGGCCCCCACCCGCCCCCCTCGCCCCCGCGCTCCGCGCCGCCGGGCGTCCAAGTAAAGCTCTGACTGAGCCCCGGGCGAGATTACGACATTTCGGCTCGCGGCTGTGAGCTGTGGGCTGCGAAAGACGCACGTAAAGACGCACGGCGGCTTCCTTCGTCCCGGCGAAATCACCGCCGCGCCCCGCCATTAGCGGGGACAGACGCGCCATCGACGAGAATCGAAGGGGGGTGGTTATCGAACACGGGCAGGACGCAGCTCGATGTTCGACCTTGTCTCCGATGCCGGATGCCGGATCGTTCGTCATCCGGGATCGGTGCGGAGATGACGCGATCAAAGAGGCGAACTCTCCGGCGATGTGAGACCTCCGGGATGACGTCATCGCGAGATATTCGGGGCACGCAACCCCGCGGGGCAGCGGGGCCTCTATGAGCGCTCGCTTTTCCCCTAATTACCGTTTTACCTACGCGTGTTTACGGTACCCAGCGCCGCGTTTCTTCTCTCGCGCTGCCGCGGCATTTAGCTGGCAATAAATGCCAACAATGCCGACTCGGCGCGCGCATCTCGCCGGCTCGGCTCGGCTCGGCTCGGAAGGTAGCTGCGAATTTTGATTTGCGAGCGCCGGATCGTCAGTAATTTCCGTAATAGCTCACTCGTCCCTCGTACCCCCCCCTCCCACCTACCCTCCCCCTTCCCCTACCCTCCCCCCGCCGCCCCTCGGGAGGGAACGACCGTGCAGGCTAAAGCAGATACGCGCCGCACAAAGTAACCACTTTCCGAGAGCGGGCGCTCCTTCGCGGTAACTTCATAAAAGAGCCCCCCCGCATTCAGATGATTCCCTATAAAACGGTATATCTCAATTCTCTTCCCCGGCGCACTCGCGCACTCTCTCGCGTAAGCCCCCGCGAATATAACCGGTGTTCCGGCGTAAAGCCCCTTAAAGCGCGAACGAGTCCCTCCCTCCCCGGGCGAGAGGGAACAATGAGGGGCGCTTTTTACTCCCGAGTCGCGAGTCGCGATCGAAGCTCGATCGCGATGATCCCTCGGTCATCGGGGCGACGCTCGGGGCGCGAAGGGCTGGCGCATCGTTCAGCGAACACCGCCTGTCGTCTTGCAACGGGCGACGGGTGCAGCATCCTGCTGCACCGCCGCGAATTCATAGATTTATGGCCGGCTGGCCGGCGCTCTTGGGTCAGGCAAGGTTCTTTCAGCGTTCTTTAATTAAACTCGCAGTGATAACGGCGCGGAATTAAATACCCTCTTATGCGCGTCGAGCATGCGTCGGGGGATGGGGGAGGGGGAGTAGAGGGGGGGAACAGTCGGAGCGAACTTTATGAGCACCCAGTACAACTCGAACGGGAATAGCACGTTCTAAAGGCCCGAGCGCCGCTGCCTACCGCTAGGTTGCAGTTTGAACTATAAAACGACGTAAATTATGGCCGCGGATTGCAATATTATGAGGCTATATACGCACGTTTAATGATCGAAGCTACCGGGCAGAGGAGCGCGGCTAAGTATTGTCCGCGGAAGCGGTGCCGAAGGTACCGAAGGGGACTGACTCGTCTTCGACCCCGGACTGGCAAGTATTGACCGTGCGCGATCCCTAAGTATCTCGATCGCGCCGCGTACAGCGGGAACAATGAGTCCCGCGGCGGCGGCGTGGTAGGAGGAGGAGGAGGAGGAGGAGGTAGGGGACCGTCTTCGGCCGGCGCGACGAGCGCGCCGGCGAGCGTGGACAAAATCAACGCGGGCCATCGGCCGGGGCGTTCGCGTGCCGTGAATGCATTAGGCCTGGCAATAATTGACACCTGCTTAAAACAATGACGGTGTGGCGGCACGGGGGCGAGATTAAGCCGCGCGCCGCGCGAAACTTGCCCTCGCCGTGGCGTCGTCCCGTCGAGAGTCGGCAGGTAAAAGGCGCCGATCGCGGAGAACAGGAGGAGGAGGAGGAGGAGGAGGAGGGACTCCCGTCGAGGGAGTCGATCGCCGATTAATTCCGTTAATTGCGGCGGCGCGCTTTAATCGCGCGCGATCGTCCGGCGAGGGCGAGTCTGCTCCTTAACCTCAAAGTTGACGATCGCGGCGCGCGTAAAGCGGAGACCGGGACGCTCTGCCACTTTAATCTCAGCTGCGGGTCGCGGCGGAGGTTTAGAATTTCGCGGTGCGAGGCCTTACAGCGGACGTCCTCGTCCGGACGCTGTTCTCTCTCTCTCTCTCTCTCTCTCTCTCTCTCTCTCTCTCTCTCTCTCTCCTTATGACGATATGCGGGCGCGCGACGATGCGGCGATGAGCAAACTCTATCTCTGAGCGATCTGAGGGAGGGTGACAGGATACGAGTAATCGCAACGAGACTGGCGATGGGATCGCGATCGCACTCGTTGCGTTCGCGAAGGAGAGGAGCGGCCGTGAGGAGCGCCGAGGAAAAACGAGCAACAAGTCTCGAAGCGTCGAAATTTCCCCGGGGCGGGGCCCCACGGGTGCCTGCCACCCGGTAATTCAATAGCGTCGCAAAAAGGAAGCGCAGCAAGTGTGAATACAGTCGGCGGGTTGCGCGTCGTGTCCCACGATGGAGTTCGTGTTCTTCTCGTGAAATCTTCCGCTGCGGTGCGAAGGTGCCGGCCCGATCGGAAGTGGGTATCGAAAGGATACCACACACTGTTGCTATACGGTTATTATCCAACAATGAGGTGCGAAATTATCGGTCAGTGGGGAAGCGATCACAAAGAGAGCGTTCCTTTGGCCCGAAATGCCCGGGCGAGTATGCACGCGGCGCTCATCTCCGAGCATTATCTTCGTCCAACACCTGCCTAACGCTTCTTCTCGCGCAGTCGGAGACTGCGACATAAGAAAACAATTTTGTGAATAATCTCTCGCCATTCGTTATGCGGTCACGCGAGCAAGCGCAGCAAGGGAGAGGGAGGAACGGCGGGTCTTCCGCGCGACGCGCGGTGCGTCTTCTCTTTCTTCGCTGTCTCCGTCTCCGTCCCGCGGCGTCGTACTGCATCCGCCGCGCGTGCAAAGAAAGCCGGACATGCGAGCACGCCTTGCGCCTTATTCGTGACAATTCGCGCTGCTCGTAACGTTCCATCCCCCGATCCGACGTTCCATCGTCGCCGAGGGTCATTATCTCGTCCGCTCGGGCCTGGACTCTTCGTCCTGGCGCCCCTATCCTCCGCTCGTCTTCATTCTCTCGGGTCAGTCGCTTCTTCGTGTTTTCCATCGGCCGCCCCGGCCGCGGCGGTACTTAAGAGAGCGATCACGCGAGCAACTTTGTTGTCGGGGGCCCCCTCGCATTAATTAGCCCTTGCAAAATTTCGCGGGCCCGCGACGACGCTCCGGGTGAGGTGGGACGCGGGGCCGGACGGGCGGTGGCGAGGGTTTCAGGGTTTATACTTCTGGGAAGATGGTCGTAAAGACCGCTTGGCTTCCACTGGCTCTGTTATTAGCCGCGTTGCTGCGACTTAAAGCGAGCAAGGCCCCGGGAAGGATACTGACAGGGCCCCCGGGGATATAATCGCGCTTTACCTTTCACCCAGAGGGTGAAGCGGGCACGAGGGGGGAAGATCTCACTGATCTGCCGGGCTCGCTATCGCGCGGACACCGCTTTATTTACGCGCAGGTGCGCGTCATCGCGGAGCTCGATCTGTCTCTCCTCGGCTCTGAGATCGAGATCGGACCTGCACCGCGGGCGTGGTGGACCATGCGCCCGATTATACAAAAATTCGAATCCATCCGGCGAGGGGAGGGAAACGAAGAAGGAGCAGCGAGGCGATTTACGGCGCGAAGGGAGTTTCGAGGATCGATGGTCGGATTCCGCGTCAATTAGCGGCGGCTTGACAAATGCGGCTGATGCAGCGGCTGATCCTTTGTTCCCCGGGCTGAAACGAAAACTTGGAGGTGAGAAGTGGCGCGCGAGCGAGAGGTAGGTAGGTAGGTAGGTAGGTAGGTAGGTAGATAGGTAGATGGGTAGGTAGGTAGGTAGGTAGGTAGCGCGCGCGAGGGCAATCCCGGCGGGACGGAGGAGTTTTACGCGGGGATTATCAGGAAGCGGAGCGAACGCCCATGAATACGGAGATCCTGCGATAAAAGGACGAAAAAAGAGACGGCGGCGGCCGAAAGGAGAAAGACGGAGGCAGCGCGCGTGCAGCGCACCACCGAAGGGGCGGGCGGGCGGGGGGGGGGGGGGCACCGGGGGAGACGATGGGAAAGAGAGTTGGTAACCCAGTGCCGGCAGGAGAGTGCCGGAGCGCTATGTAGTCGACCACGAATGAGCGTAGCAACGGATGGAGAGGCAACACTTTGTAGTTTTAATCGATCCGGTGGGACGGGGGAGAAAGACGAAGCACCCTGTCGCGGGGGATGAGTCGGCGGCGCGCGATGGAGGAGGAGGAGGAGGAGGAGGAGGAGGAGGAGGAGCAAGAGCGAACGTCGGAGGGCCGGAGAAGGACGGATAGAGGGACGAGTGTCGCCGCTCGGCGGTGCGAGCGAGAGGGACGTCAGCGGGAAAGCGGGAAAGCGGGAAAGCGGGAAAGCGGGAAAGCGGGAAAGCACCGAGGGGGATGGAAGGAACAGGGCGAGAGAGTAGAGACCCACATCCTGCCGACTCCTACAACTTCAACCACCAGCTGGCTGGCTACACTCCTGCCTCCACGGGGACGACGAGTTATATGTGAAAAGCACGTGGACCTACGGGAGCGAGAAGGACGCTCGTATTCATTCATTTCCTCGTATATTTCGTGTAAGAGACTTTCCCTTCTTCCACGTCGACGCTCTCCGCGTGCACGCTCCCTCGACGAAAAAGCGACGCCCTCGACGCGCGTCGAGTTTCATTGATACGCGCGATAACGCGATCCCGCGTTCATATACCGATCGCAGCCTTCTTCGCTCTCGTCCTCCGAAATTTTTCGGACCGAAATTAGTCCGAAGTAAGTCAGCGACGTTTGATCGAACGCTGCCTCGTCGCGAGAGCTTCAAGCTCGTCCGTAATAATTAATTCCGCTGTTGAAATCAACAGCGGGGAGACTCTTGGCCCCATTTACGCGGTAGCGTATGAAAGAACGAAAGTGATCGAATAACACGTGTCATTTATTTTGACAGTATTCGGATTACGAAATTAATTTTATTACGCGCGCAGGCGATACGATATATCGCGAATCGACGATCGCTTTTGCTTTGATGAAGGTGCATGAATTTGTATGAACGAGCGAAACGCTCGCATTTTTATGTTTCATACGATATCTAATAACTCTGCTCATAACTCGTGTTTCGTGTCCCGTGCGACCAAGAGAGAGAGAGAGAGAGAGAGAGAGAGAGAGAGAGAGAGAGAGAGAGAGAGARAGAGAGGGATCCGCGCAAATGACGCGGATTAATTTTCGAATTAGCGCGACGCAAGGAATTTCGAGAAGAACATCGGACCGATGTTGCAACTAAATCGGGTCGCTGGAATCGTGTCTAAGGGTCGAATCAGGCTGGAATATGGTCGGGGTCGACGTCGGAGAGATCGAGGGGAGAGCATTAAAACACCGAGGGTGCGGACGGTGTCAGTGGCGTCGGCGAGGGTGGCACGTAGGCACAGGAAAGGGGTAAAATTCTATCTTAATAAAGGCACCCTTCCAGCTCGCGCGGCGTGTAACTTCGTATGCCTACAGTTTTGTGCGCATCGGAATGGATTTGTAATCGAATCATGCCGGTGATTTCGCTCTGATTTGGAATTAAGAACGGAACTGGAATCTATAACGTTCGTTATCGAAATCGCGCAGAATGAATCGGTTTTATAATTAGACTGAAACCGTCGAGATTATCGTCCAATCCGTCTATCCGTTTTGCGCGATGTCGCTCCGGCAGGGACATCGATGTCGAAAAAAATGCTTTATGAAACTAATCGCAGGCAACTATCGACGAATCACGCTGTTCATCGGATTATGTGGCATCGGAGATCGATGACGGATGATGGATAATCAGGACGGGATCAGCGAGACGAGGGAATCGGGCAAGCCTGCGCGTTCCTTCCGCAGTCTCCATTTTCTCGCCCGCGATAGCAAACGCGAGACACGTGCTCGTGGAAGAAGACGCGACGGAAAGAACAGACAGACGTCACGTGACGTCGAGATCGTCAAGGCCATCGTCGCGCTGATAATCGTCGATAAAAGTTAACGCGCCAATTAATCCATCGACATTACGACGAGGGTTACTCGGCCGGCCGAAAATCGGCGAAACTGCGTAATCACGTAGTGATCGTTGAATTGGAATTGAAGTAGAAATGGACTGCAATTACCGCGATACGTACCTGCCATACGCGTCCATACGGTCGCTCCCATCCATCTTGAGTAACGGTCAAAATGACACCGCCCGCCTGCCGTTAACGGTCGTGACAAAACGCGAGATGTTAAAATGGGATACTCGCGTGGCGAGTCCACGTCCTTCCATCCGCGTCATTCGAGTCGAAGAGAGAGGACGCATCTTCGTTCGTTGGTAAAAAAAAAAAAAAAAGTGGCCCCGGAGTTCTTGCAGCGGAGACGAGCGGCGAGTCGACTCAAAGATCGTGCGCGAAGCGCATCCCTCCGACTCTTTCCTATCGCGGTAGCAATTTTAGATTTCGAATCGCACGAGACATGTCCCCGTTTTATGAAGCCGTTAAGGAATAGATTATCGTCGGTCGGAGGCGTTATAGCAATTTACTGCCGTATGCGTTTCAAATGGAATACTCAAATGGAATCTCCGCTAATGTTCCACGGGATTCGCTACTGTCTCCCTAACTTATTTAGATTATATTACTACCTACGCTGCGGAGATTGTATCGCGGTGGAGGAATTATATCACGGACGCGTATCGCTCGTTCTCCACGTTCTCCGCGTGTCTCGCGTACCCGCGACAGCTCGGATGCGAATTTAAGAATAATTTCACGATGCGATTCGCGATCGAACGTTCGATATCGAATTTTTCTTTCGACCTTACGGAAGATCCAACGGAAGCAAGAACGCGGCTGCAAGAATCCCAGCCTCGCGACGAGTCTCGGCGATTCGGCCACCGATAGGTCCTTAAAGTCCTCGCAGAGGGCTAGCCGCGTGCCGATCATCTTTTCTCTCGCGGCCAGGGGGTCTCGCGTCGCATCCACGCGGTGCCAATCGCGCTCCTCCCGGGCATCACCGCCGGCGAACTCACCAGCCCCGTCGGGCTGATTTGCATCACGGTTACGAGCTCGTTCGGGCTCGTGGTGGTTATATTACAGAGCGAGCGAGACGCGAGCACGCTGGAAAAACAGAGACGGACGGAGGGGTACCTCTCGCGGCCGTACCACCCCCGAAGTGCATCGCGGGAGGCAGCTCGGACACTCATAACAATCATAACAACGGGATCTCGCGAGTAACTCGCGGACCACCTCCGCGCATCGGCACCGCCCATTGCACCGCCCACATTACCCCCACCAGGGCGGCGATGTAGCAGGCGGGAGAGCCGTGACGGCGGGTAGCCTACCCTCGCTCGTACGCCGGGGCCACTACGCAGCCAGACTGCGGACCGTCAGGTTTTAGGTCTGAGTTTTCGCGTCGAGCTTCAACCGCGCGCAACGTGCACGACCACGCTGCCGAGCCGAGGATAGAGCACGAGGAGGATCGGATTGGCTTCCGGCTCTCGCGAGAACCAAAATCGGAGCCTGGAGAGAGGCTGGATCCCGCGTCACCCGCATCTGCCGATCGCGGGAGCGAGAGTTCAGCAAGAGTCTCTCCGCTTGTGATCGCTGATCCGGGGAAGAGTGACAGCCGGGCAGGACGATCGGAGGACGATCTTTGCGAGGATCTTTGCGAGGATTGCCCGCGAGGAGTGCCGAGGTGAAAAGCCAAGTGTTTGTGGGCTAACGAGTGATCGGGGAGTTGCACTGCGTGCAGCTGCGTGCGCCGATTCGTCCGGCCTATCAGCACGTGGCCGCAGGGGTGGGACTTCTTTCGGTGCGCCTCGCGGACAGTTGGGCGCGCGAGACTCTCTCGGACAGTCGGCCAGTGTTGTACGCGCGATCGCGAGAAGTTACCGGTTAGGAAGGAGTTACCGGGAAGGAGGAGTGAACAGTCTTGACAGTCCCGTTTGTCCTCGAATCGTCGTCGGAATCGCGACGATCGCGGCAGCATAGCCGATCGGCCATCGATCGCGAGTCAGCGGCAAGTGGAACGTGAGAAGAACCCAGCTCGGAAGCTCAGACGCTGTGCGTGCGCGTGTGAGGAGATCGACGAGGCGGAATCAGTCACGCTCGATTCTGTCGCGCCCGAATCCATCTCCATCGGCAGCCGCGAGGGGGGTGGGGGGAAGGGCGAAGGGGGAAGGGGCAAGGGGGAAGGGAGGGCAGTCCTCGAGCAGCTGTACGTATCCGTACGTCGTCGAACGGCGCGGAGCGAGGAGCGAGGAGCGAGGAGACAGGGCCTTCGACTTTAATAAGCTTCTAATTATCGCGCCGGGTGCGCGCTGGTAATTACGACACGCGCGTGACATACAACTCGGCCACGTCGGTGGCGCTTCTTCGACGCGCGGAATTACGCGTTGCGAGCCCCGGCGAGCGTGCACAAGAGACACGAGAATTGAAAGGGCATTATTTCGGGCGAAGATAAGATTTTGCGCAGAGCGTCCAGCGGCGTTGACAGCGGCGAGTTATCGCCGCAGATAGCCCGAGATAGCCCGATCGCCGGCGATATCCAGGAATCCGCAGGCTCGCGAGGATCATCGAGAGCACCGAGCCAGCATCGAGTATCTGCCACGCGTGCTCGCGTGCTCGACAGCGGACGACAGGAGAGACGGACGGCGGGAGGGACGATACGATCGAGCAGTGTTTTATCAAGCCGCGGGCAATCGACTGTTCGCTTCTTAATCGCTTCTGATTACTCGCAATTAACCCGCCGTAATTAACTAGGCTGATGTCACCGGCGACCGATGTATCAGTGAATCGTCCGCTTCTCGACGCCGACCCGCCATCGCTATCGGAACGGCCAACGGTCGCCGGCATTCGCCGTAGGAAGATCAGCGCGAGGAGATCCTAAAGTCTCGCGAGTCCCCGAGGGAGAGGGCCCAGGCAGCTGATCAGCGCGGCGCTGATCGTCGAGACAGATCGGCTCGATCGGCGAGATCGGTGCGAGACCGCGACGGGATTGCACCGTGGCGGAGATAAATAACGGCCGCTCTAGATAAACCCGTCGTCAGGACGACGTCCCAAATACATCAGTCACAGGTCGCCTCAGGTGAGTGCCAGGCACGGGTTCGCTCCCGCTCATTATAAGACCGGGCTAATCTCGATAATTAGATGGGGAGGGAAGGGCGGCGGCGGTGGCGGCGGCGGCGGCGGCGGCAGCGGCCTTCCAAACGCAGGCCGGTCGCGGCCTGCACGTGTGTCGGCCTGCCCGCCGACTCTCGCACACCGACGCGCCTGCGCGCGCGCGCCGCATGCACGCCACACGCGTGCAAGCGCGTTAAGACGCCTCGGGAACGGAGAGACATCGGAATGGGAATCAATTAATTTCGTACACCTCGCGCGTGTACGTATACGCACGCGCGCACGCACCAATGTACACGCGCGCGTGCGCGCCTGGTGTGGTGTCGCAATCTCGGCGAACGATTGAGGCGACTCGAGAGCGGGCAGTCCTTTCCGTATCGATAGTATCTCTCCTTCTTGGCATCTGTCATTAAGCCCGTCGTTAACGTATCAACCGCGCCGTTGCTCAACCGCGCTGTACTAGAATGGGAAACGGATCCGGAGGAATGCGAAGAGAGAAAAAACGCGCTCGGAGGAGTCATCGGAGAAATGGAGCGGCCAGGATCGGCGGGGATCTTCTCGCTCGCCCGAGACGCCCGAGACGCCCGAAACGGCGATTGCATGCCTCGCGAGCAATAATCATTGGCTCGATACCATTAAGTTAATCTCGGTAATTAAGGAACTTGCTCTCCCAAAGCTGGTCACGCGGGAATTCCCCTGGCAAAGCATCGGGAATGGCGCGCGCGCGCGCGCGCGCTTTCGTTCCCCGGCTCGGTGATAATTTCATCCGCCTACTTAGCCGCGTACTAATAATTAGCGCGATAATTATGCGCGCCGGCAGCACGTATCCGCCGTCTACGCCGAGCATGTGACCTGGAAATGCTAATTAAAGGATCGGACGGCCACGTAAACGCCACGGAGCGGTTCTTAATCTCCGTTGTCCTTTGTGCTTCGCGCTAACGCCACGAATCAACATCGGATATTATATCAGATGAAAGCCGTATCGGTGAACGCGCGGCAATTATTATGATTAGCGCGAGCGTGATGCGGCATCGTGCTCGATGCGGCGCGCTCGGAACGCTCCCGCGTGATATTTCCGCTCGGCGGTAGTATTCCCCCCCTTCTTTTCCCTTTTCCTTTTCTTCCTTCCTTCTTTTTCCTTGCCACTCGCGGTGCGGTTATTAGCGCGATTGTAATGTCAAGAGCGAGTCATTCGGGTTTATAACCCGAGGAAAGAATGATAATTTTATCTTAAGCGGGATATAATTAGGGATCGCTACGGCTAATTAACTCGGGCTTATCCCGAGACTCGGCTGTCAACTTTCCCTCCGAAAATAGCCCGTCACGATTTCTTCGGTGCGAAAAATCGTGCATCAATTTTAACGGATATCGAGATAATTAAATCTACCTTGTCGCGCGCGTGCGCGCGTCGCCGCCGTTGAAAAAAATAATTCATCTTGCATAAAGTGTAGCGAGAAAATTATATTACTTGTCGACAATCTCGCGTACAGCGTCAAGCTGCGCGCTAAATCTTGCACGAGCGACTGAAATAAAATCCGATAACCAATCTGTTAATGGCTCATAAGCAATGAAGTGCCGCAATACTTTGCAGACGTCCCGATTACTTATATATATCCGTGTCCCATATTTTCACCGCTCCTCAACCGGAGCGCGCTTCTCGTTGAAAATCCCCACGTCACGTCAGCGGGGCGGGGCGGGGCAACGAAGCCTCCCTAGACGATCCCGAGCCATGCATTCTTTTTGCCTTTTTCTCCTTTTTCCCTTCGCTCGCGGGACACGCTCGTGTGCCGGCACACGGATATATATATTTATGATTAAACCACGTCGCTGAATGTGTCGCGTCATCAGCCGAACCGTATGACCGGCGAGGTAAACAGGAGCACGTGTTGGCGGCGTGACTACGAGTGACGGCGTGAGTTCCGGGGATGGAGAGGAGACCGTGGCGAACACGGAGGAGAAGAGGGGAACGGGGGGGGGGCGGCGAGAGAGAGAGGCGCGGCAGTCGGGAAGGGCGACGAGGGTGGAAAATCAGTGTGAGTTGCCCGAGGGTAGGAGAGTTCTTTGCTTGCCGCCTCGGCAACACGGAGGGTAGGTGAAAGAGAGGGTTGGAGGACGGTCGGAAGAGAGGGAGAGCGGGGTGGTGGCTCCGGTGGCCGAAAGTAGAAGCGAGAAGGGTGGCTGAGCGAGTCACGCCGTCGTCGTCGTCGTCGTCGTCGTCGTCGTCGTCGTCGTCGTCGTCGTCGTCGTAGTAGTAGTGGAAATGGGCGCCAACAGTTTAGCGCGGGAGTTGGACACTGCCGTCCTCTAGAAGCGAGAACCGCGTTATCTCGATAACGACGAGGACGAATCTGAAGACACGTATACGAGAAGATACGTATTTTCGTGCCGCGAAGAGTGCGATCGTCCTGCGATTGAGCTGCGTTAGCTCGCAGTGTATCCGCGAGAAGCATTGCAGAGAACGGAAGCCGACAGGCAGCCGGAGCATCCGGTGGTGCAAATTGATTCGCTGATCGTCGCTGGGATCATCACGTCCGTTGGCGAGGTCAAGAAAACGAATCGTCCCCTTCTTAAACCCCCTTGCGCTACCGCTCTTCCTTCTCTCTCTTGCTCTCTCTCTCTCTCTCTCTCTCTCTCTCTCTCTCTCTCTCTCTCTCTCTCTCTCTCTCTCTCTCTCTCTCTCTTTCTCTCTTTCCCCTTGTTCTCGCCACCCTCGCTCCCACCCTCCTCCCGTCAGCCTTCCCATTGAAGGCTCCCCCTTCAGCCGGTTCAACCCCTGCCGGCAATCCGGCGCACGATAACATTTCGTTCTACAACTTACCCACTTCCATCTCGCTCTCCTTCCGAGAATCTTCATCGATTATCGCTCGCGAAATCAGCAGGCGCGGGGGAGAGGGGACATGCCCTCTGCAGGCAGGCAGGCGGCGGCCGTGTGCCAAGTTTTGCGGGGCGTCGTTTCGCGCTCTCGCGTTGAAAAAGGGAAGAGAAACGGTAAAGATTGCCCGATTGCTCGCGCGATTTCCCCCGGCCCTCCTCCCGCGGCTGTCCGCGGCCCTTAATCCCGCGCGGGTCCGTTCTCGCCGAGAGATGAAACGACCAAGTCACGATCCTGCCGCGCGTTGAGATTCCCATTTGTTCCCGTTTGCGAGGCCGTTGTATCGGCGGCTTAATAAATCCCGCGAGGTGAAAGGACAGCCAGCAAACGGCGAACCCCTCGTCGAGCTCCGAAATCCTCCGGGTCCCATCCCCTCCCCGTGGCCCTAAGGTACGCATCCTGCGATTGGCCTTCGCGATCGACGTCGTCGCGCGCGCGCGCGAGCTCGTTAATTCTAATAATTCATGAAGAGAGGACGGACGCGCGCGTGTAATGGCTCCGAGCGGCTTGACGTGATTTGACGGTTAGAGAGCTGCCTCGCGTTTTTTATCCGTGCCGGATAAGCCATATTCTGATATTTTAATAGAGCTAATTTGCATGTAAAACCACTTTCGGAATCATTTTGTCTCCGCCGCGCCACCGGCCGCCTCTCACCCCTCCCACCTCCTTTCCCCAAAGGGGGAGCTTTGGGGGAGCTAGCTTCCGCCAAGCGCGGCTCGGCCACTCGTCGTATCCGTCCTCTTGGAAAATAATAACGCGATCTCCTCCGCTGCGCAAGGATTGCACTCGTTAGCGATTAATTCACGCCACTCCCGCGCTAGCGGAGAACGGAGAACGGGAGGAGGACTCCATCCCGCGCCGCCCGCGAATAATCGAGAACACTCGGGCGCGATGGAACGGTTAGCGAACATAGCCCGTGAGAGAGAGAGAGAGAGAGAGAGAGAGAGAGAGAGAGAGAGAGAGAGAGAGAAAGGAGAGAAAAAAGGGGTCCAATGAACCGGGCGGCGCGTTTTTGGGCCAGATGTTAATTCCGACGACTCAGCGTGAGCCACGGTGAGGCGGTTTAGTACGTAAATACATCTTCAGCGGGGGGTGCCATTATAATGGGCATGTGCGGTTAAGGTTCTATTTGTGGTAATTCGGAGTTTAATGCACTCGCGGCCCTGATTTAGCCAGCGCGGGCCGACACTTCTCCTTCTTTCTCTCTCTCTCCCTCTTCTTTTTTTTTTCTTTCCTCTCCTTTCCCCCCGAACCGGCGAAAATTCCCTTCCTATCCTACCTTCTCCTACCTCCGCCCCCCAACTCCCCCCCCCCAATCCCGCGTCAACGACGACACCGGCGCCGTAAAACATGAAATATTCTTCCTGCGGCACGGAGGATGCCAAGTCACCGAGCGCGGCGTCGCAGCGACGCTTTTTTTCCTCGCGCGCTCGTACGCGCGGGACGCGCGACGTCGGACGTGCGGCGGGGACCGCAATGTTTCTCGGATAAAGCGAGGAAATCGTATTTCTGATTAAAGTGACACGGATTAATATAGACGTTCGTCATCGGGGCGCCGCTCGCCACTCCGCGCCGTGTAGAATTTTATTTTCGCGCGCTGAACTCATTCCGCGCGCACCGGGATTAGCACTTGGCGCGCGCGCGCGCGCGCTTCGATTAAGCGCCGGCTCGAAAAAAGAATCGGCGGAATAAGTCGCGGAAKGTCCGCGACGGCCGGCGGAATCCCGGSGGGGGGGGGGGGCGTTAAAATATCCGCGCGTCTTGGGAGCGCGAGGCGCGCCGTTGATGCCGAACACCCCCCCCCCCCCGCGGTGCCGATTCCGCGTTATGCGTCGCTCACGCACACGCGCGCCTCGGCGGCGGCGGCGGCGGCGTCGTCGGGGCCGGCGTTGGCGCTCGCACGGTCGTATTAACGGCGCGCTGTTCAGTTTAATCCTTGCGTTTCGTGACTCGGGACAAAGCCCCTCGGATTTCTGACAGAATGGTATCGCACGAAACGGCCATTACCTCAGCCGATACGCCCATGTATACGTACGCGAGTTAAAGGTCGATGCGAATTAACCAACACGGATGCGGCGCGGGGATTCTTTGTGCGGCCGCCTTAATTATGCCCGCTCGTGCCGGAGCGAGGCCGCCGTACCGAAGGGTAGCGTGAAGCGGTTTAATCTATCGCGCGCTCTTATTATATCGCACTCGTGCTGCTCCGATCGGCGGCGAGAGCCGCCCGGCGCGCACCCATCGCGGAGTAATCCCGAATCGACCGTACGCGGACACGTTCACGGAATCACGTGGACGTGTAGACGTGTCGGTGTTCCTTTCCTACTTCCCTTGGAGCGTTAACGCCCGGTTAGACGCCACAAAGCCGCGATTATGCCACGCCATTAGGACGCCCGCTCGATTACCGGATCGCGAGGAAAAAAAGCGAAGGGAGATCCGGCACAAGTACAATGTCGCGATGGGCGGTTGCCAACTGGTCCCGCTGGGAGATTCGCTTTATCGAAGCCAGTGTTTTAAGCAGGAGGGTCGCGCCGCCACCCCCTTCGCCCTCTCGACGAATGCACGCGGCCCCCTCCACGGCCAAGCGCGCGATGCAAGAGTCGGCGCGAGCGACGCCCCCCCTTCCGGAGCACTACTCCCCTCCCCTCGTCTTCCGAGTGGCAGACGACGCAAGGGAGATTCTCGATCCTCGCGCTCGATCAGCGCTCGGAAATCCGCCGCGAACGCCGAGAAATGGAGAAGCGGCCGAAGGAACGGCCGGTGGTTCGCTGCGTGCGCGGCCATATGGCGATTATCCGCGCCCGGTTTTATTTATAGCCGCGACTCGACCGCCACGACGCAACGGGGCACCCCGGAGCCGCGCGCGCGCGTGCGCGCGCGCGTTCCGCGAGTCGCTCCTGAGAACTCTGGCGGATAGATAGATAGGTGGGGAGGAGAAGGGAGGGCTAGGGAGTCTCGTAGCGGGTCCTGCGTCGGATCGGCCTCGTAAATCGCGAGCCCCCGGAACCCCGGTTTAGGTGGTTTACGCCGCGCCACCCCGTAGCCGGCGGCGGCTCCGGAGCGAGAGGCGAATGTCGGCGGCTACGTAGAAACTAGCTGCCGGCCAGAGGCGCCCGCTTGTTTCTAAACCCACCTTATCTACTGGCCCCTATAATAAGCCGCGATCTGAGATCGTATATCCCCGCCCGCACACGCTCCGCTCCGCTCCGCTCGTACGCGCCCGGACACGCCACACTGGATGGCTGTCCGTGCAATCCCCGGACGCGTATAGTATATATACGGCGCGCTACAGGCCATGGAGCGCTTGCAATTACAAGCTGGTCAACATATAATTATACCCAATGACCATAAATTACCGGATTTTTATGCGCAACATTCTTAATTACCCTTTGAATTAACATCAATCAATCCCTTAATTGCACGCTGCCGCTGCTTCCACTTCGGCGCCGCCGCTGTCGTCGTCGTCGTCGCCGTCGTCGTCATCGTCGTCGATCCCGTCGGCTTGTGAAACTATAATGCGAAACTGCGGTGCGCGCCGCGGGCTACGAGACGACGACGACGACGCGGAAGAAGGACGCGGATCGTGAGAAAAAGGGACACCGTGGAAGGCGCGGGGGAACGAAATCGGGAAACGGCGAGTGTCGCCCGAGGGCAGTCGCCGAGGGTAGAAGGGACCGACTTCCAATGCTTCTTGTCCTCCTCCTCCTCCTCCTCCTCCTCCTCCTTGTGCGGTAGGTACATCGTGTCCGGATAACAACGTCGCGCGTAATCAGAACGCTCTAATTACGGGGATCGCCCCCTCGATCCTCATATCAATCGCCGTGGCATGTTAATCGCGCGCGGACTTTCGCGTCGCGTTGCTGAGCACTCGGGACTGCTCGGGATGGGGAGAGAGAGAGAGAGAGAGAGAGAGAGAGAGAGAGAGAGAGAGAGAGAGAGA
>JAHMML010000027.1:1330847-1345861 GCA_020341155.1 Eciton burchellii | reverse complement strand
AGAGAGAGAGAGAGAGAGAGAGAGAGAGAGAGAGAGAGAGAGAGAGAGAGAGAGAGAGTGAGAGAGAGAGAGAGAGAGAGATCCCCGCCCCCCGCCGCCGCTCCCGCCCGTCTTGAGGAAGGGATTCGACGCTCGCGGATTCCGGGAAGCTGCCGGCGTTGAACGCGATACGTGGACGGTGATGCAGCCAGGCCGGGGATTCTCTAGGCCGGGGAATTTCTAGGAGAGGCCCTATAGGGCCGGCCGTACCTGCGCTCCCTCTTTGCGCCTCCCTCCCTCCCTCCCTCCCGCCCGCCCGCTATCCAGTTCCGAAAGATTTATGCGATCTCGGTCTCGGGTGGAGCGCATTTTTCAGGGTCGCGCGACCGAGGGTACCAATTTCCAAACGGCCGGTTGCGGTGACGTTTGAACGATCGCGCTATAATCACTCTCGCGATATCTTCGTCCGGTTAAGAAATCCTCGTCTATTTCACGTATCACGAGCCGTGAGGGCGATGCGATACGCTAATGAAACCGCACTCTCATTAAAGCGTCCAAATCGACGATACTAATTGGCCAGCTTTCGGAATACCCGGCATTAGACCTCAGAACGCGATATAATAATCCGCTGCGGACGAATTCGGTTTGGACAGCCGGTGGTTAAAGCGTCTAGTAATTTCACGGGCGCAGCCCCACAGCGATTAATATGATTCCGTCGGGGAATTAATGACTGCAAACGGAAAAAAGACGGGCCCGCGCGCATGTGGCCCGCCGTCGCACGGGCGACGGGGGAGGGGGGAGGGGGAGGCGGGAGAAAAAGGAGCCACCTTCGGTGATTAAACGGCACCCTCTCCCTCCTGATCCCTCCGCGACGAGGGACGAGGGACGAGGACTGACGACTGTGGGGTAGGTGAGGGGAGGGGAGGGAGGGAGGGAGACGCCAGGGACTGGCGCCTCGCGCCATTTCGCGGGGCGGGGGCGCGCTTCGCGACAGCGGATTGTCACTTCCCCCCCGTCGTCCTGCCTCTCTCCCCCTCCCTCCCCCCTCCCCGTGCCGCTTCCCTCGCGTCGCGGATGGAACCGCGAACGTTGCGAGAATCCGGCGAGAATCCGCCACCTCCGAGCCGAGTTTATCGGCGTTTGCTCCCGTGACACAAAAATCGAGTAATGCTTATTAATCAGCTTAATTAGCGATGGAGCTCCTCTCCTCTCGCAGGTTGCGTAAATTAATGCCTCGCGGCGATGATCGATGCGATCTCCTCGCCTGGCCGCGCCGCGCCGGCTTATTTTGCCGTTTTAATTGATTCCAGCCGGGCACGGCGCGATTGTTGGAGTATAATCATCTTGTCCTTCAACAACGAGGCGGCGGCGGCGTTTTTATTAGCGACGCGGTGCAAGAACCGCCGGCGTAAGGGATCCCTATGCGAGCGCGGTTCGCGAGTGACCTCTGCGCGTCCCCGCTACTCGCTGCAGAAGCGGGAAATAGGATCGTTGAAAAAATGCAAAGGTCGAGGGAGGGAGAGACTGGGAGAAAACTGGGTTTACCAGTTTCAGGCAATTCCATCTCTCTCTCTCTCTCTCTCTCTCTCTCTCTCTCTCTCTCTCTCTCTCTCTCTCTCTCTCTCTCTCTCTCTCTCTTGCTCGTCGCAAGAGGCAAACCGCGTCGGATTCGTTTTGCGAGATTCTCCCAGAATTCTCCCAGCCATCTTGTTCGCGCGCTCTTCAATAACGCGTTACGAACCTTGGACAGAAGACGCTCGCCGGCTTGATAACGCGGGAACAGGTGGAACGAGTCGGAGATAAATCTCGTTGGCGGCCTTTTTCCGGACCGCGAGGCGTATAAATCGCCGGCGGCTTCAAAGCCGCGGACGATCGGGTCCGCGCGTAACCCCGTAAAGAGGAAGAGTCGCAGCGCCGGCGTCTTTGCAGCCCCGCGGCTGCGATTTGAACAAAAACGCGGGACGGAGCGCGCCATAACGCGGCGCGACGATACGTATTTATTAGTAACAGGTGACATTAACACCGGCGTTTGCACTTGTGAGCGGTCTATTTGGTACTCAACGATCTGGCGCTCTTATTATAAACACGCTCCGTCGTTTTAAAGCACGGCATCAAATATTTTTACGATGGCCATTATAAAACGCCTTTTACGAGGAACAAAGTAGCTCGCGAGGCGAGGAAGGTGTTTTCTCGCCCTTTGACAATAATTTGTCCAGAATAACCGGCTCGTTTCACTCTCGGCCCCTCCCCACGCCCGGGCTTCCGCTCGATGATCCATCCAGCCGTTCGTCATAGGCGCGCGCGCGGCTTTTAAAAAGTAAAGCGCTGGACTCGGGCCAGCGCAAAAATAGAAGCAGATGTTATTAGTTGCGTTCACCAAGTATACGACGGCCGTCGCGGCGCGACGAGGCGGGCGGCGGCGGCGGCGGCGGCGGCGGCGGCGGCGTCGGCAGCAGCCGGCGACGACGTCGACGGCGGCGACGTTGGAGGAGATGATGGGAGGAGGAGGAGGAAGAGAAGGAGGCAGGGAGACGCGAGAACAGAGAGCGACGATGAGCGAACAGCGTGTCCAGACGGGAGTGATTTCATTGCCCTTGAATTCCCGCTAACGGAACGCTTAGATAAAAATAATTAGGCGGATAAACGCGCGCCTGCGGGCGGCAGCCCGCCATGCCGGCGGATTTTTATTCTCGAACCTCTCCCAGTCTGCCTCCTCTTCATCCTCCCTCTCTCCCTCTCTCTCTCTAGCCGCGAGAGCCGCGATGCGGCCCACCAAGTGCTTTTTGCTTTGAAGTCGGAAGATGAACGGGCCTCCTACTAATTCCCGACGTCTGCATTCTTAACAGCTGCACGCGCGCTACCGTCCGATACGGCCGACGCGATGCCGCGCGTCACGACGCGCCGGTTTAATTAGCATCTTGTTTATGCGTGTCGTCGGCTTCCCTGTCGCCCTGCTTCCCTCCTTCGGCATACGGCGGCGATCGAAAGACCAAAGGCAATCGGCGTCGCGTACGTCGACCGCTCGGGGAATCCCCGACGGTCTTTCGCGGCGCTCGAGTCGCGCTCGCGCGGATAATTACTCGGCTCTCGCGCGCCGCTTCCGGAGCCAGGATATTATTCCGCTGGATGCTCGTCGGACGAGACAGACTCGAAAAGATGCTCGCGCGAGTCGTCCCCGCGCCCGAGTTACATCCCCGCCGCATAATGGGAATTCGGGGCGGAGGCCGGCGCGCGCGCGCGCTCTCTCTCGATCCTCTGTTAGAGCGGTCCTCTGAGAGTTTTGGTCGATTTGCAGATTACGAGTCCCCGGGATGCAAGGCTGACATGGCGGAGGGTTCGGCCGAGGAGGAACAGAGCAGTACCGCTGCGCCCGCTTCCCCGCCAGCTGATCTTCGCACTCTGAACACCCAATTGTCGTCGCCTTATCACCACCAGCCCCATCTCCAGTCTCGTCTTCAGCATCTGCAGCATTCCAACATGCTGGCGACCGCCGTACCGCCCCGGCATAGCCACAGTATGCTGTCTCATCAGGTGAAAGCGGAGGCAGCGGAGCTGGACGCCCCCTGCGATGTGCCATTGAATCTCAAAAGCGAGGTAAGCGCGGAAATCTCTGTCTCTTACCCTCATCCTCCGCTCCCGACTCCCCGCCCTTCCTCCCTTCCCCCTTCCCCCCTCTTCCCCCCTCTCTCTCTGCGTTGCTCGTCGATTATCGACGCAACCGGGAATCGGTTAGTCGCTGGCGAAACTGTTCTCGCGAATGGCGAATGGCGCGTGCAGGAACAAGCCGACGAGCGACTCAAGCTCGATGCTCGTGCGATGAGTGTGCAGCTAATCGGTTTTAATTACTATGCGGGATACAGGCACGTCGGCCTAGTTAGCGGCCGCTCGGAGCGATCTCGAGCGGCCGATCGAGAGACCGCGGTGTTGCTAAAGCGCATGCCGGGGCAGAGGTCGCGATCGTTCGCGCTCGTTGTTAACGTTGTTTTGTGTGTCAATGACAAGCAATTGTGCGTTAAGTAGCCGCCCCACAGCTAGATCGTCTCGAGCTAAATCGGCCAATGGTCCCCGCTTCGACGAAACTGAGCACGGCCGAGCCTCGAGCCACGCTGATGCCGAAGAGTGCTCGCTGAGGAGTTGCGCGGAGTCTCACGATCTCAGCCCGGTGATCGGGAGGCTGGCGAGCCGGCGATAAACGGTGAACGCGCATTGGAAGATCGCGGAAGTCGAAACGGCGCGAGCGCGCCGCCGCGATTGCGTTTACGTAATCTTACGGATTCGGATACGCGGCAAGATCGCGCGCCGCGAATAATTATTCCAAAAGGAAAGTCGCGAGTCCGGTCGTGCTCGTTACAGTTGCGCTGGCAGGTCGGTTTAAAACGCTCGATATTGTAAGCCGCTCGCGAAATAAGCAGCGGCGAGAGACGCGCCGTGCGTTATCGTTAATATGCAAATGCACTCCGCAAATGCGCGTCGTCTCGGGACGCGAACGGGGTCGCGTATTCATAATGCGCCCGCGATTCCCCCTCATTACCGGGAGTCCGCTGGGGAAGCTGCGCGCCGGCGAGTGGCGCGAGAGAATCCTCCCATCGTGGGAAGATCGAAGAATGTCAAACCGTTTCTAACGGTTCGCGCAACGGTACGCAATCCTCTCCCCCCCCCCCCCGCGACGCGCAGCTTCCGCGTTCCGATCGGCGCGATGGACCATTTCCAGCGTCCCGATTTCGGTAATGACCGCCGCTGGCCGGATTAGAAGCTCGTCGGGATGTCCGGAAGGCATGGAAGCGCGCAAGGAGAGACGCGCAACGATGAGATTCCACGTAAGAATCACGTGGATGGACGGCTCGGCAACGATGAGAATTTATTAACGACAGGTGGTCGTTGACCGTTGCATAGCTGGAATCGCTTGCGAGCGGCTCTAGAAAATCGCCGCAGCGAGGGAACGCCGATTTACGATCGCAAAGCGGAAAGTATCGCGCGCCGACCAGGTTCGATGCTTGCACATCGGACTAGCAGCCGGCGGGGGAACCTGAGGCGAGCGAGTGTCCGGGGGGGGGGGGATTAGTAGTCGCCGTCAAACGTGTCTACTTTCCTCCGGGACAATTAACTCTCGCTTATCGCCGATACGCTCTTTGAGCTCGCTCCTTCCCCGCCGCTGCCGCCGTGCGCCTCCGCATCGGCGAACGCGAGAGCGACGAGCGCCTCGACGCGGCGAGTTGGCGCATCGATAATTTTCCGCGCGCGGCGTCTCGCGGAATCAGACGCCACGGAGAGGCGTCCAACGATGACGATCCAGCTAAATCACCGCGCTCCCCGGAGACTCGAAAAGAGCAACTCGTCCCTGCCCCCGCTCCATCCGTTACGCTGTTATCCGCTCGGCAAACACGCGCGGGACTTTGGCGGCGGCGCGCTTGATGCCGGCCGCGCGCTGCAAAAAGAGACCGCGCGGATAATAATGCCGGCGGAAGTCGGCGTCGCGCGTACGCGGCCGGAAAGAAGAAGCGGCTGTCCGCGCGATCGATCATCGTCCCGCGCGCCTTCGCGTCGACGTCTGCCGCGGTGGGGGTGGGAGGGAGATAAATCTCGCGCGTCTTTGCGAGGATCGATCGACGCGCGGGTTATCGGCGCGAATGATTTATCCGCGCGGTCACCCGCGCGCGGTTCCGCGGCCGCTCGAACTTCTGTTCGGCGATCATAAATTACGGGACCTTTGAACGCGGCGGATTCTTAGCGATGATGCCGCCGCCCCCTCCCCCCGATGTGCCATTAGCCGGTCCTCTTTCTCTCGCCTTTCGAGGCAGAATTATGGATATCCAGCTGATAAGTATAAGGGTACAAAGGGGATGGATCTCCGCGACCCCGGCGCGTGAGAAATCGCGCGAATCGCGACTCGCCAAACAACGCGATTAAGGGAGGATAAACGCGCCGGCGTTTCACGTTTAATGATCGAATCCATTGGCGATCATTCGACCAGCATTCGAGCAGTGATCGAGCGTTAACTCGCGCGACTCTCTCTCGAATCTTTCCCTCGCGCTTTCGTCCGTTAAAAACGTAGCGCCGGAAGTTCGAGACGGATCGGGCGTCCCTTTGCCGTCCGCGAATAGCGCGCGGTAATGCGCATCTATATGCAAATATCCGCGTATCTCACGGGGCGCATCTGCGGACCGGAAATCGTTAAACGCCCGACGGATGCGTCGTCACGAATACTCCTCCGCCCGGAAGATTTGGTCGGTCACACGAGGGTGGCCGCCGAACCATCTCCAGCCCCGAACCCCAGCGGCGAACCCTCGTCCGAAGCCCTCTCGGCAAGCCGAAGACGCGAATTTCACGTAGCTGAATCGGGCGCGTTGACCGTCCGATGGATCGATACGGCGTAACCAGCCTTAAGGCGCATTCCAGCTTGATGGCCACCAGTCCCGGCCGTAAATGCATCTGTCAAGAAAGTGATTGAAGGCAAACGACGCGGAGGAACCGCGCGAGCGAGCGAGCGCGCGAGCGAGCGAGCGCGCGAGCGGCCGCGCTCCTACCCGGGCGGATCGGATCTCATTACGTCGCTGGCTCATTTCGCCGACTCAATTGCATTTCGATCGGATTTCACAATTATTATGATTATTGTCGTGACGGGGGCAGCCACCACCGCCGCCGCCGCCGAAGGGGAGGCCGGCCCCCCCTCGATTAGAATCCAGCGCGCGAGGTCCGCGGCGACCGGTGGCTTTTGACGCGCTGCCGGGGATGCCCGCGTCTTGATTAACCGTAAAGAATCCGATTATCGCGCCGCGTTGCGAGCCCGTTTATATCCATGGTAACGACGACGCGGCTCGCCGGATATAGGTGTAGCCGGCCGTGACGTGCGGCAAAGGTCGATTGATGACTCCTGCTAATTCGCGAGCGCGCGCGTGCGTGCGCGGAAGTCGCCGGCGATATCTCAGACGCGCGATGACACTCGCGTGATGGCGTATCGGAGTAAAAACGTTTGACGAGCGATCGGCCGTGAAGCACCGCGGAACGTCGAGCCGAAACGTCGAGGAGCAGAGGAAGAGGGGGGGGGGAGGGGCGGGAGGGGGAAAAGGAAGAGGCGGAAGGGAACGAAACGCCGAGCGTTATTCTATCGCCCGATCGCTCCTCTATCTCCCCCTCCGCGGTTATTCGCGGAGTGATGGAATGTTTATCAATAGATTAATCTGGAAGATCGGCGGGTGGTTCCGCGTCGTCGCCGGGCACGGCTCCTCGATTGCGATTAAACATAAAAGTATTATTTCAACCCGGCCCCTCCGCGCGCGCGCGTCGGCCGTGCATTCCCTCGGTGTGTACGTCATCCTATCGTCGTGCACACACGCGCAGCCCGGCCGCCCGCACACGTGCGTCCGCACGCGCACTTATTCGCGCGGCCGATAGATCGGGCATTTTTCCATTAGATTGGAACTTGATTAAATTGAAAATCTGTCAATTTAGGAAAAAGCATCCGACAGCTTATATTGACGGTGGACATTATACGCGGTGGCCAACGAGGCAGAACTCGTTGGCCTGACAACTAGCGGAGATATAAAACCCATCGTCGCGACGATGGACCTCGGGACGCCGCGCGCCGGGCTGTTTACTTTTTGCTTCCTTTTGCGCCCTTGTAAAATTAATTGCCGGACGCTCTTTGAGGGTGACGCTCGCTTTCGCGAGTACTACCGATCGCGGAAATTTGCTCACGGTGTCATTCGTTCAATCTCCACCCTATGATACGATTCCGACACGCGCGCCCGCCTCTCCCCTCGCCGCCGCCACCTTCTCTGTTCCTCGCACGGCGATTCCGCGTCGCGGGATAGCCGTTCGAGGGCTTTTGTAACCCGCGCACGCTTTCAAGGGAGTAATATGCTCTCCAGCGGATCTCATTCGCGCGTTCGCCATGCTCGATCGGCGGGATCGGCGAGCTACGACTCGCGCTTGTTTGAGCGAACGTTGCCACGTTCATAAAGAGTGTTGGCGCGATCTCCACGCGGCCTAATCGCCGACGCTCTCGGAATCGTATCCGCGGCCGACGTTAATTCAAGTTGGCGGAGCGACTCTTAACGAGATTCTAAGAATTCATCCAGAGGCGCGTCGCGCACGCACGACAGCCTCCCAAGCTGGATCCCGAATCGGACGACTCTGTCAACGCGGCGACGCCGCGAGGGAATCACGCGGTTGGGACTCTTGGTCATTGCGCGATGCGTCTCGCTCTTGTCTCGCTCCGCTTCTACTGCCGATTAATCTTAATTATCTCGATCCCGTTAGCGGTGTCCGCCACGCGTGCGCGCGATCGCCGATCGACGGATCGGCGATCTTTGTTTTATCCGCCTCGCAGGGCGAGACAACGAAAGGGACATCCGAGTCCGCGAAAGGCCCAAGGTTATCCCGCAGCTAAATCGAAGTAATCCGTCCGGCGAACGTGCAAGGCGAATAACACCGATCGCGCACCGATTTGAAATAGCGCCTTGCGAGGAGCGACGCCCCGAGCCGGGGCACCATGGAAACGTGATTGCAATTGTGCGAACCAGTTCGATGTTCATCGCGCAATCGAGAACGCGTATCACGCTCGCGATAAGGTGCCGGCGATTGCGCGAATATATCTAATTAAAAATGCCCCGGATCACTCCCGTGATCGGCGTTATCATTATTATGCCGAGTATACTTTCGGCGTGCCGAGTAGAAGCGGCTCCTCTCAGCCAACGCTCAGCAACGAACGGACAGCGAACGGACAGCGGGTGGGCGGCGGGGAGGAAGACGTCGTTTATTACGACGCACACGTGACGTAACGCAGCGTAACGGGGCGATCCATTCCGAGTGGTTCATTCCGGATCGGAATCACAAATTGCATTCCTCGGACGGATCGTCGTCCTTGCGAAAAATCTGATTGCCACGTCCGGCGCGAGCCCAACTCGAAGAAACTTTACATTGGCTAACGGCCGCTTGCTCGCGGCCAAGTTTAATCGCATCCCGAGTGTCCGGTCTTGATTAAAGGCGATCGCCGGGCGGACGAAGAACCGCGGATAAGTCAGAGCGTAATCGCGTACCGGGAGCGGCCTTTTAAAGTAGGAAACTCGCCGGAAACTAGCGGCCGCACGGCACCGGGAACTCCCCGGTGCGCTGCCAAATAACAATGTTGGATCTCATAAACAAGGAGACAAGACAAATACCCGCCGCTGGACGGCGGCTTCCTAGGGCGCCTAGAGTGGACAGAGTCCGTTCCGCCGCCCACCCACCCCTCCGGGGATGGGAGACTCCGCTGGTAATTTCACGGTGTCTTGCATCCCTGAGCCACCCCTCGCCTCGCCTCTCTCCCTCCCCTCCCCTCCTCCCCTCTCCTCTCCCCTCCTCCCCTCACCCCTCCACCCCGTGCGCGTCGCGCCTCCGTGCGAGATACGCTCACGTGACGCGACGCGTTAACCGCGCGTCCGTCCGATGATCGATTGCGATCGACGGAGTTCGATCGAGCCTTCCCGCGTTTCATCCGCAGGTGAAACGCCGCAGGTGCGAACGCGCGCGTTGTGTATGTTCGTGCTGACCGCTCGGCGAGCTTCGATCTCTCGCCGAGTCGGCGTTCTTTCGGCCGAGGCGGGAACGCTCCTCGCTGAACGGAGATGTTCAATGCTCTTAACGAGGAGGCTTTTCATGATGAACGAGGCATCCGTCCTGGGCGACAATTGCGCGGCCGGATTTCTAGTCTCACGCTGAATTATGTCCGCGGTTGTTAACGCGCGGCGAGGGCCCTATCTTGGAGCAAGTGCGCGATATCCGGAGCGAAAGGAGGCCGGAGGGCGGGCGGAGCGGCACGGGGGTCACCGGGATTTGTGCGAATGGCCGACGACTTAATTGATCGAGGGCCATAAGCGAATTAGGGATGACCAATGTTCCACGTGCGCAGCTCAGGAATATGGTCGTCGGCGGGGAGGCGGGGGGGCAGGGGGCCGGGAGAAGACGCTGAGTTAATTCAATTCGAGGAGGCCGAGGGGCGAGCAGGGGGAGAGCAGGGGGCAGGGGGGAGGGTTCCGGGGACGTCTCTCGCGAGACGTAAATTTGCGTGCGGACCGCGCGACCCCTCCGCGATGGACGATGGACACTCGGACAAATTGCGCCGTCGACGCCTTGAAACCGGCCGTTCCTTCCTTTCCTTCCTTCCTTCCTTCCTTCCTTCCTTCCTTCCTTCCTTCCTTCCTTCCTTCCTTCCTTCCTTCCTCCCTGCCTGCCTGCCTGCCTGCCTGCCTGGCTGCAGCTCCCAACAGTATCCAGCTTTTTTCCTCCCCTCTCTCCCCTCCTCCTTCCGCTAGCGCGCGCGCGGCCGCGAGTCATAAATCAAATTATATGTTGAGTGAGATTAGATTTCTGTTTGGCCACGCTTGGTTCACGAGCAGTGGATTCGACGAGGGTAAGGACTGCTGCGGTGGAAACCTTCGCCCTCCCTGTCTTCTGCGCCACCCTAGCCCCGCCGCCCTTCCTCGGCCCATCCCGGCGTGCCTCGGTGCTGCCTGGCGATGGTGCTGGTACTGGTGCTGCACTACGAGGTCCAACATTAGTTAACGATTAATCAAGGCGCTTGTAGCTCAACATATATCATTAAACTAGTTAGCGAAGTAGGGTCGGCCAAGTGTGCTGACCACTGGCTACACCACCCACAGCCTCGTGCTCTCTCTCTCTCGCTTTCTCTCTCTCTCTCTTGCTCTCTCTTCTTCCAACCGAGCGACCCCTGACCGAACCCCGAGCACCTCCTCCGGCTTGCTCGCGAAGTCGATCCAACCCTCTGGCGACGTGCTCACGTAGCGAATGGAACTCTTAGAGAGTCCAGAAGCGAGTTGAAGCTCGTCGCTGATGCTTCGCCCGTTCCTGGCGTGTGCCAATTGCTCGTTAAAGCGCGGAAACCGGGAAACATTCCGGTAAGGCGCAGTCGAGGGCATCCGGTTTTAACTCGCTAATGTCAGGACGAGCACTCCGTGACGTCGTTGGGACGCGAAACGGCGGGGGGGGGGGGGGGGGGGGGGGGGGGGCGGGGGGGGGCCCCCCGCCCCTCCCCGCTGCCTCGCGGCGCGAGGCGAGGCGAAATTCGGACTCCGTGAAGAATGGCATGGCGAAAGTTCTCACGGGGACCGCGAGCTGAACGTGTTATTAATCGAACAACGCGTCGGACACGGAGCTATCTACAATCTCTACCATGCCCGCGCTTCCGTTCTCTCTCTCTCTCTCTCTCTCTCTCTCTCTCTGTCTCTCGGGTTGAGGTCTCCTCTCTGAGGATCTTCTCGCTTTTCCGTGCGTCCCTTCGCCCGCGCGCTTCGTCTCTTCCAGTTTTAACCATCGGGAGACGGCCGCATAGCCTCCCGTGCGCGCCCGCGGGCGTCCCTTATAAATCCTGCAGGACTCCTGCAGGCACTAATGTACGACTGTTTGCGGGTATAACTTGGCCCCGACACGAAGGATAGGGGATGGTGTTTCCAGTACATGCTAAGCCGGGGCTAAAGGCCCGCTAGACCGAGCCATTCCTCACTGCCCTACAGACTTACACCTCCGCCACCTCCCATGTGCTTGTCTTTGCTTCTTATCCCTAAGCAAATGTGGTCACCGCGAGGGGAGGGGAGGGGGGCGGGGCGGGGGGTGCGGCGGGGAGGACGCAGGGGGACGAGGGCGCAGGGATTTATTGATGGATTTACGACCTTGATGTTTGGATCTTTCGGAGAGTAAGACGAATGGAATCTTGAATTCCGGGCCCGTCACGCCCCGCGTGTGCGCCCCGGCGTGACGACGATGCCCCGCGTTACCGCGTTTTATCCTTTCAACAATTCAACTCTAGACATCCCGCACTCGACTGCAGCTTCTCGACCCGCAATCCGCGAGCGCGAACTTTGCTCCTGCGTGTGTCATCGGGAAGCAGCAACGCGGAGCTGCGCGGCGTAACTCGTCTGCTGGTGCGCCGATGGTGAAGATAAAAAAGAGAGATATATATATATATATATATATATATATATATAGAGAGAGAGAGAGAGAGAGAGAGAGAGAGGGAGAGGGAGGGGAGGAGGGTGATTCGAGCGACAGGAGTAATTTATGCGGCGGAATCGTCGAGGGGGCACGTCCGACGAAAGATACCGTCCAGCGGTACGATTATCGACATCTCGCGATGGAGCAGAAATCCAAAGGGGCCAGACACATTAATATCGTCGCAGGGAATCACTTGGCAAAGTTATTTGACCACCACTGTTCATCCTGGGAGATGGTATTAAATCCCCCCACCCCCGCCCGCCCGCCCTGTACCCACCTCCAGTGGTCCGGACAGACTTGTAGCAAGGACCAGAGCGAGCTAGGCACCAGTGTCCGGCGGTGTCGTCGGCAAACGTTTGCTCGACAAACAAACTCAACTCCCGTCCCTGCTTCACCATTGCGCGACTCTGTTTTACTATATAAATGAGATGGTCACCCTAAGTACAGGGTTGAAAGGGATGATACTGCGCGAGTGTGCGTCGCGTCGGTGCCATCCAGTCGCGTCCTCAGAGAGGCGACTGTCACTGTCGATCCTTCGTCCCTGCGGCGCGGCTCTCGCGCCAAGGGATGGAAGACGAACGGGATAAGAAACGGGATCCGCCATCGCGGTCGGCGGCCCTCCGTTCGGCCCTTGAAGAGAGATAAAAGGCGCGTCGCGAGCATTGATTGCGCATAATGACGCCGGCGAACGGCGTCGGATTCCTCTTGGATCTTTGTGGAATCGCGCGCGAATACGCGTCTGATCCATCCTAGATGGATGGCATACGCAGGCTGTATCCGTGACGGGTTGACAGTCTTGACCTTGTTGACGATTAAGGAAGAATTTGAAAGCAGCGCCGCGTCAATAAAACGGGACAGGATTTCCCCCCTCGGCGCACCTCTCGAAAATCTCGATCGAGTTTGAGCGTTGATAAATAATTCGGAATTAATTCGTGAATTAGCTTCGTTATCGCGTTTGAATCCATTTATGGCTGTTGCGCGGCAGCAACGTTCGTTACGTAACGGAGAACAAATATGGAAACAATCTTCGTGCCTGGAGGATGAATTTCATTGCGAAGTTAGTGACCGTTCGGCTGGCCAAGAATAATATAATCCTCCGGTGTGCGCGGAGACTACTCTGTATTAATGTTTACCCCGATATCTGTAAACAGGCATTACCTGTATCTCCGGACCGAGGTGTAACTATCCGCTGGGCGAGCTCATGGTAGATTTGAACGTTAGCCCGCCACAGGGATTAGAAACTTCCTACGGCGAGGTCACCGTGCATACTGTTTGCGTTTCTCTATCGGTGCCTCGGTGTCGGAAAGGAAAAGAGCTATACGCGGTTGGCCGGATCACCGACGGAACATCCGAAGCTGAAATAATACCAGCCCGAAGAAATGCTCTTTCCATTTTTCCTCCCGAGTGCGACAAAGGAGCGGAAGATCGCTCGCTCGAGATGGCCGACAGACGCGGAATACGCGCCGCGAACCACGCCGCGAGCACGCGGTGGCCAGCGATGACACAACGGCATTAGCGCGGATGACAGAACGGCCGGTTTCGTTCACGCGCGCGCGCGCGCGCGCGCGTATACGTGGACAAACGGCGGTTAACTGATGCGGCATATTTACATTGTGCGGCGGTGCAATTAAGCCTCGTATCCGGCATCGAGCGTAGGAAATTCCGTGCGGACTAACACCTTGCTCCCTGCATTCACGCGGTCTGCTCGTGTCTCCCCGCACCCCGCCGGCGAGCTGGACACGGCGCACACGGTATGTGTGCCCGAAACTTCGACCTTCGCTCCCTGCATTTTACGGCCGCGCGATCCAAGGGAGCGCGGTTTACGCCGACCGCTCAGATGGCACGGAGATGGCCGGCGAATTCTCGATTCAATTCCGCGCGCGGGACGCCCCGGACGAGTCGAATGTTTTTCATCACGTCGGACAACCGGAATCCGCCGAGGCGTTAAACGGAAGAACCGAGACTTCCGGAACCGGAGAACATCTGCCCCGCGCGATGGATGCGATCGTGCCACCCCGTGTGCGTGCGTTAAGTAATACAATTTACCGTGGTCGCGCGCTTCATGAGACTCGCGATTTAATAAGGGCTTTCGTTACGAGTCTCTTACGCGTGCGTATTGTTGTAAGTGCGATAATCCTCGGCGTCGGCGGACCAGTCGAAGATAAACGCGGGAAATCATGCCGCATTCCGTTATGCGGTATGCGAAAGGGAGCCGCTTCGATCATCGATCCATTCTTCTCCGCGCGCTCCGCCGTTTCTGCAGCTCGTAAGGGAATTCCGCTGCTCCGAATCGGCCGGGAATCGCTCGGGGAGGCGTTTCGGCGAATCATTATTCCTCGCCCGCGCGAGGATGATCGCTCTCTCGGGTGCGCGCGAGATCTCGATCCCCGCTGTAACTGTATCAGCTCCGTCGATCGCGAGGACAGGCGATTCTCTTCCTTGAGGAGAAACGAGAGTCGACGAGAGTAAATCGATGCCGCGCATGCCGTTCGTGGAGGATCGTCGCTGAAAGAACTCTGTTCAGCAATCTCGTTTAACGATCAGAGCCAGGAGCCACGCGTCTGACAAATTCGAGCGGAAGCTGCGGGAGCCGCTCCCTTGGCGCGAGATCTTGGCGCGCGGGCGCGATAATGATCACAGCATCAGCGAATGAGGATGAGGTCGCCGCTAATCGCCGATATCCGCGAGTGCGACGCGTTCGCCGTTCGCGAGACAAGGAACAAAGCGTTGCGCGCGTGCCGATGCCGGCCGGCGACAATCTCCGGCTGATCGCAGCAGAGTGCAGTCGCAAGGCCGCGCGAGATTTCCCCGTCGAATTTTCCCATCACCCGATGGCGTTTCGATAACTGCCCGGCGAGCGATTGAAAGAGCGGCGCGCTCGCGCTCTGCGCGAGAAAACGCTCCGCGCGAGTCGCGTTCCTTTGATCGTCCGCGGAATCGCCGAAGCGTGCCTCCCCGAGCAGCGGACTGAAAGGGGGAGCCCGCCGCGTTTCACTTTGCACCTCCGAAGCCGCGGTATTAGAAGCGGGTTTTATCGGCAGGGATTT
>JAHMML010000027.1:1256880-1320244 GCA_020341155.1 Eciton burchellii | reverse complement strand
AGAGAGAGAGAGAGAGAGAGAGAGAGAGAGAGAGAGAGAGAGAGAGAGAGAGAGAGAGAGAGAGAGAGAGATGTCGATGTCGCGCCACATCGTTCGCGCGCCGGACGTTCCCCTCCCCCGGTTGCTTGTCTTCCATCTCCGCTGTCTCTCGGCTCTGTCTTTCCTCTCGAGGAAAAGCAGCGACTTCCGTCTTCCCGCGTGCGCGTCTCTCTTCCACCGTGGAGATGCACGCGTTCCATTACAAGCACGTGCGCCACAAGTACGTACGTGCACACGCGAAGGGAACGGCCGACCTTTCATTTCCCACCCCACCGGCGAGCGGACGCCGACCAATCGGACCTTACCCCGCGCAAAAACATCGAACCGCACACGACCGAGCGTGCAACGAAAGCGGGGTGAGCGCGCTCGGCCGGCCGGGCGGGCGGGCGCGGGGCGAGGAGAAACGAAAAAATCGTTCAGAATTAAAACGGGGAAGCAGAAAAATAATCAGATTTCCGCGTATATTATTAACGAAGATACGTGCGAGCGTGCATGCGTGCGTGCGTGCGTGCGTGCCTGCCTGCCTGTGTGCGTGCGAGCGCGCTCGTGAGAGCGGCGGGTTTCAGCAGCGCTGAAAAAGTATTGACTTCAATCGGAATCCGCTCGGCCGATGCCTGCCGTCGCCCGCGCCCGCTCCTCGCGCCTCTTTCCGTCCGCCCTCCTCCTCGTCCTCCACCTCCTCCTCCTCCTCCTCTTCCTCTTTCTCTTTGGCAAATATCCGCAAACTCAACGCGGCCAAACGTGAATTCGGGCTCGCGTGCGAATCACGCGACTCGCCATGCGTCTCCGCGTGTAGGTGCGCGATCGAGCGTGGGCGTGCCGCGTATGCGTCGAGCACGCGGCCGTCCGCGTGTCGCCGGCAAGAGTGCGGAAAAAAAAGAGCGGACGGGGTAAGCGCGCCGGAGCTGTCCGAAGCAGAGAATTTATAATGCGAGAAAAAACGGGTGTCGCACCGTCGCCTCGGTCATTTAGGCGACGCGGCGTAACCACCGTGGAAGAAATCGGCCAAATGGACCGTCGGCCGCAACGCGGAGTCGCGCTGCGGATCCGCCGTGCGGGATCTCGCGAAAGAGAGAGAGAGAGAGAGAGAGAGAGAGAGAGAGAGAGAGAGAGAGAGAGAGAGAGAGAGAGAGAGATGGCAGATGAGCGATAACGCGATCCGCGCGTTAATGAGCTCCTCGTGCGTTGGACCGCGTATAGTCGTTGGGTTGGATAAAGAGCCCGGCAACAAGAGAGGAGTCCATCTTTGAATTATTCACGCGAGTGCCTGGGATTTGGATAAATTAATCGCGCATCGATTATGGACGTATTATTTAATCGGGTAATTATAGATGAATCATAAATAGCGACGACCAGCCGTCGCCGATTTAATGTCTGGCTTGCAATCTCCGATTGCTTGGTTTATTTTATCGTTATCCTTAATTGTTTAACGGAAAATGCCTCCGCATGGATCGCGCCACGTGCACACACGTCCAGAAAATCAGCGTTCGAAGATCAATAGGATCGCGATCGCGAGCCGTGTCCGCCGAACCGTAGTCGATACTCGCATCGGGCCAAAGTTAATTTCAACATTCTTAATCAAGTTCGATTGTGTCTAAATAGAGAGAATACGACGACTCCGGCGTTGACGATCCGGGTCAAATGTGTAAACAGGCGCGACGGACAATACGGCGCGACGGATGCAAATTCGGTGCCTTCGGTAGTCTCCAATCGAATCGTTACTCGAACGAGCACCGCAGGCACGACGTTGGACAAATACCTTCGCCGAGGTCCTTCAGGAATCTCCGGAGTTTCGGCGGTGCCGGTGGAATCCTTCGATACTCTAATTGGCGCATTCACGCTGCTGTCGCCCGTATATATCGGTTCGCCGTCTGCGCGCGCTCGCATCCGCCGATCTACGCGCTGCGTAAAACGCGACCGCGTCCCTCCCCGCGTCGATCCCTCCCGCGCCACGATCTCTCGTGGACAATTACCGAGCTGGCTGAGGAAAAACCGATCCATAATGCGACGACGCGTCGCATTAAGGCGCGCCTTGTCTCGCGCCTATCAGAATCGCCCTTATCGTCCTTGTCGCATCCGGTGCACGAGCACGAGCGGTTAAGTTCGGGGTGACATGGTGGCGCGAGCCGGGGGTAGCTCGCACCCTTCCGGCACACCATCGTCCGCGTCCGTCGCTCTCTCCGTCCCCCCGTCGACGAGGGGCGACCCGTGGGTGTTGAGGGATGGAGGAGACGGGAGGGGACGGGGAGAGCGCGGCTCTTCTCCTTCCTTTCCGGAGGGTAGGTAGGTATACATCGAGCACCAATCACCACGCATAATCTGCGTGCTCATTATTGCTAGAACTGCGAGGGGACGCGCGGCACGCATGTACCTATACCCGCGTTCATTATGGAGACGATATGGAGCATTGTTTGCAGAACGAGGAGGGCGGAAGGGGGGGGGCGAGATGGGGGAGGGTGGGCTGAGCGCCGCCGCGAACCCTCCGCGCCGCCGCCGCCGCCGCCGCCGCCGCCGCGCTCAACGCGCTCCTTCCGTCCCTTAATGCGATACCCGCGCGCTCTCTCTCCCACTCGTGGCCCTTTCATCCGCATGTCCCGTTCACGAGACGCCTCGAGCATTCTTCTGGCGCGTTCGTGCTCGCGCACTCGCCGACGCGAAGCGCCCGACGACGCGCGCGTACAACTAAACTACTTATCGCGCCCGCCGCGGCGCGCGTTTTCACGTCGGCGCGGCAGGCTTCCGGTTGCATGCGTGACGCCCGACAAAAGGGGCCACGCGCGCGCAAATCGCTCGTGGTAATTAGGACACGTGCGCTCGTCCCGGACCCCCGCCCCTAAATCATCATCCGCGAGGGGCTCGCGAGCATTTCGAGGCGTCGCACGTTATTCCTCGTCGGAGGGTTGCGACGTCGAAAACTCGCCGTCCCGAGAATCGGGGGCACCTGCGCTGCTGGTTCTTTTATTTATGCCGGATCCTGCTGCGTCGATCCGACCGGACGAATGATCGATTGCACGCGTTCTCGCGACGCCGCGCAAACGAGAACGCGTTACGGTCAACGCGAGGGTCAGTCGCGAGGAAGGAGGAAAGAAAAAGGAAGAAGTAAAGAGAGGATCGGTCCGAGAAGAGAGAGACAGAGAGAGAGGGAGAGAGAGAGAGAGAGAGAGAGAGAGAGAGAGAGAGAGGGAGAGAGAGAGGGAGAGAGAGAGGGAGAGAGCGTAATCCGTCCTTCGGTCGGGCCTTGTTAGATATTTATTATCAGCGAACGAGCACGCGCGCGTGTAATGAATCTAATGTACAAAGTGATTCCGGCCGGTCGTTTTTGCGTTTGCGTTCCGTTCATTCGTTCGCTCGCTCGCGTCGCGTAATTCGCGAGGAGGCAATCGCGAAAATCTGCGCAGCGAGGAAGGCACGGGACGGCTGTTTTCGTTCTCGCGCTAAAAGGTATTACGGGTAGCCTCGGGCGCATTCCTCAAATTATTCCCGACGCGGCGAGCGCGCGCGGCGACAATAAAAATATGGCATTAATTTCCATACGTTACAGAAGACCAGGCCGGCTCATCGGTACACGAGCGTGCAATCAAGCAGCGCAATTATCGGGGCCTTTGTTCATGAATAATTACAAACAAGAGAATCGCGCGAGTCTCCGCTCCTCTCTTTTCCTTCGGTCCTATTTACGTCCCGCGCTTCCCCTTTCACCCCGAATGCGGCCCGCACTCGGAAACTATTCCGCAACCAAGCGCGGGATCGCGCGTCTCCCGTGTCGAGATTTATCGACTCTTACTATCGAGGCCTACGACTCCCAATCGCTGATGTCACGATACATTCTCCCTGAATACTTCAAAGCCGCCGACTCGCCGACGATCCATGTCCAAGAATGAAAGCAAGTCTTACGACTGATTGAATTATCGCTATTATCAATCAGATCGTAAGGTGCGCAAATAAAAACAGACTGCGATCGATTAGCGATAGCAGTTTCTATTTCTCGCTAATGTTCCTCTCTGCCCCCTCACCCTCGTGACGCGATTACGGCCAGCGTTCTTACGAACAAGCGACGGGCGTTCGAGTATCGCCAAAGGTCGCAAGGGCGGGAGGGCGGAAGGGTCGGTCGTTTCATGCAGACCGGCTAATTGCGCGGGACGAAATCTCGAGCGCAGTAGCGCGCGCTTACGGATTCGCTGTCGCGTCGCGGCTAGTCGCGCTGGCGAGCGGCTGCTAGCGACAATAATGAACGGCCGTCCGGTGTATCGTGACGCAATCCGCACATACTTAACGAAGGAAAATGCATATTCATAACCGGGGTCCGTGTAGGCGCGAACGAGCGCGCCGTGCCGCGCCGCGCCGCGTCGCGCCGGCGTCGGCGCCGGCGTCAATCCGCGCGCGGAACTCCGCTCACCCTCCCTTTCTCCGTTTCCGCCGCTTCGCCGTGCGCAAATAGCAGCGAGGGAAAAAATCGGGATGCCACATCGCCCCGCCAGGTTAACTAATGGTGCATATGTGTGTGTGTGTGTGTGTGTGTGTGTGTGTGTGTGGGTGTGTGTATGCGGCGCTGCGGATGACAAATAGTTGCGCGACGCCGGATATATCTGTTAATCGATCGTTCCTGGAGACGCGCGAGAATGCCGAAGCGAAAATGCCGAAAATGAGAATCGGCAGCGATTGTTGTCGAGATTTCTCTTCCCCCTTTCCGCGAGCGGACTCGACCACCGCGCGCGTCATTCAGACGCGAATTCACTCGATGAGGTTGACTCACCGGTGACTCTGATAAGGAAAAGAAAGGAGCTGACGTATTACAAGGGAAATTACAGGAAATGTATACGCGCAAAAAGAAGATATATATATATATATATATATATTATAATACGAGGGAAATGTGGGCGCTCGCGCGCGGCGTTGTTGTCTTTCATAACAGTTTGAAGGATCGTGTACCAACAAGTAGTCCAAGGCTTTCGTTTAGCAGTGACCCAAATTTTCGCGCAACCAAACTAAATCGCCCCGATTACGAAAACTTCCTCCGTAAAACAATCCTGCCGCGAAAGACGAGTTGATAAAGTATCCCGGCGGTGCAAGTGGAAATAAAATCCCAGGAGAATAAACACTCCGCCACGAGCGTGGCGTAGAGCCCGATACGTTTAACCCAGTGACTCGACAACCGTGCTTCTCGTTCTCACCGTCGTCGTCGTCGTCGTCGTCGTCGTCGTCGTCGTCGTCGTCATCGCCGCCGTCGACGACGGCGTCGGGACGCAGGAAGAAAGGGACGGTCTCGACGCTAGAAATAGACGAGTGAGCTTTCGCTCTCAACGGCGGAGACGCCGCCGCTCCAACAAGAAAACTTCCAACTTGGCGGCCAAGTTCAAGTCGCCTCGGCATTCAATGGAGGGACAGGGGGAGACAGGGGGGGGGGAGGGGAGAGAATATCTGGGAAACTGCGCTCTCGAAAGCGGGCGCCCCGCTTCTCGCACGCGCGCAACTCTTATCGAACGCTACCGTATCGATGGCGCGCGGGGGAGGAGGGGAGGGAGAGGCTGCCGATTGCCGCGGCCGTTAGAGACGCCTTCGCTTCGTCTGATTTTTATCTTTACGACGTCGCGATCGATCCCCCGCTCCGTTCCGATCCGTGGGGGGAAATGGCGATATTTCGGGTATCCGCGTTCGCGCTCTTCCCGAATTAGAATCGCCGCCCATCCCGGCTCTAATTTCTACGGACAACGGGCGGAACGGCGGCGGCGCGAGCCGCCGACGAAATCAACGCTCATCTGTTTGCGTAGACGATGGTCGGATAACCAGTTAGATTCAAAATTGCCGGACGGTACTCCTCCCGTTCGCGCTCGTCGAATAAAATTGAAAACCGCCTCTCCCTCTCGCGACTCGTCCGGCACTGTCTCCCGGCACATACCGATGGCACACGGCAGACCCGTGCACACCACGGCCGCAGAGTCCCATCCCCTCCCCTCGGCTGACGTCCGCCTCCCCCGTTGCCGCGCCCGTCCCCGCACGGCGGCCCGCTGTCCAAAGAACTCGTGCACTTGTGCGCGCAGATTTACGCGCGTATTTTTCGCCACCCGCATTCAGCGCGTCGCGTAAAAAATATCGGCGCCTATTCAGCGCCCGTGCTCGCTATCGCGCCGTTTGAATTAAAGACGATCACGATGCAACCGTGTTTCCCTCCCTCTCTCGCTACCGCGCGGCTCTTCCGCTCCGCCACCCCTCCCCCTTCCTGCGCGCGTATCTCGCGTGGCCGATCGACGTGGCGCGAATGCGCTCCGTTACGAGGAGATCGAAACGCGTTACGGGCGTTTCGATTCGCAGTCATTGTCGGTTATCGGCGAGACTATCGCCGCGAGAGTATCGCGAGAAACACGTCGATGAAAATGTCCGATCGATGTCGGGAGAGCGAAAGGAAGAAAGGGGCAGGAAGGAAGAAACGCGCCGGGAGCGGGAGAATGAGCATGCTTCGCTGCTTGGAACCGATCGCGCGTTTTCTCGAAACCGAGCATTTTTGGCATCCGTGCGGATACCGGCGCGCGAGCACGTACGCGCTCGCAACGACGCGTATCTCGTGCCGAGATAAAGAGCGAAAGAGGAGAAGAGAGAAGGAGAAAGAGACAGAAGGAGAGAGAGAGAGAGAGAGAGAGTCGCGTTCGCGTTATCCACGTAAAACCGCGCAGGCCAATGGGATCTCTCGCCGGATGGCGAGGGAAGATTCGATTCGAACGAACGAGCGGACGGTTTCGGTTGGGCTCGCTCGTGCTTCGTATAAATCAGCTATGCTTATCGGTCTTTCATCGTGCCGGAGGTGAACTCATTTCGTTCCCTCTAAATACGAACTTTTTTTCGGGGCGAAAACCTATTTCGATTAAAATGGCGCGCGCGTTTCGCATTTTGCCGGATTATAAAAGGTTGCCGCGCCGCCCCCGTTMCCYCYCCCCCYCCCCGYCCCCCCGCCGCCGCCGCCGCCGCCGCCGCCGCCGCCGCCGCCGCCTGCCGCGCCTTCGCAAATTCGCTCTTCGACCGCCCTCGCGCTCCGGTGGCGCTCTTACACCCTCCCCGATCTGTCGGTCGGTCGGTCGGTCGGTCCGTCCGTCCGTCCGTCCGTCCGTCCGTCCGCTCGTCCGTCCCTTCCCTCTCCCATTCCCCTCCGCACCCCCTTTCCCCTGCCGCCTCGGCGATCCGTTCCTTTTTTTTTCCACGCTCGGCTTCAATCGGATGCGGTTGCAGCTGCATCGAGCGACTCGATCGCCGAATCGCTAATACCGAACTGGTCTGATCCGAATTTTGGCGCGGCCGCCCCGTGCCGCATCCGCCGCGCTCGATACTCCGTTAATCTCGTTACCGTTTATATTGCGTTTCGCGCTGCCAACTTCGGAATCTCGTATTTCTGATAAGTATAACGTCGGACTATTTTTCGACGGGCATCCGTTAGGAGGGCACCTCGCCGGAATGAACGACGTGCCATTTATCCCATCGGTGCGCTATTTTCACGTTCGTGCGATGATATAACGCGATGGTATAACAGATGTACCACGGACGACGTGGTAATAAACCGGCATGTAAATAAAGCGCCGTCTCTAACTCGCTTTTCTATAAAACGCCGAGAATCTTTACCTGGATCTCTCACGGCTGTGATCTTGGCCGCGTCAGAATCAGTCTCCCTCGCTTCCCCCGCAGATGCGGCTCGACGGAGCGCCGCGATCGCGATCGCGATCGCGTTCGCGGCAAAGTTCGCGCTCAGTTACGCTCAAGCTGGAACCGGACGATGCGACCAGTTCCAGCCGGAAGCCGGCAAAAATCTCCGGACGCTAACGAATCGTGATTCTCGCCCGGGGACCGTTTCCGTGCTTTCCGCGAAATTAGGCGGCATTAACGATTCTACCTTGCAATTAATTGCGAGCCGTCGTGTCCGTCCGCCGCTACAAACGAGGACGCGCCTACGCTGTTTGCCTAACGCATCAATCCCGAACTGCTCGCCGTTGGGGAAATATTCGCCGTGAGGCGGGGCGGCGGGGAGGGGGAAAGGGGGACGGTCAGCGGGCTTCCACCTCGGCGCCGAATTTTTCTCTGCCGTCTCGATCGACGTTCCGCCGAACATTCCGCGTCATCGGCCGGCGACGTGCCCTGCTCGCATACGCCCGCGACGAATGGCCACTTTGATCTGTACGGGCGCGCTGCCGGCAACGTCTACGTCACTCATTAACCGTAAGGTAATCAGGACGTCGGATAAATACAATCAGGCACGTCAAGGTCGACATCAGCGCGCCGTTGCGGTCCTCGTTAACGCGCTCGAGAGATTCCGCGCGTCCCGCGCTCGCCGATCGCCGGGCGCGATTGATCCGCGAATCGCGGGAAACCGGTCCGCGATTGTTCGCGGACGCGCTGTTAATCGCGAACACGGATCGCCCGGACTCGCAACCCGCGCTGCGTTAACGAGCGGCCAAGAACGCCCGCTCGCTCGCTGGCGCTCGCCGCTCGTGAATGCGCGTGTATAACTTAACGAAAGTTAATTAGAATCGGCCGGGTCCGTAGCCGAGGTGAGAAGTCGCTCGGATGAAATTGCTGTCGATGCTTGATTGAAACGGCGAAAAGGGAGCGAGAGGGCGAATGGACGCGGGCCGGCTCTCGATTGTAAGAGGCGAGTTTCGACGATGACGCGCGGAATGATTCAGCGCGTATCACTGAGCGATATGATGGGGACGTTTCTCCCCCTCCCTCTCCCTCTCTCCCTCTCTCTCTCTCTCTCTCTCTCTCTCTCTCTCTCTCTCTCTCTCTCTCTCCCCGCTTTCTCTCGCGGAGAGGGCATCTCTACCTCGCTCGCTCGCCCGATAAAAATCAGGCAGCGAGGTATCCGCGCGCGCGCTCGCCCGGCAATTATATTTTTCGCGCGTCTCGACGTTTGCGCCATTTATTACGCGGCGCTTTATTTCCGAGCGCTTTGAGAGAGACAGAGAGAACGGGCATAATTCATAATTTTGCAGAGAACGTTCGGCCCCGCGCCGCGACGCGCGGACGCGTAATCGCCGGCTGATTTCGGATTCGCGTCCCGACCGACTGTGCGAGCGCCGCCTCCCCGCCTTTTTTTTTTCTCTCAACTGTCAACGGAACGGGGAAGCGGGAGGGGCGCGGGGGAGGGAGAGAGAGAGAGAGAGAGAGAGAGGATAACGCTAATTAGCCGAGGATTTCCCCACGCCCAGTACGACGTTACGACGCGTAAATCACGTTAAGTCGACGAACATCTCCGATCGCGGGGGCCGAGCGGGGGAGGCCGGGGATGGGAGGGAGCGATCGTCGAGGGGAGGGGAGGGAGAAAGGAGCGGGAATAAAGGGCAGGTCTTGTTATTTTAGGAGAATAGAACGAGTTGGCAGCGAAATGGGTTATTCCAAGCCGTTGATTTTCTCCTGCTACTACGAACGGAACGCGGGGAGAATATCATTATAAAACGCCAAGTCACGAAACCGGCCATTCCGCCGTCCTATTAAAATATTAAAACACCTCGTCCAAAGCCCCTGGTGAGTCCTGGCGTGGGGTGTGAAAAAAATAAATCTACCTTGTCATGCACAGCCCCGCTCCGTGCCTCTCGTTGTCTCCCTACCGTGCTGGTTCAGGAACAGGTATGAACGACCCTCGAGCGCGCGTTCGATTGATTCGGACTGGAACAATTCCGTCTCTTGTCCACGCGTTTCGAGAGCCGGAACGATCTTCGCTTCGGCGATCGCCTTACGCGATCGTTATTCGTCGCGTTAGAGGCCGAAGAGAGAAGCTATTTCCTAGACGCGGGCAGGATAACCTCAATTTCGAGGCGGCATCGACAGCTTTCATCGCGAGACACTCGCGATCGAGGAACATAATGAGAGCCTCCCTCTTTCTCTCTCTCTCTCTCTCTCTCTCTCTCTCTCTCTCTCTCTCCCTGTCCTTTGATTTTCTGACACGATGACGCTTAACGGAAAATCCAGCGAAAATCAATGGACCCGGTGATACAGAATCGAACACGCAAACCGTTTCGGTGTAAAGGATCTCGCAAACGGTCGAAATGAAATCCAAAATGAAATCCAAAAGCGAGTCGTACGACGGACGCTCGGGCGCGAATCGCTCTGTCTCGGTGTCCGTTCGTAGCCGTCACCACTCCTACGCTATTTCGACCTGGCTGGACTTGTCCAGCCGCTCATCAGTCAGAGTCATTACTGGGATAATTAATTACATTTGCCCCCTCGTCTCCTCAACCCCAGCGTCCACGTCTCGTGCCTCCCTGCTTCCTCCCTCGAGTCTGCTACGAACAGTGGACGAATCAATGGAAAAATATAGGATTAGGTGCTCATCGGTCGGCGGTGTCGTATCTACCAAAGCCCCGACGCGGGGTACCGCGGGGAGAGACAGCGAGGCGAAACGACGCGTCGCGCGTACCGGTTAGGTATGTAGAGGGCCTGGTGGATGGCGAGGAGGAGGAGGAGAGGCGGGGGGGAATGTTGGAGAGCTCTTAGGGAACAGCGGTGATCCTCTCATTGGTTCGCCGCGAAAGGGGATCCCGAAGCTCTCCCACTGGCGAGAAGGCGGCGGTATGAAAATCTGTTGAAAACTCGGTTCCTTCTTTAATTAATTATGCAAATGGCCCCCGGGCACCATGCTTAAACTTTTCGTCCGAGAGACCTCGACGGCGACGGCGGCGGCGGCGGCGGCGGCGGCGGCGGCGGCGGCGGCGGCGATGGTGGCGGCGGCGGCAGCGGCGGCGGTAGCTCCGCAGCCGCAGCGTTAATTATACACCGAATAATAACAATTATTACAATTACCGTGAGCCGGCACCGCGCTCGCCTTCAGCCGCCGAGACCAGGGCAGACGGTGAGGGAGGGGGATAGGTGGAGGAGGAGGAGGAGGGGGACGGCGAGGGGCAAGGAGTGCAACGACGCGCTTTATCTCACCGGCTGCCGTACAATTTGTATATCTTCGCGACGCGAATTGTTTCCGATGCGATATCTCGCGGCATGCGGCCGCGAGCCGCGAGCGGCTCCCTTAATCGCGCGAGTCGCGCCGCGGATCAATGAGCTGAGGCCGCTTGTTCATTCGATTAATCGGTTAATTAGAATTGTAATGCGAGGTACACCTTGCACCGGACTACAGAGCGGGAGTGAAAGGAGATTTACGCGTCTCGGTAACGGACGCCACGGCTGGGCTCGCGCGATTTTATGCGCTAACAGCCGCGAACGGCTGTGTTAAGGTTAAACCGTTAATCAAACCGCGACTTTCAATTGGAGAATGCGATACTGATTGACACTAAAAATTCCCCTAATAACAGAGAGCGCGTTCGACGAACGGTGCGAGTCGCGCTGCGAAGCGAGCGACGAGGACGCCGCGCAGAAGCGTCTCTCTTTGAAGTCCGACACTGAGACTTTCGCGCGGCTGCTACGTCTTTCTCCCCCCCCCCCCCCCTCTCTCTCTCTCTCTCTCTCTCTCTCTCTCTCTCTCTCTCTCTCTCTCTCTCTCTCTCTCTGTTTGCTTCGAGGCTGCATCATTGCGCGCGTCATTATGCCACATCCCGCATAATTATGCGCTCGCCCGCGCATCAATTTGCGGAAACTCTTTGACGCGGCGAGATGTGCCGGTGCCATTTGCGCCTCATGAATGGACAAGGACGTAAGAATAAAACCGCGTGACGTATCAGCGTTCGCTGTTTACGTAATGCTCTGGAGGCAAGTAAAACAGCGGAATCTCCGCGAGGCCGATCGCATGCGCGCGCATGCTCAAGTAATTCCGCTCCGATCCAACAGTTCGCGCTTGTATTTATCAATCGCTAGCGCGAATGCTGCTCGCTCGCATCCGTAATGAGGAATCACGTTCGGCGATTGGGCGCCCGCCAATCTCCTTCGCCGATCCTGTTCTGTCAGACCGCGGAAGCTTCCGCGGAAAGATCCGCGCATTGACAACCATCGAGTTAAATTGTTTTACGCTCATGGTATTCGTTAGTTGCGGGATGGCCGGAGATTAGGAAGTCGTTTTAAAAGAATTAAAATTAAAAACAGATAAGATTGCGCGTCCTCGCCGGAGATCGGTATCTTTCTCCGGATAATTTCGCGATAATCCTGTCGCGTGGATATCTCGGTGGGAATTAAAATGACGCAAAGTAGGAATACAAGTCTCGTATCGACAATCCAAGTGCGATGCGCCTGGTTACAACAGGGTCCGTTCGCAATCTCGTACTCTCGATCGTCAATCGGATCACTTCTCGATAATTTTACGTCGCACGTTTGCCACGTAAAGATCCAAGAGAACGGTAATTGTCAGCGGAAGATAATGACAATAACGATGACACTCCTCAGGTCTTTCTGCGCGTGTCTGTTGTCGATCGAGGAGAAGCGAAAATAAACAGTAATCAGCCGTCATTACGCGCGATACGATCATCGCGTCACCTCGCTGGCGTAAACACGTTTGACTTAACGTTCCTCCTCGATTAGCGACGTTCCTCACCCGAGACGTCAAACGAGCGCGCTTTGCCGCTTCGCATCGTTCGGAATTACATTTTCCACTGTGCGTAACGTAACGCAGATGGAAAAAGGAATCGACTTGTCGATCCGCGCGCCGCGATTATTGCGCGCATCCCTCTCCTTTATCCGGAAACGTTTCCAACGTTTCCGAGATTCCCTTTGCCACTTGTCTGTCAGCGGCCCTGTCCGTTTACGCGGCGGAAAAAGAACCCGCGTGTTGCCGTTCCGCTCAACGTATTCCGCCCAGCATCCCGCCCAGCATCCAGCTATCCTTTCGTATTCTCTTCCGGAAGAGTCGCCGTAACGAGGAGGAAGGGACCGCCGAGGCCCGCGACAAGTCTCAGCGAGAGCAGCCTCATTCTCGTTTTCCCGTTCTACTTGGCAAAAAGCGCAGCAGATATCGCGTTACTAATTAGTAAACGTAATGACCGCGGGTAACGCCGACGCCACGCGGCGAAAATGTCGCGTGACGCGTTATAAGCGCGATCTCGTTTACAGCCGGCCGACAGAGTTATTAAAATTTTTAATCGCGTTTGTTCGCGCGTGTATATATATATCCGTACACACGTAGATCCATACGCGGATCCCGTTAGACGGTTACCGGGCCCGTAGAATACGCGAATCGACATCGATCGACTCGATCACATCGCGCACTGGCGTCACAACGCTCGTCTGTATGCGCCTCTGTGTGTGTGTGTGTGTGTGTGTGTGTGTGTGTGTGTGTGTGTGTGTGTGTGTATGTATGTGTGTCCGGATGCGGCCACGGTATGCATCAGACGACATCAGAGAAATACGTAAAGAGAACGTCGTATGGGATAAATATCGGAGGAGGAAAAAGAAGAAAAAAGAAAAGGAATTCGGCGATGGCTTTTAGTGAGATAAATAAATAAGTCGTTTCCATTCGTAATCGCCTATCGCTCTCGTGCGCCCGTCCGCCCGGCGGTTTGATCTTTCATGCGCGAGAATTATTCAGATCTCTTTTTTGTGTAAGAGATTATTACAATTAAAGCGCCCCACCTCCTCCTCCTCCTCCTCCTCCTCCACCTCCTCCTGCTCCCCCTCACTCCACCCGCCTCGACTCGCGGCCACTCGCGAGGAGATGCTCGTAACCATCTGCGGCGTAGCGGAAAATCCGCGGCCGGCAAATACGTAATAACGCGATTGTTACGCGTTAATGTCAGCGACGGCTGAAATTACGGCGGCGCCCGTGCCCCATAATTTTTTCAAAAGCTGGCAAATTCGAATCAGCGGCGTCAATCGCCCGCCGCTAATACCGGTACGCGGGCAGAAAATTGCGAGCGAGACCGCGAGCGAGCCCCCGTTGCGAGCGATTGGAACGAAATTTGCCACGAAATCACGTTCCGCGTTAGCGCGACAATCGGCATGAAAGTCCGAAGGAGAGTTGGCGAGTTGGATTCGTCGCGATTCGCGTTCCGCCATCGTAAATCCTTCGTCACGCGTTATCGTTGCTGCGACGCATCGGCGGCGCCGGCGGCGATGAAGAGATCGGGCGGAGGGGTTCGGGGCAGGGGTGAGAGCGAGGGGGAGGGAGGGGAGGGGGGGGGGCATCGCCACGGCGAATCCGTAATCGAGCCGCGACATCGAGCAGCGGTTTGCATAATCCGCCTCTGATGGATCGCGAAGCCACCCTCGGCGCTTCAATCAGCCGAGTATCGCCTCGCGGGACAACAACCGGAAGAGGCGGCGGACCACGGAGTCACCCGGAACGGGGACACCGGCGAGGAGCGGGCGAGGAACGGGACGACGCGAGTGGAGTGGGGGGGGGGGCGGAGGAAGGCGGGCAGGAGTGCAGGTCGAATTTGTTTCCGAACAATTTTCAGTGTACCGCCGTGCAAAGGGGTTGGTCGGCAGGAATAATGTATATCCGAGGTTTGGCTGGCTTGCCGGGCGAGCGGGGGCGCGCCGGTTGGGGCCGACGAACCGGGGGCTGGTCCGGTGCGGCGCGGGGGCGCGGAGCGGTGACGGCGATACTTTTTTCGGGTGTAATTTTTTATCAGCACCGGCAACCGAGCGCTTTGACCAATCCCTCAACCCTCTCCGCCCGGCCCCTATATGGCTCGCCTCTCGCCATCCCGCGTACCATCCGCCCCCCTGCCCCTCCGCCCACAAAGCCCCCCCCCCGCCGCCCCACACCGCCGCACCTGTACCGACCGTAGTGGCTTCCTCCACCTCCGCTTCCTCCTCCGCCGCCTCTTCCTCCTCGTCCCACCCAGGACACCCCACGGCGGCCACCCTCTCCCCCCTCGCGCCGCCCCCCTCATCCCCTCCCCCCGACCCCCGTGCCGACCAATCTCGCCACCGTATCGGTGCTCAATCACATTTGCGATGCATTTTTTTCCTTCCTCTTTTTTCATAAAGCTGGATTATAATTGCATCGCGAGTTCGAGTTGCGGGATAGCCGGGCGAAAAAATGGAACATTGCCGGGTATGAGGGTGCACCCGCGCTCGGCAGGGCCGCGCGGGAGGGAGCGAAAGGAAGGCGGGAGAGGGTGCGGCAGGGCGAACGATCGGTTTTGGCGGAGCGGGGCGCGGGCGGCAGGCAGGGCGGATGGGGGAGGGCGAGAGGGGGGAGCGGGGGAGCGCGCTCCGTGGGTGTGCGGGTGGGAAAGGAGGAGGGCGGCGGCAGCGTTGGCGGCGGCGGCGGGGCGGGGGGGGGGGGGGGGGGGGGCATCGAGCAGGAGGAAAAAACCGATGAGGTTTCGAGGCCGCTTGATTGGTAGCCGAACGTACACCTACTCGCCATCAACGAATCCGACTGTCCGCGTCCTCATCTTCGTCCCCTTGCCCTTCGTCGCGCCCTATCCGCCTCGCGTGCCCGCGGCTTCCCCTCCCCTCCCCCCTCCCGACCCCTCCCGTCCCCCAGTGCGTCTCGTTTCGCGAGAGCGCGGTGTCGCGTGGCGGGCATAACGAAATCTGGAACACGTCGTTAACTCATTGGAAACGAGTCGATCCGTCGATGTTGCTCGTAAAACGGCAACGTCGTACCGGAAGTGCCTGACCCGCGATTCGGCGCGTCGGCGCTCGCGTCCCGGGGAGCGCGCATACTGGGCCTCGTGTTATGCCAAGGTGATCATGATTTCCTCGCTGCAGTCATGGGTCATCCACAGGTCAGATGAAGCGTCACTGAGTCGCGCGAGACGGAGAGGGACGCGCGAGATTGAGGAATCGTCGATTCGCGACGATTCACGGCGCGAATGATCCACGCAATCCTGCGACTGCGGAAGCCGCGAAACGGCTCGGAACGTACGTGAAACGTCGTACGTTTCCTCGCGTGCCGTTGCGCGTTGCGCGAGTCGGCGCGAATGATCCGCGCGACGTGGACGCGGCGTGACGCCGCTTAGATACGCCGCGGACATTTTATCCCCGACCGGATGAGGGAAATCCGTACAAGAACGCGATAAAACGGGCGAGAGATAGAACGACGTCCTTTGGACGTGCAGCCCGTCGATAAATAGCGAATGCGATAAAATGCCGCGAATTTAAAATACGTCCAGGTTTTACAGCGGGGACCAAAGGACAAAGCCGCTCCCGTTGTTTCGACAATACCGCTCGTCGAAAGGGGGGTTGGCATGGGAGAACGAACAGGAACATGCGACAGAGACAAACGGGATGGCGCGGGATGGAAAAGAGCGCGAGAGCGAGTGCGAGTGCGAGTGCGAGTGCGAGAGCGAGAGCGAGAGCGAGAGGGAGAGAGAAGGCGGAGGAATACACGAAGCGCAAGGAAGGGTGCGAGCGAGACGGCCGGCGGCCGTCCGGCCGACGAGGGCAAAACGCGGAGGCAGCAGACCGGGGGGTGGTCGGTGAGGGCTGATTCTTCGGCCGACACACGTTCGCGCACCAGCATCACGCGCCGGCAGGCGTCGCTGGTTTAAAAATGGGGGATTTTTTCACATTTATCAGTGCACGCTCAGATCTGGCTTCCGTATCAATGTCCGAACACACGCGAACACCCAGACAATCGCGCGAATTCACACGAATACATTGTCCCGATCGGATTGTATGGATTTTTTTCCGGGACACACACCCACCCTCCTCCCCGCGCCGAGCCCCTTTCCGCCCACCCATCCATCCACCCACCCACCGCCCCATCCGCCTCATCCACCCGTTCCGCGTAACCACCCCCTTCCCGCCCCCCGCCTCCGTCGAGCGAGCTCTCTCGTTCCCTCTCTCTCTCTCTCTCTCTCTCTCTCTCTCTCTCTCTCTCTCTCTCTCTCTCTCTCTCTCTCTCTCTCTCTCTCTCTCGCTCTCTCTCCCGCCGAGCGGATCTCTCCTTTACCGCCCTCATCCTCCATTCGCCCCCCTTCGTCCCCCTTCCCTTCACCGCGGCCGCCCTCCTTGCACAATACCACCCCATCAGCTATCCCGCCATCCACGCGACAACCGTAATTTTAAGCTGAAAGGACCGATTTTTGTGCATCTCGATGCTGTTTGCTGCGTCGTCGGCTTCAGCGAACCCCACCGGCCCGCGTCGCGTCGCGTCGTCGATCCTCGTCGCGCTTTCCCAGCGGGCTCCACGATCCGCCCTCCTCCTCCTCCTCCACCCCCCCCGCCCCGCCCCGCGCTCTCCTCCTCCCCCTTTTCATTGCGAGCGACGCGGCGAAAGTCGACGTACGTACGCGCGATTGTTTTTGTCGAAGGGTACGCGCGCGGCGCCGCGGGTTTTGTTGCGCGTGCCCGGCCGTCTTTTTCGCCGAGGCTCATTGTCATCCCGCTGATATAATAATTATCGCCGCCGAAACATAAAACGCGACGGTTCGCCGATGCCGCGAACCGGGCGAAGGAGAGATACACTGCCGCCGAGCCGCAGTACATATTTGCGTCGCGCATTATTATTCCCCTCCTCTCTTTCTCTCTTATTCTCCGTTATGCATCCCCCTTGGCGAGAGGTCACGAGTGCGCTTTCGGTCGACGATCGTCGCGCGGCTCGATTCCGATATTCACGGAACAGGCTCCGCCGTCTGCGGAATCAAAAGGCACTTGGATGAATGGAAGACGATCGCTCGTGTCTGTTGGCGTACGCCCCGATAAATAAATAGGGATCCACCATTATCTAGAGGACCAGCCCTCGACGCCGAACCACCCCTACCACCGCCGAACGGGTCAATGGAATTCATAACGTTTGCGCGGATAAAAAAGCTGGCTGGTCCGCACAGGAGGGTGGGGCCACATCGGAACATTACTCATACCTCGGCGTTCGCGCAATTTTTAGCTCTGAAATAAATCATCATTATTGCGGCCGGAGGGATGCGCATTATGGGGGCCGCGGGGGTAGATTATCGTAGGTGGAGGCTACCGTCGCTTCCTCCCCCGCCTCTCTCCCCCGTCCCTCCCTGCCCCCCGTCGACCGCCCTCTCTCCCCCCTCCCTCCCCTCTTCCCTCCCGCCCTCTCCTCTCTGCCTTCCCAGCGTCCGATAATACCCTTTCAGGGCTGAAAACGGATGACGGGTAGTAGCGTCGAAAACTTCTCGTTTTATCTTCGATCATTTGTATAGCTCGAGATACATAAATAATTGCGGCCGGCCGATCGAATTGCGGTTGGCTGTCTTTAAAATATCGACACCGTTGATATCGTAATAGCGTCGTCGGTGTCGCGACCTTCGGCTCCGAGGGCTATCCCCCGGGGAATAATCGTTGGACGGATATACGATCATCGTCATCATCGTCATCGGTGAAGGCTGGCTCATTGCTCGTCGCATCGCTGGCAGGCGCGCGGAAAAACGCGCGGGAATTCCTAATTCGGAAATAACCCGGCCTGCCGGGGTCGATGCCGCGCGCGATAGCCGATGATTAACGTTAACGATTAAGAATTAGATAATTAATTACAGCCGGACATGATGTAGCAATGCCGCAACGATATCATCGGGGCATATATTTGGCTGCAGGTCAGGACATACCACCGGCTCGCGGGGTGCGAGCGTTGAGTTGATGTTTGCCAGCTGATTGATGATGTAACATCATCCTGGTGGCCCTCCCACCGATTTCCGCTCCGTCGTTCCGTGCCCCCGTGTCCCATCTCTCTCGCTCTCACTCTCTCTCTCTCACTCTCACTCTCTCTTTCCCTCTCCCTCCCCCCTCTCTCTCTCTCTCTCTCTCGCCCTCTCTTTCGCGCTCGCTCCCTCGGCTCTCGTTTCTGTCCGTAGTCGCTAAACACGACGATCAAGCAACGATAAATAGATTTCGGTATTCCTAACGACGAATTAATGAATTATATCGCTCGTAACGCGCGATTCGCGGGCGGAGAGGCGGGGGGGGGGGCGGGGGGGCTCGATCATCGATTACAGCGATAACAAGGGCTGCAGCGAATCGCGACGCCGCGATAATACCTAATCGGATTAAAGCGCGCGCGAAAAGAAACGTGCCGGCCACCGGGACACCTTGTTAGGCGAAACGTAATCGATAACGCGGATATAAATATCCGTCCGGTTGTGTAAATGTGACAGCGCCGCTGTGACGGGAAACGCGACTACGATGTCAGAAATGTCTGAAAAATATCGAAATACCGTAGTAATGTCCTTACGTTGGTCGCGTGCCGCTCAGCTTGATCGCTGACATAAGACAGCTCGAAGCTGTTCGCTTCGTCACGAATGTGTAGAATTCCCTGGGGCTTTTTTCGGCCGGCCGGCCGGCTAATGTGACGCGCGTTTTCAACTAGACGTCTTCATCAATCCAACGTTTATTATTATTTGAAAAAGAGAGATGTCGTCGTTTCGTGCGAAACGAAAATGGCAGCACGGGAAAAGCGCGGAACGCTTTAGTCTCGACATTTTTATTCTGCTCGTTCCTGGAACGAAAGTCCGAAATAAGTAAACTCGTCCATCCCGGATTGACGTCCGCCATCTTTTACCTCCCCACCCACCCCTCTTGCCGCTTAACCTTAGCCGCTCGGCGCAACCGATCCACACGGTCCACACGCGTGATCGTTCGCTGGATCTCAAAGCGAGAGAGGCACATAAACCATCTGAAACGGGGAAGAGACGGCAAAACGGGGAAGAGTGGGTTAAGGTTGTCCGGCTCATTAGCGGAGTTAAGCGAATGCGCGTCGCTGACGCCCCACCACCGACGGGAACTCCGGCGCTGGCAATCATCGGTAATTGTGACGATCGATCTTGATCGAAATGCTCATTTCCTGTTTGCCGGGCGCTACGAGTCGCAACAGCGGCGGCGGGTGGCGGGCGGGGGRGAGGGGGGGGGCGGCGGCGGCGGGCGGCGGCAGCGGGCAGCGGGGGTGCGAGCGAGGGCGGTGGGCGGCTCGGGGCTCGACGGGGAGAGCGCGGCGGGCGCGATAGAGGGTGGCTGGGAGGGAGGAGGGTCGAAGGCTGCCTAGCCGGCGCATCATTAACGTGATTAATGTTGAAATAAATCAGGAGCTTCGAAACGGTAGTCGATAAATCCAATAATTGCGGTATAATCATAAGTAAACAGGCGACGTCTATCGCGTTAACGTATCATCCGCAACGATCGACCCATCCGTGTAAGTGCGTAAGTGACGTAAACCGAGGAGGCGCTCCCGTTGGCACGGGAGCGCGGTTTTTGCATGTCAAGCATCTTGAATCCCGCTCCTTCTCTCTCTCTTTCGCTCAGTCTCAGTTTTCTTCCGCAGATTGGAGAGCAGGTCAGATTTGCGAATGTTCTTCCTTCGTTCTAAACAGGAATACTCTGGATACGCGCGCGTCCATTTAAAAAAGAAAACGCGCGGTTTTCAAACGCGCCGAGGAGTGCAGTAGCATTTGTGCTCCTAAGTTTGCCGATTCTCAGCCGATCGGAGTGATCGGAGCAAGCGACGACGGAAAAGGCACTTTATTCGTCGAGAATGAGTCGGAAATGTCGACACTGATCAATCGACGATCGACAGCATCGGTATCAATCGTTTCTGATATCGATCAACATGTCGGTTTGCCTTCGTGGTATCTTCGCCTTTCCTCGACGTTCCGACGAAGAACACATGACGCGATATGACTTATGCGTGTTTTCAAATATCGATACATTGTTGCACAGGCGAGCTGCTAACTTCACGCAACCGTGAAGCGGTTGTCAGTTGTAGATCTTAACCTTAATTTAATCTGAGATGTTCAATCTTAGATGCGAAGCAACGTGTTCCATATACACGCGTATATTTCAGTCTTCAGAGATTGTGGATTACTCACAATTTTTCTGCTCCCACTGCTTCCACCCACCCGAACACATCACGCGTCCGCATCACCACAGATGCGGACAGCACAGGAAACGCGTACATGAAACACACGCTGCTCACTTCACGCCAGTACTGCTCGGTACTGGCCAATGGCCCAGCCAAGTAAACGTGCCTCGCGTGTGCCTCGAATATTGAGTCAACATACTTGCTCCGCACGTTTAGTCGCGGAATTTGCTCGAAAGAATTGCTGTCATCGCAAACGATATTGCTATTATATTTGGTTTTATCACACGTATAATAACGGAAAGTTATGTGTTCTCCTGATAATACGATAATGCTTCTAATGGCAATATTTGAGCGCGATTTTCGAATGCTAAAGAATTCACTTGGCTCCTATCGGATCGGATATTCCTCCCTTCTTCTTAACGTAATACTCGTCCGATTTACTCGAGTTCGAGTTAAAACTCACTCGAGAAGTATCCGTATGATAAAAGGGAGGAGACGCTTCGTGCCGGTAACTCTGTATCGTTCCTTTCGCCGTGGATACACGCGACGCCAACTCGCCCCTCATTATTCCATTATAATTCCACCGCTGCTTGAGTGCGCGCGTTTCAGAAGCCTGACGAATCGATTGCCGGTGACAATCGGCGGAATTTTCGGGGGACGTAGCTCTCGCGTGAAATTAAAAAGAGTACAGCTCGAAATTGGGTTGGGACGGATCGCGATCGGTAATTGAACGACGGCCACGGCCGGACAAAGGAACGGATGCTGTTGCTTCTCCGTATAGATTCGTCACCGGGATGGGGGAGGGTGAGCGTGGCCCGTGGAAATATACGATTTTTAATTACGATCGAATTATAAAAACCGATCCCGCGCGTATTTGTTTACGGCAGAGCCGATCCGGCCGGCCGTGCCGCGAATCGAAGGGGGCTGCACGTTTCAATGCGTCTTCCATTATTAGGATCAACGAAACTGGATTAACCGAGACCTCGAACGAGAGCAGCGGATCGATCCGGCCGAAAATCCCGATTCGCGGGGTCCAGCGTGACGCGACGCGACGCGACGCGACGTGACGCATTCACGTTGCAGAAAGTACTCTTTTCAAAATGCAATTGGAATGCGGATGCGCCTCGCCGTTTCTCATCTGATTCTGATGTCCATTTAGCGAGACGAGTAAGCCGAGGAGTGGGGCCGGGAGCGGTGCGGAATCATTTGATCGACGCCGACTTAATTTTCGTCAGCGGCATCGCTCGTTCCGCCGTATCGATTTTCGAGAACGGACGAAGACACGGGGTCACGGAGAGGGGTCGTTACGACAGAGGCGACAGGGAGCGAGGTCGCTCGTACCGTAATACGCGCGCATACGGTGACGTACGGCGAGCGGAAGCGCCAGAGGAGCGTAAAAAGAAGGGAAAAAGAGGAAAGAGGCGCTCTTATTCCTCCTCTTTGCGGGAGGCATCGCAGGGGCAAGCGGAACGGCGGGAGGGGGGAGGGCGAGGCAGAGGGGGAGGGGGGAGACCCCTGCACCCGAAGACCGGCGGCGAAGATGCGGCGGCGGCGGCGGCGGCGGATCCGGAGAAACTATCTCCACCCTTCCCCCCTCCCCCCCCCCTCGCCGCGCCGCGCCGCGCCGCGCCGCGTCGCGAGGCAATTAGAAAACTCATCGCCGGCGATTCGCTACGCGTTCACGATTAGCGGTTCGTGCAGACGGCGCGCGCGCGCGCGCGCGCGCGGATATCCGATGTCCGCACCCGGTTTATCCGCTATCCAATAGCGGCGTCCACGCGTGGGATTAATAACTCTCAAGAGACGCGTAAGAAAATCAATTCGCTCGTGAGAATAGCGCCGTGAGCACGTGTTAACATCGGCGCTCGGCGATCCAGCCTGGATCGCTCGATCGATGATACTCGCCCGCCCCCACCCCTTAGCTCGTCGGGTGCGTGTGGGTGTCGGGCGCTGCAGCGTTGCGGCGTCGTCGTCGCGTCCCTTATGTGTCGGCAGCGAGGCCTGGCTGCCGCACCACGTTGCATTTAACGCGACCCAGTGGATCGATGTGTGACACACGGACGCCCGGTGATAGATACATAATAAGCGTGGAATCGCGTAGCGTACCGCGCGCTATCCGTGGCGAGGAACAGAGAGAGAGAGAGAGAGAGAGAGAGAGAGAGAGAGAGAGAGAGAGGGAAAGATTGATCCTCATCGATGCGTGTCACGCGTGACAAAGTGGCCGCCAAAGTTTCATCACGCCGGTGATTCTTTCAAGCTCGTGCTCGATCGATCACGAATTCCAGGACTAATCTAGCCCGCGTTCGGGGCGATTCGACCGCCGTTTGGAGCGCCGTGGTTGTGTTGTTATTATTATTAGCGCGTCCCGCCGCGGGACGGGTCCGGATCGTCGACGGCGATTAAAGTCAGCAAACGAGATCACGAGGTTGAACGAGGACGGTTCGCGTCCTCGTGAAAACGAGAGCCGCTTAATATAGCCTCGTGCAAGATACTGCAGACATCGGCCAGATATCGCGCCGATGGAGAAGCTCGCCCGCAGCGCCCGCGCGCACCAAGAGGCGCACCCGATCGCGGCCTGCTTAATACTTCCGCCGATCCATCGACGAGGCGCGAGGCAATTTAACCGGCCGGCAGTAGCCGACAAGCGCCCGTTAACACCGCCATCAAGGTCCCCCATCTCCGTAAGGACCAAGATCTCACCTCCGAGCGGATCGATCGAGCTTTCCGCCTTTTCCTCGGCGCACAATAGCGCCGGCCCCGTGTACATCCATAGGCGTGCCTCCGTACATGCCACGCTCGCGCGGCGTGTACGACACAGCGAACTCGCTCGCTCGCTCGCTCGCTCGCTCGCTCGAGAGAGAGAGAGAGAGAGAGAGGAAGGGACACGCGCACGCACACGCGCGCGTTCGCGCGCACACAATGTTAAATTTAACAGCAGTCGGCGGCTCACCGAGAAACCGTGTCGCCGGGTAACGCACGAGCTTTAACACGCGCTGCGGACAATCGCCGCTGCGATAGATACATAATAAGCGTGCCGTTGTATACGGGCGTCTAAGGCCGCCGAGGGCTAATGAAGCCCGGGCTAGTTAGGCGCGATGTTAATTAAATGATATGATCATTAGTCATTATAGCGTCATTGTGTTGCCGAGCGGCCGACTTGCGGCCGTGCCCGCGCGCGCGCGCGCGCGCTCGTGTCGCGCTGCCCACTCTTGGGACGAGCAGCGAAACGCGTACCGGACGTACGAGCATGCCACGCCCGGCATGCACCGCGAGCGTTTCTATCCCCCTCCCCCACTCTCTCTCTCTCTCTCTCTCTCTTTGTCGCGTCACGCGGACACCGCGCGCGCGAGAGTCGCGGCTGGTCACCGCCGCGGAGCCGAATCGAGGAGTATTTCGGCTTCGCGCCGAGCCAGCCGGAAAAACGATGCCCGCGATGAATTCCAGAAGGGAAGGAGGGGAGGAGGGGAGGAGGATAGGGAGAAGAGGAAGAAGGTAATGGGTAATCGGGCGCTGGGGGCAGGGAGACTGGACGTTGAGCGCCCCGATATCCCGAAGATCGGATGTCCGTCGTCGGTGTAAAAGCGCCGTAAATTGGTTTAATCGAAACAATCATTTTAATCGCTGATTCTCCGGCGATCTCGAGACGCTCGCAGTTCATCGACGCGATATCGCCGGGACTGTTCGTTTCTTTTCGTTTCTCTCTCTCTCTCTCTGTCTCTTCCTGATTGATTCTCGCTTTCGACGGTGCAAGACGATCGTCATTACGCATGCTGGCTGGTGGTTTTTTTTTTTCCCCGTCACCGGATTTCTTTCCGACGCCGAGCCGGTGGTATTAATATTATACGTTAGCTCATTCTCGCTGTTAAGTGGCTGTTAAATACGGGAGTGGCAATTGACGAGTCGGGGCTTTAACGGGCGACACTGGGCGCGAGGCGCTTAATTTCAATCGAGACACCGAGAAATGCTAATTAGAATGTATTTACAGCGCGGTTTAAAGCGCAGGCATAACCGAGCGTGGATCGGCGCGAACTGCGGAGCGAGCTAACGCATCGTCACGTCGCATTTCGCGTTAATGGCCACAATTAGGTGTTTTAATTAGCGCTTACTCCCAGCGGCAGCTGCCACTGCCAAATTAGGACTGCCACGAAACAATAACTGCCGATTGAAGAACCTAATTAGCGGAGGTCTCCCCCGCATACATCGCGCGCATCGGCGGATCTCTCAGCTCGGCTAGGTATATCGCGGTTATAAATTAATAATTGCCGATGATCTCGCCACGATACTATCTGCGCCAGCGGCTCCGGAAGAGCGAGCTAATTAAATCCTGCTCGGGCCAACGGATTGGCTTTGCATATCGCGATTAAGACCCCTTTCAAGAAATTGGATCCAGCTAGCGGAACGCGACGGAACCGTTAAGAAAATTATTTCTCCTCGTCCACTGTGCCGACGGTCAAATGACGGAGCACGGGCGTCGCGATGCCAATCGACTCGCCTCGAGCGTCATTCCCACTGTCGTCGCATTCCGCGCGACCGCGAGAAAGATCTGTCGCGCGCGCGCGCGCGGTCCTCCGCGAGTCGCGCCGAGGGAAACGCGACGAAACCGAACGGGAGACGTCCCCTCCCCCCTCCCTGCCCAGTATCCGGCTCGGTATTCAACGAGTGCCGCGTAACGTACGGGCTAACGCGTTTCCATTTCGTGGAGCGGCTCCGCACCACGTAGTCCAGCGGCGAACCACCGCTGGAGACTTTGGATAATCCTCGAGTGCATGTACTCCGCCATAATATGGAGCCAGCGGGCCCCCCCCTGCCCCTCCCCCTCACCTTCACCTTTCATCCCCACCCCCCCGCCGCCGCCTCTCGCCGGCGAATAGCCCCGCGCGCGGTCGCCGGCTGTAATTTAATATACGCACGAAATGGAGACAGTAATGACTCGTATGGTTTCGGGCTTAAAATTAAATGCGACCATCCGAGTTGGTAAAATTCCTAATTCGCGCTGCTCCAGATCCGGCCGCGGCCGTCACAAGGCACACGGGCCATTTTTCCTCTGATCTTCCGGGGCTTCGCGCCCTGCCGCGGACGGGCGCGCGCCGGCTCCAGCGGCAGTCAAGCGGGCGGGAAGGTGCAACTGGACGCGCTCCAAATTAAATTCGGCCAGGGAAATGAAAAAGAAGTCGGGCGAGAACGGCCGGCGCGCCGATATCCTCGGCCCTCCGCCTTTCCCTGCCCCCCGCCCCGGTATGGGGAAGAGGGACGGAGGGACGGGGGTCCGTGAGATGTTCCTGGGGCGAGTTCCCGTTTCTCCCCGCTCCCGCCGGCTCTCCCGGTGGGCTTCGGGAGAGGGAGGGGGGGGGAGGCGGGCGGGAGAGCGAGAGATGCCCGCGGAAACTCGCGCGACGTCCGAGATCGAGAGGACCGTCCAGCGGCGATCTCTCGCGTTTTGGCACGACTGTTTCTTGCAAGGAGAGATCTTGAAGAGCCCGCCGCCGCCGCCGCCGAACTTCGTCTCCCTTAATGAGGGGGAATAGCCGGGTGCGTTCTGAATTACGGGGGCAGCGGGGCCCCGCGAGAAGTGCGTGTTACGCGCGCATAATGACCCGTTTAAGCGCTCGCGGCCCTCGAGCGTAAGTGCAGGCTATTAAATCCAGCCGAGTTTTTCGCTATTCCCAGGAAGAGCGTCCGGCGGATGGGGGACGGGGGACGCGGGACGCGGGGAGGGGTGGGGGTGAGGTGGGGACAGCCGGATCCTCGCGGGCGAGCGGCTAGATGGGCGCGCGCGCACGCGCGCGCACCACTTAATTAATGTCGCTTATTAGCATATAAACTCGTGCGTGCTGATGATGTAAGCCGCCTCCGCCGCGCGCCATCGGTCGCCGTAATGACCGCGCGCGCGGACTCGGTCGGTCGGTCGGTCGGTCGGTCGGTCGGTCGGTCGGTCGGTCGTGCGGCGACCCGGTCGCCCCGCGACGAGGAGTCGGAGATGCGAAATGTCGTGGGGTACGGGCATTACGAAGCCCCTGGAGCACTCCGTCGGAGTGCCGCGCCGGCCGCTAGTTACATTGTCTAAGGTTTCAATAACCTAATGAACCCGAACGCGCGCGCAAGCCGAACGGAGCGGCCTCGGCCGCTTCCAGCTTGCGGGAGACGCGCGCGCGCGCGCGCGCGCGCGACGCGGCCACGAGACACGGTTAATTAAATACAAATTAGAGCCGAGAATTGCGTCGGCCGCGCGGACACTCGGCTTGTCGCGGAGGGAGAGCGGAAGGGACGGGCGGTCGCTGGTAATCTCGATGTCGCTTCTTCTTGGAGAAATGCCGGATATCGATCTCGGACGGCGTCAGCCTCGGCCGCTCGCCGAGCGGATGGAGTGGCGTTCCGCGCGGAATAGCACTCGAGCTATTTGTAGGGGGCGATTTTTCGCGCGCGAGATGAGACGCCGCGAGAACGAAGCGCGAACGAACGGAACGAGGGTGGATCGGCGGAACGGCGGGAGCGGGATGATCGTTCCGCCGTGCGGAACAATGCGGAATTAAGAGGCGCGATCGCGCTCTGACAATGAAGGCGCGGCTTCAGCTGACGCCGAGGAGCGTCTAAGGGGAGCGCCCTGTGATCGAATTAAAATATTTGATTGCCAAAAGGGTGTCGCGCGCGCGCTCGCGACGTACCCGTATCGCGCGGGGATTTCTCCCGTCGAATTTGAAATGCTAAACAGCAAATACGCCTAATGAACACGTATGCTCGCCCGTGTCCGTAGGTATGTTTGTACCAACGGCGACATTACTGCCGGCGTATTTGCGTTGGCAAGGCCCCCGCGGATAATAGATTCATCCTTCACGCTTCTTAATTAGGAGTTAAGTTTTATTGGCCTTTAGCCGGCCAGCGCGCTCGCGATCGGATGTTGCTGCATGCACACACACGTGCATACGCTGCGCGCATACGCGCAGGGATGTTCGTAACACGCGCGATCGGTGACGCCGACGACGGATAATAAGTGTTGCGCGTGTGGTGGTGCGTACGTGACCCTACACATCGGGTGTCCCATTGAAACCGAACTCGGCCGACCTTGCGCCGCGCGGAGGAGTCGCGCGAGGCGTCCGCCTCTCGACGTAGTGCGATCGTGGTAATGAAAGTGAGAAAGGGAGAGAGAGAGAGAGAGAGAGAGCGAGGGTTGAGTCACTCGAGGAAGTTGCTTAATGACGCCAGCGAAGCGCGGTATTCGCCCGATTATCGTTTTTGCGGCGTGCGAACGCGGCACGTGGAACGGAACGGATGGAAATTTTAAATAATGTCCTCCTTGCCCTCCCCGCGCTCACGGTTTACGGTTCTCGTAAAACTTGGGCGTCCTTCGACGCGAGGGGTAACATTACGAGGTTAATTACGCGACGCGGAGTGGCGCGATTTTCTTCGGGCATTCGCGGACAGCGTATCTCGCGCGCCGCGTTGCCGCATCTGCCGTTGCCGTTATCAGCACCAGCCTCGATCCGGCGCTTGACGATGATGAATTAAATTTGATTAATTCTCCAGTCGTAAACGCGCGCCGGGATCGTTCGGGGAACGGCTTCCACGTCACTCCGATGATCGAGAATGCGGGAAGCGAGGATCGGATTTATCGGTTAGACGTTATCGATGCATCCTTACTCCCTCTCTTCCTCTCTCTCTCTCTCTCTCTCTCTCTCTCTCTCTCTCTCTTTCTCTTTCTCCTGCGAGCGGCTCCTTGCTTGCAGTGGTGAGCTTTGCATTTCGCTCGTTCGGTTCGTTTTTGCAGGAAGCATCAATATTTATATTGCATAATGCATTCGTAATTGCCGCGTGTACACTCTATTTGTACTGATTTTGTAATGCCATGAAAATGTATGAAGCGATAGCTATTATTAGAAACTGGATGCAAAACTCGGCGGCGTCGGCGGCGGTGGCGGCGGCGGCGGCGACGGCGGCGGTGGCGGTCAGGTTAACTAGGTGTAGACAGGTGGGAAAAGAAAGTAAATGAAGCGGAGGATGAGATTGCATGATTATCAAAGAACGCTCCTGCGTGAGAAATTTCTTTCTACGCTCGCGGCGTCCGTTAATGACGCGGCGGACTCTTTTGTGATAAAAGTCACGTAAACAGGTTCAATGAGTATCGCGATTTCGCGGCCGTATCTCTCCGCTGTCCAAGCCCACGCTCTGTCGTCTCAATTGCCGCGCTCTTCAATCGCGCTGCGCGACGTTCGCGGACGAGCAAATGAGATCGCGGACATCTCCTTCGTCCGTCGTCCTTCTCCTTCGTCCGTCGTCCATCCCCGACGCGAATCGATACGTGTAACCAGTCTCTCTCTCTCTCTCTCTCTTGCTCTCTGGAGAGCAGAGAGCGGGGATCTGCCGCGCCGCCGACACTTAAGCTCTCGCACGCGAATTTTTCGCGCCGCCACGCCGAGCGTATCCGCTCGAGTCGGCGTAAGACGTTTCGGCAACTGTCCGAGGCTGTCCGAAAGTCGGTGCTGAGAAACGTTCGGACGTTCCTGCCGGGCCGCAGAGGCGTGTCGGACGTAACCGGACTGCCCTCGATTTATCGACAACCTGTACCGACGCGTTGTTAAGACCTCGTGGAAATGGCTCGCGCAGTACAATCCATATTAGGAGAGACCGCACTCGCTCGCCGGCCAAGATCTGGACGAGAGGGTTCCGCACACTCCGTGAGGGCGAGCGGGCACCGGGCAGGCGAAGCAGGAATAAGTTATCTGCAACTAGCAACCCTTCGGCTAAGTGGACGGTTCTCAAGCGGCGCTATTCCGTCCTCCGTTGTTCGCCCGACGAAACTTGATTAATGCCCGTAAGAGGACAAACTCGACGGATCGAGGCACTGCGGCTATTCGACGATAATTACAACCGACCATTTCGTACGCGGATATCGACAAAGGCATCGATCGCGCACGGCAACGCGATCGATAACGTTCCGGCCGGACGTTCCGGCCTGGATCCCCCCCYCCCCCCCCCCACCCCCTCCCCCCAGTCTCCCGTAATGGCGCGTAAATGGGCGAGGAGGAGGAACGGTCGGTCGGCCGATTATCCTCCCTTTTTAGCGTCGTTCAAGACCGGCTCGAGTCTCGAGGCTCGAGGCTCGGGCCAAACCCAAAGGGTTCGGGTTGGGAACCTATTTTCCCAAGAGGGCGGAATAAGGTGGAAGGAGGGAGGCCGAGGAGGGAGTCGTTGTGTCCAGTGTCTCGGCGTGCGGCCGCCGGGGTGGTTGTGGCCAGTCACGAGGGCGCATGGGATGGGGTTAGGTCCCTCTTGTACACGAGGCGAGGTTCGGACTTGAGAGATCAATAAACGACCCTCCAACCTGGACACTCGGCCCATCCCTCATCCTACCATGTCGGGACACCTTCGGAGTCTACGGCGTCTCTACGTGCACTTGTCGGCGTGATCGCGTCTTTTTATCGTCTCCAGAGACGCGCGTTCCGATCGCGCTCCGATCGGGTCGTTTCCTCTTTCTCGACGGAGCCGACGCGGATTTCTTCCGCGATAACCTCCTCGGCTGGGAAACGATCCGCGTGGGCCGAAAGAGCCCACATCGCGCGTTTTCCCCACCTGGAATCCCGAAGGATCGCATCCGGCGCACTTTGTTTCCTATCAATTTGCATAAGGGTGGTTAATGTAAGCAGAAGCATTGTAGGACGGTTATTGCCCGCGGCTGTGCGACGCACCCCGCGTTCGTGGATGCTTCTTAAGCGATGAATGTTAAAAACGGCATAATCGAGCATAATAATTGCGTCTCGCCGGAACGGCGGCTTCGACGACGACGACGCTTCGACGCTTTGACGACGGCGGATCTGATTCCGCCGATTGAATTGCAGATACTGCGCCAGAGATCGCTGAGAAAAAAGGATGCCACGGTGTCTCCGTTCGCTACCGAGTTTTTCGCCGAGATTCTTCCTCGATCGAGTTCAAATATTGGAGCAAGCCTCGCGAACGACGACGACGACGACGACGACGACGACGACGACGACGACGACGACGACGACGACGGTCGCGAATTAATCGCGTCTGAATCAGTTCTGTGTAACTTGCTACCGTGGAAACGTTACGTAATCGCTCTCATGTCCCGGGCAGATGTCCTATAGCATGCGGGTGCCACGATTTAATCCCGAGGAGACTTAAAGTCGCTCGACCTTGAACCATTTCCGACCAATTCCGACGCAATAAGACGCGCGCGCGCGCGCGTGCCTCTGTATATCGAGTGATCGCGCTTCGTTATTTACGATATCGCCGCTCCGATCTCTCGCTTCGCGCTGAAAGAGCAAAGTCACGAGAAAGAGAACAGATAGATAGATAGATAAAGAGAGAGAGAAAGAGAGAGAGAGAGAGAGGGAGGGAGGGAGGGAGAGAGCTGCGGAACGAGGTTCCGGACTTTTACGATAAAGTCGCGTAGATTCAATTCGAGTCCCCTGATAGCGGCAGCGGCAGCAACTGGTGGCGGGTAAAAACTACCCTCCGTCGTTTCTTCAGGACGATCACATCGACGGCAATCGGCATATCTTGCGCGCATCTCCAAATCGCAGCGAGATCTCGCGCGTCGGATTCAATTTTCTCCCTTCCCCGCCGCTCTTTTCCTCCCTCCCTTCCTTCCTTCCTTCCTGCCCTCCTTGACAAATCCGCGCCTACATGTCACGCAGGGAGGGGGAGCGAGGAAGAGAGAGAGAGAGCGAGAGAGAGAGAGAGAGAGAGAGGAGGGGGGTATCATAAAAGCCTATTACGCGAGATATTCTTGGTGAAAATATTCCTGTTGTTCCGCCCGATGCTACTGCGTCCAGGCCGGTGTTAATTAGTTTCATATTTCGTTGCCGCACGTCCGGCACGAGGGGGCCGGCTGTAACTCAAACAAAAAGAAATATCGTTTCCCCAACGTAGCGCGGGTCAAAGCCTAAAATGTCCGATAACCACCGGCGACGCTTGAAACCATCGTACGCTCCGCCACGAGCGCGCGTTTGTACCTCGCGGCGGGGTCCTTTTTTTTCGCAATCCACGAGCGCCGCTCGTTACGTCCTCTAACCCCGTTCCGAGATCAGGAATACGTCGGCGGCGAGGAGGACGCGTTGCAGGAGCGGTCGGCAGGCAGTTCGGGACTTTTACGGTCTGTCCGTTCGCTCGCGCTCCTCTCTTTTGCCCTCACGGACACGCGCGCGTGCACACGTGTATCTACACACGTACGTGCACGTACACGCGATACACCTCTCTCTCTCTCTCTCTCTCTCTCTCTCGCTCGCGCTCTCTCTTTCTCTCAACTCCGGATCGAGAGGGGTTTGCGGATGCCACGAGCAACTGGTGGTGGAAAAACACCCTCGTTCGCTCTCTCACCACCCCCTTAGCACCCTTCGCCACCGCCGCCGCCACCGCCGCTGCCGCCGCCGTGCCCGGCGCCACTGCCCTCTCTCTCTCTCTCTCTCTCTCTCTCTCTCTCTCTCTTTCTCGCTCTCCCTCTCTTCTTCTCCCGCTCTCGTTCTCGCGCGATCCCACGACACCTACCTCCGGTCGACGGGTCGCGCACGGGTCTTCCAGCGGCTCAAAGCGACTGCGATCCTTCGAGCTTTATGAACGCGTAAACGCTCGAGGGCGTACGCGACTCTCCGCTCGCGTACGCGCCGGTGAAAGGGTGACGGGAGAGGCGCGCGCGCACATGCACACACGCACGCACGGGTGTCGCGGCGCAAGAAGGGGAAGGTTAAACGTTCCGTCGACGATTTCGGTGGGAGTCCGACGGCGTTTGGGGAAGGGGTGAGAAAAAAGAAGGACCCTCGCGCCGTGCGCCGGAGCTTTCAGCGACAGCGGCGTCGACGACGTCGGCTCCCCCGGGTGTTCTCGGCTCGTCGATCCAAACGCCATTACCCGTTTACTGCTCGCAATCGCTCCTCGCATTCGGCTTTTATTGTTTTCGTCGTCGTTTATTCGCGCGTCGTTTCAGAGCCTCCGCCGATTAACCGGCGGTCGCCGCGCGTCTCGCCCTCCCGCGACTGAGACGAGGCAATACTCCTCCACTCCTCTCCTCCCCCTCCCCCYCCMCCMCCCCCTCCCMTCTGCCCGTGGAACGGGGCGTAAACGCGCAACGCTGCGCACGAATCCGTCATTTGTTGCCGCGGAATCAGCAATGTCGCAACGTTTGTCAACGGAAATTGGCGGGACGCGGCGAAATTCGCGTGGCCTTGTTCGTGCCGGTTCTTCGTCCGGCGAGGCGGCAATTTTCCCGCGCAAAATTAAGCCGCAACGTGACTCCTCCGGGAGAAAAGAGGACGATGGGAGGGAAGAGAGAGATTTTCCTCGGAGAGCTTCCGCGGAACGGAGGCGCGCTTCCGTTCGCGACCGACGAAACCCTTTCTTCCGATGGTCCCCCTAACGGGGGACCTAATTCCTGGGTGTTCATTAGTGCCTGCAATATTCACGGTCTAATCCCTCAGATCAGTGGGCTGTTGCCTAAGCCATCATTAAGACTCGAATAATTCAGGTTAACAGCAAATACGAGCCGGGAGTAATCTCGATTTGCATTTCGTTGTTTGTTTGCCACTGGTGACCGGAAGCTGGTCCACGCGAGAATAAACATTTCCAACGGGAGAGCGCGTCTCTTCTCCCTCGCCAGCTGTCGTCGCTCTCAAAACTTGAAGGAAAACGACGAATGTTAGCGACCGTCTCTCGACGTCCGGTCAGCCCGGGCGATCGCGCGATTCTTCTTCGTCCGCTCGGCGGATCGACTCGGGGCCGAAGAGCGTCGCGGCGCGCACTCGATCGTCGTCGATTGGATGGATGTAAGCGGACACCGCTGGTACAGACGGAACTATTCCATCCAGCGAGGTATCGATTTACTTGGGCGTATCCGCGGAAGCCTTAAAACCACGGACGTCTAATTTGCCCGTCCGTCTGAAATTGCTTTCTTCGTGTCCGTGGCCGGGGCGCTCCGGGGCCCCGGGGTCTTCTGGACGTTGGTCGATCGGTCGCTTCTTGCAGTCGGGTTCCAGACTCCAGGGCCGGTTACAGAGCTGGCCGGGCAAATACAGGCTATGCATAACAATCGATCTCCTAGGAAACTATGGGGGCGGATGGTCAGCGGGCGGATAAAGCTGGGTGGTTCGACGTGAGGGGGCGGCGGGGCGGCCACGAGCCAGCCGGACCGGCACAAGATGAGGGAAGTCTGAGATAGCCACTGACCAACACCCCATCTGCTGCCCCTTTCGAAACCAGGTTATCCGTTCTAGCCCCGTTAGATTCGGAAGAGAGGTGGCTACCGGCAACTCCACCTTCGGCGTCCCGAAGAATGATCGACGGATACTGCGGCAGATTTCGCGGTAGAACTCGCGAAAGAAACTCGCGGAAAATCCCGGCGAGCGTCAGCGAGCGTCGATTAAATGCACTTTCCTCCTTTGCACTTTCGCTTCTCGATCGAGCGCCTCTTGCGCTCGCTTAACCGCTTCTCACACGAGAGAGAGAGAGAGAGAGAGAGAGAGAGAGAGAGAGAGAGAGAGAGAGAGAGAGAGAGAGAGAGAGAGAGAGAGATGGCTGGATTCTGTATGCACAGTCTTGATACTCTTTGCTCGGCGAGCGAGACGCAAGAGTTCAGAATACTCGAATGTCGGGCTCTCACTCGCTCACTCGCCTGATATCGCCATTTCGCACAGATTGCCGCAGATTTGTCTCTCAGGAGAGGTGGGGAGGTCTCTCCTCTCGCGGGATCGCGCGTACGAGCGCACGTCAAAGATTTTCTTGCGCGCAAACTTCGCGGGCCACGTTCGCAGCCAGGGACGAGTAAAGCCATCGGTCAACCAGTATTACGGCATCTGCATGTTATTTACCCGCGAGCCACCGAGTACATTTGTTTGGATTATCCCTGAAATAAACCCAGTGCCCATTCCGCCCAGCATCCATCCCACCCGCTCCGTCTCCGATTCCCCGCCCCCATCGCCCCTCGTTCTCGTGCGAGGCAGGCACCGAGGAAAGCAGATAAATGGTTCCAGTTTGTCCGCTTTATGCGCGGCTACATCATCCGAGGAACGTCGCGCTCGCAGACCTCCTCGCCGAGCCTATGCCTCGTCTATCCATGTCCGAATCTGAATTTTAAATTGCCGGAGATGTCGAAAGGTCTCCGCGATCCGTCCGATCGCGGAGGACGACGAACCTGTTCGCCAAATTGTCCTCCCTCGCGGCTGCGTTCATCTCGCTGCAACGAGGAATCTCTAGGATGCGACTCTTACTTTTCACGGATTTCAGAGAGCACCTCGACTCTCGCGGAATAGAAAACAGCAAGTTGTTCCGATCGCGCAAGGAGGAGCAAGGAGACGTTCCCGTAATCCGTCGATGAGATTTCCATTCGCGGCGCGGCGTGTCGTCACGAATGTGACCTTCCGTTGTGGGATACTCCATCACTGCGCGCGCGATCATTTCCAACTGCTGCCCAATGATCGCTGATCGCCTCTGATGCTACTTTACGAGCGGACAATTGCGCAAGAGGCGGCACGGCATCGTTGCGAGGCTACGCTACGCGAAAAGGAAGCGGCTACTTGCGAAGCGTTCGAATGCCGCCTTTAACGTCTTAACGTCACGCAAAAATGAACGGGAGGAACGTCGCGGACGACGGGCTCTTCAAGTTTCGCAAAGCCTCGAGATCGCCGGATAGCGCGAACGGCATTCCGCGATGTATCCTCATCGGTATTCATCGAAATTCATGCAGGAGGCGTACTTGTGCACACAGTAGCGCGTCCATCCGTGCTACAAGAGCGCGTATCCATATACGCGTGCATATAAATAAATAAATATATATATATATATATATGTATATGTATATGTATATGTATATGTATAGACACATATGCGCGTGTACCTCTCCGTCTAGCGTCGTGGCGTCCACGCGATATTCGTAAATTTATGGCAATTCCGTCAATTAAGTCGAGTGAAGCGGAGTCATAACATAAATATGTAAACGGCCACGACGGGCTCCCTCGCGGCGGCCATATAAGCCGCGCTTGTCCATCAATGTCTCCGCGAAAGAGGTCCAACATGCTCGTAAATGCATACCCAACGAAATGCAACGGTCAGTGGCTATCATACATACGTACGTGCGGAGTCGCGCGCACGCGACTGTCGCTCGCGCGAGCGATCATCTCGCCCGGCGATCCCGCGAGTTCTCGAGGGTATTTCTTATCCGCGCGCGACAGTCGTGAGATCCTCCCTGTCGAACTTTCGTATTCCACGCGCCGCGGATAATTAGTCCGGCGTCGCGGAATCGAACGGACGGTAATCGCGAGGGAGACGAGAGCGTGGGAGGAGAACGGGTGAGAGGGAGGGGGGTGGGAGATGCTGCTTGCCTCTCCTTTTCGAGTAATTGGAGGCAGTGTATTTTTAAACCGGCGCGTTCGCTCCTCGCCGCAATGAACTCCGCAATCAAAGACAAGCTGCTTATCCCCCGCGCGCGCGCGCGCGCGCCATTGAAACGCGCGAGGGAAGCGGTGCTATCGCATTCGAGCTCGCTATCAAATCGAACAGAATGGAGTGATCGGTGAAATAATATCGTAGGATTAGCACCATCGCGAGAAAGGAAGCGCGGACCGAGCGGACCGTGCCGCGATACTCGCGAACGCGACGAATCAAGAACGCGCTCGCGCAATTGCGCTTCGTTTAGTCGGCAGGTAATGAAAGATCGGCCCCGACACGAGATTGCTCGAGATACGCTACATTATTAATTTATCGTACATCCGCGCGGCCGCGCGATTGAAAGTCATAACGTTTCGAAACTCGGCTCTCGCGCGCGAGTCTCTCGGAATAAACGCCTCGTATAATGCAAATTAGTATTCCCCGATTCCTCGATGGCGATTCTCCCGACGACGCGGAAAGGAGTGCCGCACTCTCTCTCTCTCTCTCTCTCTCTCTCTCTCTCTCTCTCTCTCTCTCTCTCTCTCTCCGCCCTTTTCCTACCACGGTGTTTCCCATTTAAACTTCTTAAGCGATCTCTCTTAATTCGCCACCCCGATGGCGCGGCGGCAATTCGTTCCCTTCCGTCCGCTGTCCCTCTACTATCCACTCTCTCACTCTCTCTCTCTCTCTCTCTCTCTCTCTCTGCTCGTTCTCTTCCGACGTCTCTTAATTTCACGAAAACCCCTAGCACTCCGCCCTCGCTTCGCTTTCTGGGGCGAATGTAATTAATGTTTAGCATCTACATTATTTGTTTAGTTTCATTTCATTATCTTCGGAGGCGTCGGCTACGACGATTTTATGCAAATAGAGCTGGGGAGAGGAAGTTTCCCCCTTCCCCCTTTCGCCACCCCTTCCGTCTATCCTCCCGGCCAGCCTATTTTCGCTGGGCTCCCCGCGCTCCGGCCGCGCTACGAGCCGTCGGGCTCTTATTGTCGCTGTTATTATTGCTATTATTATTGTTATTACTACAATCGCGACGACGATTACCGTTATTATTTCCCCGGCGGCTTCGGTGCTCGAATAATAAATAACATTCATAATTCATTCCGCTTCTTTGGCGCTCATTAATCCAGTGATTAAATGTATCTCATTATTTAGAGAAGTCCATCCGTGCTTCACAGAAGCCGCCGCAGAAGTGCCGCCGTCGCGCGTACCTTACGATCGATCCATTCGTTATTGCCGACTCTCGCGACGAAAGAGACCACCCCGGGGGACACCGGAAGACCGGCTGACATTTTTATACTGTTATAGGGGCGGGCGGGGAGCACAACGAGCGCCGAACTCCACGGGATACCGTCGATCTCTCCGGCCATCGAAGAAGCGCTGCGGGGACGCGACCGACAAAGCGTAAGCAGCGTCTTTCTCTTTCTCTCTCTTTCTCTCTCTCTCTCTCTCTCTCTCTCTCTCTCTCTCTCTCTCTGTCTCTCTGTCTCTTTTTCTCTGTGTCTGTCTCTTTCTCTGTGTCTGTCATTAATGTTATCTCGCGCGGCAGGATTTCCTGATCGCGCATACTTGCTCGCGATCTGCACGCCCGAGACCCGCTCGAGGAGATTATGCGCGACGCTTACATCGATGGGACACGCACGCACGCACCCCCGAGCGGCACGCACACGCGTGCGCGCGCTCGACGCGGCCCGGTTAATGAGACACATTCACAAAGTTTGCCCTGTGCCGAGACGAGCCGATTGTACGACGAGAATTAGCTTTTCAATTCAACCGTCCCGAGCCGGGCGAACTTACGGCGCTAAAGTTCGACTGAATTTAAATACGTCGTCCGGATAAGTCGCGGGAGACGCTCGTCAAGCTACCCATCGGCGCCGCCGACGAGTTTCGGCCACCCTCCGCGGATCCGGAAGTCGACGAGGCAGCGTTGAGGAGGCTGTCCCCGCATCGCGACGAGGAAAGATTCGAAACGCACGCGCGATCTCGACTCGCAGTCGCAATCTCCCCTCCCCGGGGCTGGAGAGGGGAGGGACGATCGCGTGGAAATTTTTTGCAGGATTATCGCGCTGCCCGACGCAGCCTAAGAACGATCGTTGCGTGCGAGCGTTTCATAGAGATTGCGAGAGACTTGGTCGATCGTTATCTCGACGACGCGTCGACACGAAAGGCACTCGCTCGCGCTGTCGCGATTTCTCCCCTTCGCGGATGCATTGCATTCCTCGCGGGCTGCTTGCCGCGGCACCACCGACGCCCGATCTTGGTCCTTCCCTTTTTCTCCCACCTCTGTCCCCTGCTCTCTCGCGCTCCCGCGAGCAGGGAGAACAAAAGACTCGTTGCGCCACGTAGTGCGACTTGCGGCCGCTCGTGCACAGAAATAAAAAGGAAACGGCCGCGCGCTGACGCCTTTATTATTCGCCGCTTTAATTTAAGCGACGCCTAGCCGACCCGTCACGGTTGCAGGTGTGAATTAAGCCCGGAATAAGCGAAAGAGCGCCACCACCACCGTCGCCGTTGCCGCCGCCGCCGTCATCGTCGTCGTCGTCGTCGTCGTCGTCGTCGTCGCCGCGAGGAAGCGTTCCGCTCTTTCAGCGGCTGTGCGCCACGACGACGCGCGGCATAATTAAATGTGTGTTTTGATAAACGCGACGGTGGCCCGCGCCGGCAAGAACCAACCGGGATGCGACGCTCCCGCGCCGAACTTTCGCCAAAACCCCCGACGTCGCTGCCAAACCCGGGCGCGGGGGGGGGGGAGGGGTTGCCGCCGCGCCCTCCCCGTCCCGCATTCATCTCGAGTTCCCTCGCACCTCGGTGCAACGCGCTAATGCGCTAGTGTTCTTTCTTACGTATCTTTCTCTCTCTCTCTCTCTCCCTCTCGCTCTCTTTCTCTCTCTGCGCCCGCCCGCACCTATCCGGTTTCCCGCACCCTCTCGCCACGGTCTCGCGCCATCCTTCGCCCCCCGCCATTGGTCCTATCGTGGCGGGCGATAGGGATTTGTGTTAGGGAGCCCGCACTGTCGGTGTTCTGGAAACTGCTGATTCGAAATTAACGAAAATTAATTGGCAACGTCGTGATATTAATTCCCGAGATTAATTCCCCGGGACGCAGTGCTAATTGATATCTCCCGCTGCCAGGAGCGAGCGAGAGAACGAGAAGGGGAGGAAGAGGAAGAGGTGGAGAAGGAGGCGCCGCGAAGAGGCAGCGGGAAGCGGCGATGCTAGGCGGGCATAGGGGAACGGGGGACGAAACGGCGGTTCGAAGGGGTAGGAGGCACGGGAGGAGATCGGCAGCCTTACATTCGGCTACGTCCGGATGCGTTCGGATCGCATTGGCTTTTTCGCGAGAAGCGCGAGATCGCGGATCCTCTCGCGGGCGATCGCTTCGCGTCGGTTTCCGGCTTTTACCAGCGGCGTGCCCTTCGTTTCCGCTTCCGCTTGTCCGACTTTGCCGGACACGGCGCTTCGTCGAGGAAGCGTCTTACGTCTTACATCCCGCAGATGGACTCGTCGACGGGATTCTCGTGCGCGATAGCGCGCGGCAGTGGGGCGGCGGGGAGGGTGAAGGAGGGGGGTGGGGGCGGCGCGCCATCCCCGCGAGGCGACTTTTATTGGCGGATAAAGCGCGCGATGCGGCGATTAAAGTTCGGAACTCGCCGTTTCACGCCGTTAAGAAGACAGTCCGCGCGAGAACTCGTATAAAATCTAATATAATTAGACATAAAAATATTCCGTGCGCGCGCGCGCGCGCGCAGACGGAATGCCCAGGCCCGGTTCGCCGGCTGAACGAGGCAAAGCGAATAAAAAGTGCTCTTTATTACAATGAGCTTTAATTAACGCGCGCGTTCCGCGATGACTGCTCGCGTAGCGCGCACTTTCTCAACTTTAATTTACAGTGTCTGAAAGCGGAGCGTCGGCGGCCGTGCGTTCGCGCCTTCGTTACGTCGTTGCCATAAAGCATAGACACATAATTATGCGGCGCGCGGGGTGAACGAACGAACGCGCGATGCTGATTCGCGCGCGGCGCGAATCCCGAGCGTTTGAATCCCGTTTACGAGACTGGCCGACCGTCGTCTCTGCTTAGCGAAGACGCGGCCGAGGATTACCGAGGATTACCGATGAGGCCGCGCCAGCGCGCTCGTTTACGCGCGATTCGTCACGAAAGTGTCGAACGCGTGATAAGGGAGGGGGGGGGGGCGCTGATTCGGCAGGTGATTCGGCAGTGGTAGCGGCATTGCGGCGCGTCGCGGCGCGGGCGATCGGCCGATCGGCGATCGATCGACGCGCGACCCGTAAAACTCGAGTAGACTCCGGGCCGCGCGACGATGATATCGGCCGCGGCAGGACGTAGGACGGAAGAGAAGTTTGTCATGTAGGGCGAACGTATTCCCGATGCGTTTTGAAGTAATAAATTTGGCGGCGCCGGTCGACGCTCGGCGTCAGGTTATGCGCGAAAGTTGGAATTTATGCGTGGTTGTTTATGATCGCCGAATGATAAGAGATCTACGGCCGCATGACAAATGATCCCGTAATGAAAAGTGAAAGATACTGCACGTACCGCGGCCGGCTGCATAAATTTCAATGATTTAATGCGTCGCGCGTTGCACGCGCGCGGTATCCTCATTGAATAGGGATCGATAAAACTTTAGCGAGCGCATCGGTGTGGCGGCGGCGGCGGCGGCGGCGGCGGCGGCGGCGGCGTCCCCCCTTGCCCCCCCCCTCTCTCTCTCTCCTTCCCTTCCGCCACGGGTAGCCATCGCGCTCGTTCGCGGCGATCGAGACGAAAAGTCATCGATCCTACGTTGCGAACGCTTATCGGCGAGCGCCGTTGCTGCCGGGTCAAACGCGCAAATCCTGCATATTAACGCCGTATCGGATATTTCGCGGCGATAAGTCTTCCCATGATCGACGTTCCTCGTGAAAGAGACCGTTTAAGGAGCCGCACGGCTCGTCGGACGCGAGCGTGCGGGCATCATCTCGCGTGTCGTCGTTAATTATACGGTAACTTGATTGCGATCGATCGATCGGCTCGCGCGAGCTGCCTCTTGTTTGCCCGCGGATTCTTCTCGCCGATGTCGATGCACCTTCCATCCGCCTCCCATCCTCCAGCCCTTTTCCCCGCTTCCATCCTCCCCGCCGTCCCGCCATTCCCGCGAGTTCGTGCGAGTTCTCGTTTTACATCCGTAAACGCGGGGGCTCGCGGGGGCTCGCGCGATAACATCGGTCGGTCACGATAAACGCGTGAATTATTTACGACGAGAGTACATGTAATGCCGATTTGCGCGCGATCACACGCATCCGTCCGTGCCGGTTCGCATCGATCGCGGCTATCGCGAAAGAGAAGAAGCGTCGGAGATCGCGACACTTTTGGCGCAGTCGACTTCGGACGACCCGGAATTCGCGACCTGCCGCCTCCTCCCCGATCCGCCCCGCGTGACACCGCGATGACCGTTAGCGAAACGATCCGGTCGCGCGACAATGACCAAGTCGTAGCACGGAAATCGTCGTCAGGGCGGTCGATCGATGGCGAATAACGCTGGAAACGCTGGCTAGGCTCCGGTAGGTTAGGTAGGGTGCTTAGGTGTTACAATGATTATCCGAGAGGGACAGCGAAAGGTAATTATGCCCGATAGAATCGGCGGGCGGGAGCGAGAGCGAGGTATACTTTGCGCCGGCGAGGAAACAGAGACGGCGACGCTCGGCGCGCCAGCGCGGCCGAGAAAGACGGCGAATCCTCGTAATTACCTCGAAGTGAGCTGCTTTCGGCTCACCCGAGCCTTCGAAACTTCGGGAATAAATAGCGTTCCGTATTACCGGTTCCACGTTACGGGGTCAACGGGGAAAGACTCGCCAAAGTCACCGGCGAAGCGCCGTCCTCCTCCACCATCGTCCTGGTCGATCGGCTCGATCGATCGTCTCGCTCCGTTCGATCTTCGATCTCACGAGCTTGGGCTCGGGCTTGGGCTGTCGCGGTGCACTCTCGGGATGCAAAATTCAGATCCGGCCATCCGTCTGGCCGATCGCTGGCGGCGGCGCGTGCGAATTTTCAAGCTGTTCCTCGGCCACGAGGCGCGCAGCTGAGAACGTTCGCTGCCGCGGAGAAATCGACGATGACATTCATTCCGCGTCGACGTTCGTCCTCGAGCGGATCTTTGCCGATTTTCCGTGCTTCGACATGACAGGACATTTCTTATCTTCGCGCTCTCATCCCCCYCCCCCYCCCCCYCMCCSCCSYTKATCGCGACGCGATCGAGAGCGCGCGCGCCTCTGGCGCGTGTCCCCTCTCCTCCGCCCCTCCTCCACCCCCCGCCGGAACGTTCGCGGCCAACTTTAAATGGGTGTTAATGATTGCAAATGACTTGGATGAAATGGCCGTCGCCGTTGGGAGTAATGGGATTCTTTACGAGGCGATTATTGACCCGGTTTTCTAGTTGTAGAAAAGACGGCGATAATAGAGCGTCTATAAGAACGAGGCGGCGCCTCGACCTCGGCTCTCTCTCTCTTTCTCTCTCTCTCTCTCTCCCTCTCTCTCTCTCTCTCTCTCTCTCTCTTTCTCTCCCTCTTTCTCTTTCTCTCTCTATCCATCTATCTATCTTTCTCTCCGTACTGCTCTGTCGTCGGTTAAGATTTAATCCGTTAATCTATTCCCGTAATAAGGAATCCATAATGAGTCGAAGCGGATATCTATACCGTGCTCTGGAGTAGGGTCGAGCACGGTTACGTGAACGAGGGTGGCGGCAGAATAAGAGAGCGAGAGAGAATGACGAATCGAGCGAGACAAGGAAGGAAGATAGAGGAAGAGGAACAGAGAGAGAGGGAGAGAGAGAGAGAGAGAGAGAGAGAGGACACAGCGGGAGGGTTGTCATGAAGGGAGAAAGACGGCGGATGGGATTGGTGGGGCGAACCGAGCCGTTGGGTGGGGGGTTAATTAAGCCGTCCTAATATAACTTCTCCTCGGCCTCCCCCCTTAGCCCTCTCCGCTGCCCCACTCTCCCCCCCCCCCCGAGTTATCGAGTATTATTCCGCAAATGTGTCGACCTCAAAGACAATGCCATTCCGGGAAAATTTATTTGTGTCGCTGTATAACACAGTCCCGGCCTCTCCCCCTCTCTGCCCCCCCCCTCTCTCTCTCTCTCTCCCCCTCCTTCTCTCCCGCTGTCATCCTCCCTTTCCGCGCTTCCCCGTTCCCTGCGCCACGGAACAAACCCGACGAAACTTCTGCCAGCTCGCGCAACTTAATTAAACCGACCGTGGCCTCGGTCCTGCACGAAGTGTCGAGCCAGTCGTTGCTCCCCCTTTTTTTTTCCTTTCCCTCGCCCTCCCCCCTCCCCCCTCCCCGGCCGGGTCTCGCGCTGGCCGCGTTGTCGCGGTCGCGGCGCGCGCGCGCGTCTTTCTCGGCCGCGTCTTCGGCCGAGTTTCCCGCGGCTTTCCTTCGACGGGGCGATTCCCATCGGCGAATATCAACGGCCGAATGAAGCAAGGGCTGCTCCGTAAAGCCTCCGCTCTCTCCTGCCTCCTGCTCCCTCCCCCCCCCCCCCCGCCTCGCCCAACAACGTCGGTGGTTGTTCGGTGGTGTACAAGGCCGGCTGTACACTGGCGTGCTCTTCGCTGCGTCGTGCTCGTCGTCGCGGTAATTACGGACGTTTTCCTCGGCAGCGTCAAGTTAGCCGCCGTGAGGCTTCCGAGAAGTCATCAGCGACTGAGACAAGCGACCGATCCGCGCTCGGCACGGAGATGTTAAGAGATCCACTTGCCGTTCATCGGTGCGCCGAGGGCTTGGAGGGGGAAGCGGAGGAATAAATTATTATTGCTCGGGTAAATCCGGTCAATCTGCAGCGGACGGGCCGCAGTGCGCAGCGCGATGACGACCGAAGCGGCGACACAATGGAGACGCATGGCAGTGCGTTAATCCGCAACGAGCGGCGCTTCTTCTCATCCAAGCTGCCATTATTGCGTCCGATCGTCTCTCTTTCGACACGCGTCCATCGCGCTCGACTCGTCGATTCGTCAACTTTCGCCGTTGCACTCGCGACCCCGCCGCGACGATTGGCGACCTTCGCTTTTCCAGTACGAGAATGTAGCCTTGAAGGCAACGCGTGAGAACGCGAAAAAGTCTACGATTTAAGATTGCAGATTAGATCGCTGCTCCGCCGGAGCACATGGCGTTTCGCTTGACCCCATTATTTGACCCCATGATGACGACGCGGAGGGACACGAGGGGAGACGCGTATAATGCTACGGGATAATAGAGAGACGGCGAAACAGAATGATTAAAGCGATAAGCGCCCGCTAAAATATCGCCCGTTTGACTTTAATTTATGCAGATTGTATAACTCGCGCGCCGCGTAGCCAGGAATTCGTCGGGAACTTTTCGAAACAAGATCACTTGCTCGCTCTCTCGCCGACTCGCGTATTTTTCCACGCGAGCCGCCGACTAATAATCTGCCGAGATTGTTTTATTATTCTTACAAGCGCTATAACGCGCCCAATGAAGCGCGAGTGCGGCTTCCTCGCAGACGACTCGCGCGAGTGAAACGGCTTTTGCGCGCGGTAGTCCCGAATCTCGTCCGATCCGCGTTGTCGTTTCGCCGGCCGGAAAAATCGCCTCGGCGATTTCCAGCGACGACGAGCGGCAAGCTTCCATGTAATGCGACTCGTGATTACGCGTGATTACGATTTAACGTGCTTTAACGGGCACGTCGCGAGCGCGTGTGCGTATAATATACGTGGAAGAAATCATATTATTCCACGAAGGATTATTATTCGCGGCGACCGATTTCCGCGCGAGTCCTTGAGTTACACAATCCGGAGCCAAGTAAGATCATTAGCGGACGCGTCGGTGTTAATGAGCATAATTCTAGATGTTCCGACGATACTACCGCGCTCGTGGCTTTCTGCTAAGACGATTATTCCCGCTGCGCTGCGCGCGCGCGCGCGCGCGCTGCTAATAATCGAGAACGTAAGCGTAAGCGGCGGATATCATAGGCGGAAGATCACGTGGGGAAACGTTAATCGATCGCGGGATCGCTACCGCGCGATCGATCGCGCTCGCGACGCGTCGATGGTCGATCGATCTTGTGGGAACGCCGTCTCCGCAAATCTGCGTCCCTCCAAGTCTAAATCTGCGCGATCATCTCTAATCTCACTTTTAGAAAACGCCTTCTCTCAGAAAGAGAGAGGGAGAGAGAGAGAGAGAGAATGAATTCTCTTTCTCCCAAGAATATCACCGTTCGGAAAGAAACGCAAGACGCTTCGTCTCGAGCGATGGGAATCGAGACGGCTTTACGGGGATAATTATATCCGTACTTTTCTCTTCTTTTCATCGCGTTTCATTATTACGCGAGAGAGGGACGCGATTATTCTTAGTCCGACGATCGCGTCCCTCGTCGGGCTCTCCACGACGGCCTTTCCGTTTTCAGCGCGGGTGTGAAGCGGAATCTCGTTAATCCCGTCGTTCCCCACGCAAACCAGCGAATTTCGGTGGGCTACGGCGCGAGATGCGCGTCGCACGTAAGATTAAGTACACTTTAATTATATCACCAGGCAGCATTTGACACCCACCGCTCATATAATTGTCTTTAGGTTGCGGTGCGACCTTCTCGAGGACTCGAAATCTCGTTAGCTAATCTCTCAGTCGGTTATCACCCCCCCCCCCTCTCTCTCTCTCTCYCTCTCTCTCTCTCTCTCTCTCGCTCGCTCCCTCGCTCGCTCGCTCGCTCGCTCGCTTTGCCCTCCACGCAGCCGAGTTAATTTCCATCTCTTTGATTTTTGGCAACCTCGAGAAATTTCGTCGCCTCCTACGAGACACGCGCCCGTCCCCGCCCCCGCCGTCTCGGCTTCGTCGACCCTTTTCAGCGGATTGCTGTACACCTGCCCCGGGTAAAAGCGGGGCCCGGAATAGGCGCGCGTGACACTTCAACGCCAGGATTTTACGTGAACGGCGTGACTGCGGACCGATCTAATAAAGTCCCTCTTAGAACGGGCTAACATTATTCCGCTCTTTGACGTTTGCACCTAGTCGGCGTCGCGGCGGCTTACTTTGCAGCTCGCGCACGCGATTCTGCAAAACGCGACGCCTTAAAGGCGCGCGCGGCGGATACGCGCACATGTGTGTGTGTGTGCGCGCGCGCGCGCGCGCGCGTGTGTCTGTCTCACTTTTAATTTCTCGCCTGCACGATATCTAATTACCGCGTATCCAGCGGAGCGACCTTTCATGGAAACGCGATAAAAGAGAAGAGAGAGAGAGAGAGAGAGAGAGAAGGAGGAGAACGGTCCCGCGCGTGCGTGCGCGCGCGCGATTTCGTGTCACCGGAGCCAGTACCTGCCGCCAAGAGTACTCGCGTGCCGCGAACTTGAGAACGATCCGTGCCCCGCGGCACCCTGCTTTTCCATTCGTCGTAAAAGGATCGCGATTGCGTTTCCGGGATAATTGGGCCGTGAGAGAGGCGTTGATACCTGGAAATAGCCGTGATCCCCACTTGAGGAACCCGGTCGAGATTCCTCGCGATCGTTACGGATCCACCCCCAATCCGGTAGCCTCGCCGTTCGCTTTCCGTTGTCTCGAGATCCGCGCGAGTAATGATCGCGCATCGGCACCATTTTATCGATCATGAACGGGACCCCGTTCGGCCAGTTCGCTCGCGATCGACGATTAACGCGTTGTTCCGAGGGTGGAGAGGGTAAGCGCAGCCGGCATCGGGGCCGGAATGACACTCTTGGCGATCCCTCGTCGCACCGCCACCCTGCCGTTTCCAACGAACGATCAGGGAGCCGCGATGCCTCACGGTACTATCGATCATTCGGCAGGCCTCATAATTAGCAATTAACTATATCCATTAGGCGGTGATATAATTACCATGTGCTCCTACTACCGACGCTTAACCCGCCGTCTGCTCGGCGGACGCTGCGAGGGGCTGATTTTCGCGGCATTAGCAGGTACATCACGATAATTATACGATCGATTATTCTAGGAGACGGGAAGGGCGCAGGGCGGCGAAGGGACCGGCGAAAATTGCTCCCTCTCCCTCCACTCCCACCCTCCCTCCCCCAACCCCTCGCCTTCCCCCCACACCGCTCCTCCGCCCCTCCCCGTCCTCTTCCTTCTCCTCCTCTTAGTCCCCGCTCGCCTTAGTCGCGGCGCAAACTTGCCTGGCTTCGACTGCGATCGACCCGAACCTATTTTCGATAATTCAAGGTCCTCCTCCCATCGGGGATCCGCGCTATCTGCACGCGCGCGAATTATTCCGCGAACTTACGTATTCTACGTTGATTTGATTACGCGCGCATACATACGCACAGACACACACGTATGTGCAGCACTGTCGGCGGAGACGTAACGGCGACTCGCCAGGATTGGTAAGACGCGATCAATCCGCGTAATTAATGGTAACCGCCCGCCGTCCTCCCCGCTAAGGGACGATTGTTCTTTCACGTTCGTTCCGTGTGCGCGTGCGCCTGATCGATCTCGGAGATCGATGATCGCCCGCGAGAATGAAGGAGATTCGATCGTCCCGATGTCAGAATCGCGCCTGATCTTCATCTCTGATGACGGTGACACCGCGAGGGCCAATTTCAGCGAGGACTCACGAGCGTGTCATACATATTCGCCCGCTTACGTTCACGAGCTCGTTATCTCAGTGATATTATTAACGACCCTCGTCCGCGCCACCCCGATCCTGCCCGCGCGCGCGCGCGCGCGCGCGCCTTGTTCGCTGTGTGCTTCGCGGTCACGCATTCTCGCGCCGATAATACGGACAGATAATACGGACCAGCGATCCGTTCGATTCTCGATCTCGAGGCCTGCCCCATCGAATCCTCGGGCGATCGGCCCACCCTCGATCCCATCTCCCTTCTCCGTCCCGCGTGGAAAGGAAATTTAATCACCGAGGCCCCCGAGGAGAACGGGCCGAAGGAGAATAGGCGACGCATGTGCGACAGGAGAGGGAGGGGATGGGGGAGGGGGCAATTATCCGCATGAGACACACACTGGGCCTCGCGCGGCCCAGTGGCAGGCGCGCAGCGGGGTGAAAGTTTCAGGTTCGGTAATTATTATCGTGGGATTGGTATAACCGTTGATTATGGCTATTATGAACTGTCGGGTAAATATAAGAAGGTAGGGCGCGCGGAAGGTGGGTAGTTGGAATTAGTGGGCTAGGATCGGCCTAGAACTATCTTGGATGCCGTTGATTGCGGAATTAGAATTTATATGGATCGCCGCACGCGAGCCAGTGGTTCTCATGCCGCGGCGTGCTCGATGCGCTGGGCTTCCGCTTAGTACCTCGCCGAGCTCGGTGTCTCGTATCGCTCGATTCGGCGAAGAGACGCGCGGGGTCGCGGGTGTCCCGTGACGAAGTCAAAGTCGCGCGAGGGTACCGAGGGATTGGCAGATCTGCCCGAATCGCGCTACGGAAGCTCCGCGCGACTGATGAAGGCGGCCCCACGAAAGTGCCGGAAGTGCCACCGATCGCCTATATCGCGAGCTCGGCACCGTTGAGCGCCGTAACGACGTAGCGGGGATCGCCGGGCTTGATTAGGTACCAACCAGCTCGTACAATATTTGTCATCGACTTTCTTCGACCGCGAGATCCGCGGCTACGTTCGATTCTCCTATGCATATGTAAGAGCCGTGCCCGGCACTCGAATTGATGAAATTCCCAACATTAATTGTATCACAATGGTAATTGAATCTGCGGAGCGCCGTCTATTTGAACAATAGTTGGTTATATTATGTAGATTTGCCGTCGTAGCCTCATACTCCGCCACCATCCAGATTCGCTCCCCCTCTCCCCCTCTCGCCCTCTCCCCCTCCGCGCGTCGCCTATCCTAACTCTCTCTCTCGCTCTCGTTCGTTCTTCTCTCCTCGCCCCGTTCGGTCTCACCCCTTTCGCGACGACGGTTGCCGCAGCACCGCCTAGCTGTTTAAACACAGACGATATCTGAACTACCAGAACTAACGTACGGAGTTAGCCCGGGTTAGGTGCTTCGACTACGGTCGCCATTATCATAATTGCAACGCCGAGTTCCTTCGACGAAACTCGGTTGACCCGCCGCAACGGGGAATAGTCGACGATTTCGTCGATGACCCCGAAATACTCTCGCGCGGCCCTCCGCTCTAACGGCGGATGCAGGCGCATTTGCGGAACGGCAGCTGCGGAAAAGAAGCTACCTGGCGCCGGATGGCGGGATAATCGGAGCGTGGAGCGATGCTGAGCACGGGCGAATGCCGACGAGGACAAGCGCGAGGACAAGTCGATCTCGCGATCTCTTTCGAGGAGACGAACTTTTCGAAGCGGCCAGCGCCGCTTACGGAGGGCTCGTCTGGCCTGATCTATCGGCCTGATCCGGCGATCCGTGACTACCGAAGCCACGATCCGGGGATCGCTGGATCGTGAAAATGATACGCGTCGGCTCGCAGGTTGACACCTCCGTTAATCGAGCACGTTGGGACTATCAGGGACGGGTTTCGACCGTGCGCCGACGATATGCCCTGGGTGACGACTGAGGGACGGACCTGTGACGATATTAGGGACGTGTTACGTTTGCCGAGGGAACCCTCCGGGGACAACAAAAGGACCGCACGCACCGGGATGTACCAATGGACAACGTTATATTGCGCTGAAATTGCGCTGCCGTGCGCTCACCGGCGCGCAGATCTTCGGCTCCCCGGCTCACCGGGAAAAGAACCGGCCGCATTGCCGGCGTCTTTCTCCCTCCACCCACTCCCCCTCCTCTCCCCCTGATTTTCCCTCCTTTCTTTCGTCCTCTTTCCTTTTTAGTTCCTTTTTAGTTCCTTTTTAGTTGACCCGCAAGGAAAGGGAGGGGGAAAAAAAGAAGAAGAAAGGAAAAAGAGTTAAGAACGAAAAGAAACGGAGTCGACTGGATTTTTTTTTTTGGATTGAGCGATCGCGGGCAATCGCGTTTCCCAAAGTTTCCGGTTTACCGGGGCGGCGCGCAAGAGCGACAAATTCTTCCGCGCGGTGACGGCGGGGKGGGGRGGGGGGRGGGGGACGAGGAGGAGCGATTAAGCGTACGCGTATGAGATCGAGTTTTCCGCGGAGATATCACTCCGGTGTTCCCTGACCGAGGATGAAGAGATAGCGACCGAGCGGCAGCGCACGCCTCACCTCGCCTCACCTCGCCTCGCCTCGCCTCGCCTCGCCTCGCCTCGCCTCGCCTCGCCACGCCACGGCTGTTTGATGTGCGAGCGTAGCGTACCGGATATAGGTATAGGTTACACGGCGAGCGCACGGCGGTCGAAATTTCGAGGATTCTCCTAGCTTTTGACGCCCACCCCGGCATTACTCGGACTCGTGTTAGGCCACGGCCGGTCGACGTACGATCGCCCGATGCGCACGGACTTTGCTCGTCGCTGGCGATGGTGTTCTCCCACTGCTGAGTTGGTAGCCCTGCCCGCCTGTGCCTGCCTGCCACCACCTCATTTGAATTTCTAATTAGGAAACCTCCATGCAATTATTGGATTAATGTAAATTACGAGAGCTGGCTCGGTCTCCGCCACCGCTACCGCCACCGCCGCGCAAGGGTGGAGCTCCCTCTCTCTCTCTCTCTCTCCCTCTCTCTCTTACCCTTTCTCTTCCACTCTGTCTCTCATCCTCTTGCCCTCTGTCTCCGTCTCTCTCCCGCGTCTCTTTCGTTCTCTCGACTACGCGACTGTATGCCTCTCGCTCGCTCGACCGCACTTCGCCGATCCAGCGCGTTCCGTCCGTTGTCTCGGTCTCTCTTCGTCTTGCCTCGCCGCGATCCCTCCCTCCGCCGCTCTCCGCGGCTCCCCCTTTCCTTCGAGCCGAGGCTCAGCGGGGGTTGGGGATAATTAAAATCCGTTGATTAATATGTAAATTTAATAAGATTACTGTACTAGGAATGCCCGCTGCAGACAAGCGACCGTACCTCGGCTCCTTGTATCGAGGAACGAGGGTGCGCACCGTTGTAGCCTTTGATTGTCACTCAACCAGACAAGCGGTACTTTCCTTGTCGGGGGAGGTGGGATGGGAGAGCCCTCTTACACCCCTTCGCGAAATCGCTCGGGCATTTGGACGCGGCCGTATTTATCGCGCGGCTACTCCTTGATCGCGCCCCCTTCAGCTCGCCCAGCGATGGCGATGGCGAACATAATTGACGTTGTAACTTGAAGAGCACGCTGTAAATTGTGTCAAATAGCTCGTGTTACTTTCCGAGTGATCGTACCTCCCGGGAGAGGGAGGAAGGAAAAGTGAAAGACGAAGAGCGAGAGAGAGAGAGAGAGAGAGAGAGAGAGAGAGAGAGAGAGAGAGAGAGAGAGAGAGAGAGAGAGAGAGACTYTCACGCAGCCGTTGACCGCTGCAAGACAAACTGCATTCCCGGCGAAACCACGAACAAAAGAAACACAGCGCTCGCTCGCAACACCCTCGAAAATAATGCCACTGTCACATCGTTTCCTCTCTCTCTCTCTCTCTCTCTCTACCCTCCCCCCTCTCCCACTCTCTCTTTCTTTATATATATATATATATATATATATATATATATATCTCTCTCTCTCTTTCTGTCTCTGTTTTTTTAATCCACTTTGCCGTTTCTCCTACGAGTCTTGCCGCCGCAAAACACGGGCAGGGCGACCGGTCGTCGATCGCTCGCAGCATCGCGAGTCCGCATTTCGCGCTTCGGGAAAGCGGCCGCTTTATCCGCAACGGCCGCAGGCGGCGACCCGCAGCCGTCCGTGTACATGCCGCGAACGAAAAAAGAACCGAAGGTAGCGAACAGCTAGCGAACGAAAACGGGGAAACGGCCGAAGTAGGGACGCTAGGGCGGGAGAGAAGGGGAAGGGAAGGGAAGGGCGGCGTAGGTACGCGGTGTAGGACGCGGCCGATGGACAGGCAATTTTTGTCTTCGCGTCGACACCGGCCGCCGCCGCCGCTGCCGCCGCCGCCGCCGCCGCCGCCGCGACGGCGGCGGCCAAAAATACAATTTGAAAAATCCAACAATGCCGCCCAATTCGCGCGAAAATGCGCCAGTCGCTCGAGCAGCGGCGGGCATTGTCCGCCGGGTGGACACAATGCGCCCGATTGGCGGGGCACCCGTTCTCCCCCTCGTCCCCCTCGTTGCCCCCCCCCCCCTCCCGCGCCGCCGCTATCGTCGTTCGCGTCGGATTTTTACAACGTCCGCGACTTTTTTCCACTACCGCCGCCACCGCCGCCACCGCCGCCGCGGCGGCGGCGGCCGCCCTTCCATATGGCCGTACTTTTTGTCTCCTTGCAGCTCTTTTTTCCGCCAGGACGACGGTTTGGCCGCACGCGTGCGGCGGATATAATCGTCGGCGCGTTACCGCGTAGCCCGATTTGCATACCGCGGTCGAAAAGTGGTCGGCCAGGGTCCCCGATTCCCGCGGTCCGCAGCCAGAGCGCTCTTTTTTCTCTTCCGCGCGCGCGCGCGCGCGCGCGAGCGTCTGCCGTCATCGCGGCATGCATCTCCGATTTATAAAGTTTGGAAACTGTGTCACGTTCCAGAGCGATGAGCGGCTAGCGCAGGTCCGCGGCTTTCTATGCGGACGTATCGGCGAGATTGTTCCACTTGGGTCTCGCTGTTGCACTCTTATGTGCAAATTGGGTCGATCTGCGTGAGTGGTCGCGCGATTGTGTTAAAGAGGCAAAGTCGCGCCCGTTCACTTCGTTTCTATTTAGCGGATACTCGCGCGATACGCGATAACGCACGTGTACGTGTTGAGACGGCGAGACGCGTTTTACCGCGTAAAGATGCGATTCAGGTCAGAGTCATTTATTCCCAGCTCGACTGATCTCGTTTTTATTGTCATCGCCGCGATACGGACGATTCAAGGACCTCCGTCGAGAATCCGGCGATTGAACGAATTTTTAATTATGACAGCCCGGATACGACGACGATCTCGCTCATTGCCGGGTAAAATTGCCGTGATTAGCGTTACAGAAATGGATGTTGCCATTATTGGATTGTGCCGCGAGAAAGTTGTAACGAGACGAGTTCAATTAGCGATTTGAACGGCGAGGATGGCGAAAAATAATAGAGGGGGCGCACGGGATGGATGTTTTATTTGCCGTTACGAGAAGCGGAAATTGTTACTTATTATCCGTAATTATTATATCGGTAAATATTGCGTTACTGCAAAATTATATGCCATATTTATATTCCCAAGTCAATTAACGTCACGTATGTGCCCGTAACTTTATCTCGGATTATTTGCCAAACATGCGCAATTTTTTTTCTTTCTCCTTCTCTCTCTCTCTCTCCCTCTCTCCCTCCCTCTCTCTCTCTCTCTCTCTCTCCCTCCCATCTCCCACCCCCACCCTCCCCTCCTCTCACCCTCTCACCCTTTCTCATAATAACGTGTTTCCATTTATTTTTATAACGCATCGCGCGCACTTCATCGCGTTCATCATCGGCGGTCTCGAAAAATTGCCAGCAAAACAGAGCGATCCGGAGAACGATGCTTTTGCGCGGCGGTAAAGGTCTTCTTATTGAAATCCGAGTCGAGCCGAGCGGCCATACGCGCGGCGTTGCGCTTCGATCCGGAGCGGCCGGATCGCATCGTTGCCGGATATCGACGTAATTTTTCTACCGTGTGCCGAAAAAGAGAGAAAGGGAGGGAGAGAGAGAGAGAGAGAGAGAGGGGGGGAGGGAAGGGAGGAAGAGGGAGACCCACGTCGACGCCGGTATTCATCCCCGCCGTGAATCCGCCGTGCAACCCCTTCAGCCGGCCGACACCACGCATCCCGACGAAGCCAACGCGCGCACGCACACGCACACGCGCGCTCAAGCCGCGCGTAAAAAACGAGTAGCCCGGCCACACGGATGGGAACGGCTACTAACAAATCCAATAAAAATAATGCACTTTCGCGCATTTGCAAATGAACGCTGTCATTTTATTTCGACGGGGGAGCGCGCGAGTCACGTGGCCGCGCCGCGGCTGCCAACGGCCGCCCGCCGCTGATAATAATTATGGATATCGAGACTGGTTATCGCCGTGACGTCCCGTGTATTAAATGCCTCGGCCGCTCCCGCGTGCCGATAAACAAATTTGCCGCGGCCGCGTCTACGAACGCGAGTGGCTGTCTAATTTTTCTCCCCTTCCCACACTCTTTCTCTCTCTCTCTTTCTCTCTCTCTCTCTCTCTCTCTCTCTCTCTCTCTCTCTCTTTCTCTTTATCCGACGCCGCGCCAACGGTAATCCGCATAACGCGGAATTACGGCGCTGGCAAGGGAACGATGACGCGGTGAAATGGCACGCGGACGGGCGAGCGTGCACGCGCGCCATGTCGGATCGCGCGTCGATAACTGACGTTCATTCCGCGATGTGACGTACGAATGTGTCGTCCGCCGCGGCGACGGTAACGGCGGAAGGAGGTGGGGCGAGGGGACGAGCGCTGCGGGGCGGCGGCGGTGGCGGCAGTGGCGGCGATACATGCAACACAAGGCGCGGGAAATTGAGCGCGCGAGGGACGGGGCGACGACGGATGAGACCGGCCAGGGAAGCGCGCGGCCGCGGACGGATTTTTTAATGTACGCGAATTTATTTTACGAGCAGGTGAATGGCGGTCATTTTTCCGCCTGATTTCCCCGCGCGGCCCGGAATCGATCACGCGCCGACAGCTGCGCGACTGTATTCGCGCACTGAAAAATCGTCGCGCGTGCCAGCGACACCGGAAGTCAAAAGCCGAGCAAACCCGATAAGCGCGTTGCTTCTCATTTTCACTTATCATTTTCATGTCTGTCATCGGGCACCAGCCCGGTTCTCCTTCCATTTGTGGCTCTTGAAAGGCGCGAGGAAGAGAGGGAAACCTTAGCGATACGTTTTTCGTTCCCGCGTAATCGGCGGCGCGTCAAGAGGATAATTCGGGACGCGTTTCAGAGCCGCTCGTTAAATTTGCCCGCCTGCAAGTCCGAAATATTTTCGAGCCGAGCTTTCGAGGTGGGAGGAGAAGGCGGAGGAGGCGGTGGGAGCCGTGCGACGTTTCAGCGGAGTTTTAAACGGTTCCAACATACATCATCGTCGTTAACGAGCAAAGGCATCACGAAGTTAACGTCAAAAGCACGTGGTAGCCCGGGGCGAGGTACGTCCACACCTTGCATCTAATTAACGCCGGTCGCGGTCGACACCGCGCGAAAAACACTGGAAAAACCCGGTCCCGCGCTTAATATCGCGAAAGCGATCATGCGGCATAACGATATTTGAGAGTGTAACCGGCTCGTAATGGCAGGAGCGCCTCTACCGCGCGCGGCCGGCGCGATAATAATATTAAGCTTTATTTAGGTGAAATTCAACTTTAAAACGTGACTCGCAGTAATTATGCGAGAGTGAAACAATGCCCGCGGCCTGGGCTCGCATGATATACGTCTGCGGGTTTTTGCAAGACAAAGGCGTTTTATATCGCATTCGCCGCCCGCAACTTGCGCGCGCTCGCGTGCGCGCGCGCCAGCAGGAAGTTTATGCACTTCGCGCGCGCGCGCGCGTGTCGCCCGCGTGCGGCACGTTTACGTTAAAGAACCGCCGTTGATCTTCCCGGACCCTGGCGGCATCTCTTTAGAATTTTAACGCACGGAGGGACGATCTCCGTACGCGATTCAGGATCCGTCCGGAGAAATGCGCGACAACGAACGCCGGCACAGACGGGATAAGCTTAAGGAACCCATCCGTGAGATGATGAATCGTCGCCCGCGAAATTTCTCTCCCTCCCTCTCTCTCTCTCTCTCTCTCTCTCTCCTCGATCTGTCGGCCTCGCGACGGGAATTGATAGAACGGCGAAACGGTAAAAATCAGCGTAACAAGCAGCCGATAACCAAAAGGCTCGAGCCGCGGATTAAATAATGACGAGCGCCATTGATGGAGGAGCGTAATGCATGCTGCTGATGTGATGTTTAATTAATCAATTAATAAGCGTATTATTATTTTGTTTAATTAAAAATAATGAATCTGCCGGGGTGAAATCTGCGCGGGGGCGCCGCCGTTCGCTCGCCCGACTTCGCGCCGTGCGTTTCAAAGCCGGCGCCTGCGACGCGAGGCGACGCGATGATTCCGTCAATGCCGACCGCGGTATCATTTTTTCCCATTGCCCTCCCCCCCCCCCGCGCCCCCCCCCCCCCCCCCCCCCCCACCCCCTCCGCCACTACCCCACTACGCGCCCGTCGCGCGTTCGCGCTCTCTTCCGGCGCGTCCGGTCGGCGCGGGTGGCCGCTCGCGTGCGGCCGGTTTGATTACGAATTCCCGTAACGCGCGCATTATTAAAGAGCCGGGTCATTATTGCGCGGACGCCCGAAAGTGTCGAGTCGCACGTACGGGCGATCGCCATCAGTATTGCTGCCGCTGCTACTGCTGTTGCGCAGTATTGTCTATCCTTTATGCGCTGCGTCCGGCAGGACATTGTTCCTCTCCGTAATAATAAACGATATTGACGAATCCGCCGCGTGAACGCGGAAGCGTTCCGCTCGTGGAATGAGGAGCCCTCTCGCGGATGCGCCGCGCTTCCGGCCGGCAGGGAGGATCCTCCGCGCAGCTTCCGGTAGCAATCGCGGAAGTCGCGGGCGCGCGTCTCATGACCCGCCTGTTCTCGGTGCACGTACACGTGCACCGTCACGTACAGCCGTGACTGTCGTCCGCGGGCGCGCGATTTTAATAAACCCGGTTGTAAACGGTCGTGGCCCCTTCCCTTTGTAGCGAAAGTTTCCGGCAGAGCGCGCCGATTTTTAAATATAGCGTCGTAGGTTTGGCCGGCAATGAGAGAGGCCGCGCCGGGAACCGTCAAAGCTTTTCGCAAGCGCTACTCCGCTTGCCTCGCTGATCCACGAAAAAGGCTCGCCATCCGTGGAATCTTTTGTTTATAATTTTTTTTTATCATTACCAACAGGCTACTAATTCTCCCGGCGGCGGCGGCGGCGGCGGTGGCGGCGGTAGGTGCATTCAAAATTTATCGGCGCGACGAAACGCACCCTCCAATTTTTTTGTCCCCTTTCCGCCACCCCCGTGCTTGCCTCCACCGCCGCCGCGATCGCCTGCCTCTCTGTCGCGCGTCTCTCCCACCCTCTCGCTCCCGCCACGGTTCTCCTTCACCGTCCTCCGCTCCTCCTCCACCTCTCCCTTCGCCCCGCTCAGTTTGCCCGCTCGCTTTCAAGCCACCGCCGGCGTTCGACAACAGCTCAAAGGCTATTCAGGGTCGAAGGACCGGAAATATTTCAGCGGGGAGGAAAAAGGTGGAAACAGATAGACGAGGCCGCGGTGACCCCGCTGACTCTCGCGCCGGTCATCCGGCTGATGACGCGGCGATCGAGCTGTCTGATCGAGGGGGTGGAGATCTCGCAAGATCATCTCGAGACTGTCATGGTGCATTTACGCGTGCGCGCGCGCGCGCTCGTATATCCGCGCTCGATGTATTAACTGAAGCTCTCTCTCTCTCTCTCTCTCTCTCTCTCTCTCTCTCTCTCTCTCTCCCTCTCTCTCTCTCTGTCTCTCTGCCCCCTCAGCGGGCGCGACGAGAGGATGACAACGGGATGGCGGGTGGCGGGAGTCGACGCTCGGAGATCGGGTGGCGTCGCGTGGTGAACGGGCGCGCGGACGCGAGGATGGGGTAGAAATAATGCGTTTAGGCGCAGGCATTTTTATCGCGCTCCACCCCACTACCCCCGGCCTTTTGTTGTTTCCGATGCTTTATGTGAATTGCACTGTAAAATCTCATTATATTCGCGCGCAATGCGTCCATTATACACCGCGCCAGAAACATTTTTACCCTCTCGAATTTTTTCTCCTTCCCCCGCGCCGTCCTCTACCCCTCCCTGGCGTTCCTCCCTGCCCTTCGCTGCTGCTTTTTTTTCTCCGGTCCGCCGTTCGGCGCGAAACGTCCCCCGAATTTATTCGCCCGCGCGACACGCGGCGGTCTAATTTGTCTCAACTGGAAAGCGACGTCCGGCTTGCCGCCCGCTACAAGGATACGCTAATTACTCGCAGCTTCGCCGATCGGTATCCGATTTCGTCGTCGGTTTCCTGCCGGTGTTATCCGGCGGAATCTCTCTTTCTCTCAGCTGCCTTCGTTACGGGCTGCGCCCGTAGAGGCGGTCGTTGTAACGTGTGAAGCTAAATCTGAGCGGCGCATACGAATGCGGCGATGAGTAAGGGAACAATATGCGAAAGTTGCCGGCACTCTGCCGTCATTAATCGTGAGATTAGGGGCTGCAGCTATCGCGCGACGGAGAGAGGAGGCGGCGGAGGGGCAACGAGAACGGAGGCAGAAGCGAAAAGGAAAACCGAAGGAGGGTTATCGAGCTGACGCGACCGAGCGCGGGATTCTCGGGATTCCCTCGCTTAGCTGTTCAACGAGCGACGAAATGGCACGTTAACGCGACGTCTTCGGCGTCCTCTGTCCTCTCGTCTTTAACGTATCGCAGAACGTCGTCATATCCGGCTGGCCCGAGTCTCGTGTCTAATCCGAAGCGAAGCGATGACCGACAGGGCGCAATCGGGACTTTATGTTTGCCGTGTCCTGCGCAAACTGCGGCCGGGCGCGCTTTTAAGTTCGATTCATCTTGTTCAGATAAATACGAATAACGAAGGCAAATGTTTGGCCTCCGACCCGGCCTGCCGATTCCCTCCGAAGGATCAAGACAATCGGGGGAATATCGTGCAAGAGCGCGCGCGCGCGAATGACGGGGCGAAACGGCGACGTTAACGAACGACGTATCGTTCAGTCGTCATTGAACAAGGGCGAGCGCCTCGCGCGGGGGTGCGTGGGTGGGGGCGAGGGTGAGGCGGAGCGGGGGAGGAGGGCGGGGGAGGGGAGGAGGAAGCAGGAGGAGTGCGAGGGAGGGCAAAAGTGCACGGCACCAAACCGTTAAGCTCAGGTTGGCAAAGCGACCGAGGGGTTAATGGCGCGTCGTTGCGTATTCCAGCGGTGTTTGTTTCCTCGCAGCTGGCAATAAACTAAGATAAATGAATGTCCGTAGGCTAGGCCGCTATTATTCCCTCGCTCGCTGCTTACATTAAGTCGGCTCGCATTAACGGCGATGCGTAACGTGTCGCATCGCCCGCTCGCTTGCGCTCGCGCTCGTTACGAGTCGCTCGGCTTCCCGATCGAGTCTCCCGACCTTTTATTGCCGGCTCCTGTGCGAGACTCGACTTCGCAGGTGCGTCCGCGTCCTCTGGACTTTATTGGACGCTGGTCTTAATCGGGGCGGACTGACGAGAGTAACGTAAGAGTGTAAAGCTCTTTAAATCGTTTCCAGGCAGCGCTCGCTCGTCGGCATCGGGCGGGAAGTTGCTAAGACTACGGTCTTACGTTTGAGCCGTGCCGCGAGAAGTTGCGAGCAAAGTCGTTCATCGATAGGATCGCGATTACGCGAGATCATGCTTCTCGCGGACGGCGAGTCGATCGGACGTCGCGCCGCGGGACTAGCGCGGGACCCTAGGGATATTAGCCGTCGCACTTGTCCCAAGACGGGAGCGCGACTGCCAACAATCGCGTCATTATCGCGAGTCCGAGCGAGAGGTCACCGCGCGTCTCGTTGCGTCTCGCTCAAGGTCTCCCTTGAAGGAAGGGAGAACGACGACGGTGTCGATGGCGGCGTCGGCGGCGGCAGTAACGTCGTCGCAAAATCCACTGTGAGTACGCCTCAAATTCCAGTGGAGGAGGCTCAGCTCGTAAAGCACAGGAAGATGCATGCCGGGATATTAAGGCCATTATCGCCGTTGCATATTCATGCCGTATTATAATGAAAATACAGTTTATTACCGAAGATTAACAGCTTCTTACGGCGACGTGCAGTTCGCCGCCGCCCGAGACTACGCCTGACGCCGTCCCCCGCGCAACCCGCCCGCCCGCCTGCCGAAACCTCTTTGCGAGAAGAGGCGGAAGTCGCGCTGCCCGCGGGGCGAATGCTCCCCTCGCGGAGGGAAGCTCGCGTGAAACGAAGCAGCCGCTCTCGAAAGGCGGCGAACGTCGCGAGCTCGAAGAAGCGAGCATCGCCGAGCATTCGCGCTTTTCCGTTTATAAATACCGATTTATTACCGCGTGACGATTATTAACGCGGCCTTGCGCGTTTACGGTTCCCGGTTGATCCAGGTTGATCGCGGGCGATATGCGACTGTTTAATAGGGCCGTCTATAGCTAAGTAACGAACCTTTCGCTCTCTCTCTCTCTCTCTCTCTCTCTCTCTCTCTCTCTCTCTCTCTCTCTCTCTCTCTCTCTCTCTCTCTCTCTCTCTCTCTCTCTCTCCCTTCCACCTTTCTCTAGTTCCGCTTACGTACCGTAAATAAGTAAATAATTCATTCTCCAACTCGCTTGGCAAGTGGCACGAGGAACGAACGTGTCTCGGAGGGCGAGGACGGCCAGAACAGGCAAGGAGTGAGAGAGAGTGAGAGAGGGGACGGGGGGCGGGAGGAGGAGAACGAGGGAGAAGGACGACATTGGGGCGCTGCTGTGTGAAGGTGAAGGAGGAACCGGGGCAGGATGGAGGGAGGGGGTGGAGGGACGAGGGAGAGCGGGCGAGCACCAACGACGGCGGGAGGGGGRAGGGGGRAGGGGGRAGGGGGGCGGGAGAGAGGAGTGAAATCTGCATAATATCGGTAATGCTCAAAATGCGAGTCGCGTAGCTACCTGCCTTGCTTACCCCGCGCCGCTCCACGGCCGCGTCAACTAAAACTTAATTATAATTAATTAATGCGACTGCTAACTGAGGCGGCCGGACAAGTATTGACCCGCAACGTGGCCGCCCCGGGTCGAGCCGTTTCCCGAATCGCGGTCGGTTTTTAGACGCGCCAAGCGGCGCGAGGCCTCTCGAGGAGGAATCCCGTCGATCACGCCGACGTCGAACACGTCGGCCATACGCAGCCGGAAACGGAGATACGGCGGAGATCCGGAAGCCAGCGGTGGCCGAACAGTGCGAGACGCTCGTGTCGCGCTCGACGTCGGTGAGCGCCACGACGTCTCGCCGTGCCGGGGAGGGACATAACATTTCCATGGCGGAGGCGGCACTAAGTCTATGGCTCCGTACAGTGCGTAATTAGAAACCTTTGTGCAAAATGAATACTGTTAATTAACGTACCTAAAAAGACATTATACCCACGGGTTGGTAAACTAAATATGGCCCCCGGGCGCGTGCGTATTACACCGTTCACGGTGCAAATAAGCGATTTGCGTCCGCTCGCGACCTCTCAACTCTCCCCCCGCGTCCGCCGGCCGACGCTTAAATCGTAACGAATTGTATTTGGGACTCCCTTGGGCTGAGAATCGGCCAGCGAGAGAAGCGAGCAGGAGAACACGCAATTTGCGCAATCAGCGCCGCCCTACGAGAATTACGGAAATCCTCCTCGTATTAAGATCGTTTAGCGCGCCGCGTTTTTCTTTTCTTCACCGCGGCGGCGAGCTGAGGCGTACCGCCCGCTTCCGGAGGCGCCGCTAGGTCGACGCGAGTGGTCGATATTAATTGCGCCCTGACTCATTAATTCGTTCGCATTATCTCGGCTCTCCGCGAGCGAGCGGGCGGCTGAGAGAGAGAGAGAGAGAGAGAGAGAGAGAGGAAGAGAGGGGGATGAGAGAGATCGTCCGCGGGAAGCGTTGCGCGGCGGACGCTCTCCGCGTCTCGGCGCGACTCGAGTTCGGCGAGCAATTACAATATGAAAGGCGCATAAATCAGCGGGTTTAATTAACGCGTTGTTATTATCATTATGACACCGCGCGCGGCGGGATTACAACATTCCCGAATGCTCCTGACGACGCGGCCGCGTCGTCGTGAGCTATTTTTAAGCACGGTTCTAGCGCGGCGCGCAGCGGGGGCGGCGATTGGGCAGCGCGGGGAGGGGGAGGCGGAGGGGGAGGGACGGCGGGCGGGTGGGGAGGGCTGCGCGTTACCGGATTTCCAGAAAAGCGTCGCGTGACGCATTTATTATGTCGCGATCATCATATTAATGAAACAGCGGGGCGAGATATCGATACGGCGTAATTAATTAGCTAATAGAAAGCAATCCGCGGATAGACGTCACCGCACCATTTGTTTTTAATTAAACTTCGGCAACGGCATGCAGCCGCGTTGCTCGCGAGGCGTTCCCGAGATATTGACGCGCCGTCGCGTCCGCCTCCGCGCGTCGATCGTAATCTTGTCGATAAGGAGGGACGTCATAACCTAGAAACCGATTTTGTCCTCGCCTTGCGGTAATCGTTTCCCTCGAAGACGCCGAGTTACCCTCGCGAGGGCCCGGCCTTCGATTATCGTAACATCCCCCTCGAAAACGGAGGGGCGCCGATATTCCTCCCTCGCAAAAATAGCGGGTCGAATCGGGACGCCGCGCTCGCTGCAATCGCGAGGTCCAATCGCGAGTACCAATCACGAGATCCGATCCGCGAGTGATCCACGAGTTTCAACCGTTGTCGTCGGTTAACAGGGTTTCCTTTTTCTTTTTTTTCTTTTTTTTCTTTTTTTCCCTGTTTTTTTTTCTTTTTTTCTTTCTCCCTTTTTTTTCCAATAAAAATCATACCGGCACACGAATGCGTCGCGTCCGAAGTAGAATGCGGTAGAGGGGAGAGAGAGGGAGGGAACAGGAATTCCAATCGCTCGATCCGCGTGCGATGCCGAGGGGGAGATCGAATGGCGGAGGGGACGCGCCCTCGCTCGTCCGGTGCGCTCGCGCGCGGAAGACTTTCGCAGCGGCGCGTGCTCATCGATACTCATGATCGAATAATCACAGATGATGCGGCAACATCGGCTTGTGCGAGTTTCAGCTATTAGCTGAGCCTCCGCGCCGCCGGCGTACGCGCCGCCAGCCCCCCCTTGACTAGGGGGGGGGGCGGCCTCGAGGGCGGAGGGCGCGCGCGCACACACGCGCGCGCGAATCCGTTCTGCACGGACCTCGCGCCTCCCGCGACGCCGAAAGCGCCCGGCAGCGCCGATCGCACTCAGCGACTCCGCGATATTTTTTAATTAATCGAATTATTGGACTGTATCGCAATCGAATTGAATTAAGTGTCGGCGCTCCGCGCCGTGTAACATGGCGGCGCGCAATTTTCCGTCATTATTTTAGCCGAGTCCCCCCGCTTGCCCCCGCCGCCTCCGACGACCCATCCCGCTAGCGGCTCGCCCTTACGTGATCCCCACGCTCTTCGGCATGTCCCACACCATCTCCGCCCCTTGCGCTCCGCCGACTTGACTATCCGTCATCCCTTTCGACGAGCGCTCACGCACTCGCCAGCGCTCTCTCTCTCTCTCTCTCTTCGTATCGTGACTGCACCACGTGGTCCCGCTAATTACCCATCCAGTGACGTACATCGAAGTGTGTCACGAGCGTGTGCGTGCCTGCATGCGTGCGAGCATGCGTGCGTATCTTGAGCGGGGGGGGGGGGGG
>JAHMML010000027.1:1240376-1256365 GCA_020341155.1 Eciton burchellii | reverse complement strand
TCTCTCTCTCTCTCTCTCTCTCTCTTTATGCTGCTGATGTCACGAGGATCGGCTTCAGCGCGCTGTCGCGCGCTCGCGAATCGCCGATCGGCTAACGCGCTCCTGACGTATCCGGACAACGATCTCGCGATCGTCGCGACTTTTGACCCCGATATACCTGAATCCACACTCACGGATGTTTTCTTGAGGCGGGAGAACCTGCCGAACGATAACGATGCCGCAGAGTTTCATCGGCATCAGCACAAGCGTCCGCACCGCGTCTCGCTGCGGTCTCTTTGGCTGCCGTCCACAATGGGGATGCTCGCGCGAAGCGAGTCCGTTTTTATGAGCCGAGGTCTCGATAGCCTGCGACGACAATGGCGGGGCGGGTGTCGCCGAAAATCGCCGCGGTATCCAGAACATCTCTCGCGCGAGCCGGCGAAAGGAAGTGCAAGCCGGATGTGGCGCCGGGCGAGGTGGGCCGCGGGACTTGGTCTAACCAAAACTTAATTGAATCCCAGTCCGAATGTATAATATGTAGACTGCCTGCATAATGTCGTGAGCCGGCAGTGATTCTCAAGTAAACGGGACCGCCCGGCGCGATCGCGCCTTCGCCGCTGGCCGCGCGGCGGATTTTGAGAACCGTCCGCGGAATTAGATATACAATAATGTAAGCGGAGCCCCGCGTTGCGGTGTAAGGGTTGGTGGTAAGGTCATGTATATTCATGCATCGGTCGACCCACCTCCGATTCTCTCACTCAACCGCCACCCTCAACCGCCCCCGTTGTCCTCGTCCCACCAACCCTTTCCGCTTCGACCGCCCTCTCTCTCTCTCTTGCAGCGCGGGGGCCAAACAACGACGCTACGAATAGATTTACACCGCGTCCGCGCGGTTTACGACTCGCGCGCATTAAGATGCCCGCCGCGAAGGATAGCCGGGATGGATCGCCCTCCCGCCTAGCGGCGACCCCGCGGGGCAGGGAGGGGGCGGAGGGCGGGGGTGGGGCGGGGGGAGAGAAGACTCCCGCGTGATCGCGAGCGTTCGAGCATGCGAGCGAACGGTCGAAGGGACCGCGATTTTCCCCAGCGATCCAGAATTCTGAAACGGATTCACGGAAACACGGACGACACTGCACGCACGCATACGCGCGTGCACGGCGAGCAGCCGCTGCCTTGAGAAACCTGATTCGAGCGCATAATAATGTCTCATTAAGGTCAGGGACCGCTCGCGCGCGAGGTATTTCAGCGATACGCGTTTAACGACGATTACGGGGCCGCGTCGTTCTCCCGATATTGCTGGGTGGGAAATTCTCATAAATTCCTCGGCGGCGTGTCCGAACAGTCGTTAGAGGGAACGCATTCCTCAAAGAACTGTATCCGGATATAATGAAGGATCCATTTACAAGTAAGATTCGCCTCGCGACTTCATTACCCACGATTTTACCGCGGACGCCCCGCGGCATCCGTAATGAGCGGTGGTCATTCATTTTAATATCCATTAAATGCAAATACCGTCTGCACAAACGTTTACTCCTATTTCGAATTATTTCGCCGGCTCGCCGTAATTAAGCTTTTCGATGGAGCGCGGACGACGTTGGCCGGAGCGAGGGGGAGAAACGTTCAACGACGTCGCTCTTCCTCGTCGCGTGGTCACGCGAAAGTCTTGCTTTCGCCGCCTTAACGAACCGGAAATGGTCGGAATAAAGCGTCTCGCAGTCTGGACGAGTTTCCCGGTCCGCGCGTTCTCGATCCACCGCGAGGGGGATCGCGCTGAACGACGCGTTGCACCCTAAAATCCGTCGCCAAAACGGGAATTACAAAATCTCGGGAAGGCTGCGGGGAAATTATAAACTTGTTATGCAAAGGAGATCACCGTTCGTGATCCTCCGACGGGCAGGCCATTCTGAAATTTTCCGGCAGCACAGCCGCCGAATTACGCGGCGCGCGGGGCGGCGGGAGGGATTTCTGCTTGGAGAACGCTCGCGTGAGACGCGCGACGCGCGGATGCGAGACACCAGCCGCTGCCGGCGGTGGCGCGCGGCCCGGGGGCGGGGGAGGGAAGCCGTTATACACTCAACATTCTGCAATCTACCCTTTCTATCGGCCCTAATTTATGTTGAGTAAGGCAACGGCGCGAGCCCACCCCCGACTTGCCTCGCTTAGGAAGCCTCGGTAATGTTTCAAGTGGCTTGTCTGTTGTTAATTTACCCCGCACCGGAGCACCGATGGCAAGGCGCGGGGGAGTGGGCGTCGGGGGACGGCCGGGGGAGGGTGGGAGTCCTGCCTACCTGCACTCGTAAACGATAAATCGGTCATTACTCGCGCTACCCGCGCGCCTAAAACGACTGCGATCCCGCGCGATCGGATCTCGCGCGAGATCTCTTCGAGTCTTTGAAAATCGATCGATCGATCGCGCGTACCGTTGGGCGATTCTCACGAATTTCCCGAGAGGAAATTCGCGATGGCGATCGCACGGCCGGGGCTGAATTTACCAGAGCGACGCGATTGCGCGCGTAACAATCTTTATGCCGCCACTTATGCCTTCGAGGATGGACCTCGCTCTCTCTCTTTCTTTGTCCTCTTCTTGTTCGCCGCGCGTGCTCGTTCGCGTGTACGCTGTCGTGGCCATCGACGGGGACGAGAAACGCGCGTCATCTGGCCGAACGGTTGAGATCCCCGTAATTTTTGGCATTTCCAGCCCGCCGCCGCCGCCGCCGCCGCCGTCGCCGTCGCCGTCGCCGTCGCCGTCGCCGTTCGTGCGGGCGAAATGGTCGTAAACATACACACGGACAAACGGGAGGACGAACCCTTTTCCGCGTATCCTCGCACCCTTTCGCGCGGGCCGACTCGGGTGGAACATTAATATCGCGAAATGAAGCTCATTTGCATATAAATAAGGCGGTGGTGGGGCACGGCGTCGAGGGGCGAGAGAGGGCCAGGATGAACCACCCCGCCGCTTCGCTGCATCTCCCCCGCCCGCCCGCCTTCCTCGCCCTCCCTTATATCCCCGAGACTCCCCAGGAACCCCACCCTGGACTAATTACACTTACAGACAAAGCGGCCTGAACCGAGGGGTCGAGCGGATTCTATCTCTCGCTCTCCCCTTCTCATCCCCTTCTCCATCCTTCCCCTCTCTCTCTCTCTCTCTCTCTATCTCTCTGTCTCTCGCTTTTCCATGACTATCGCCATGATTCTCCCTCTGCTAAACGATCTCTGTCTGCCTCTCTGGCCGTTCCTGTCCCTTCCATACAAAGAGAGAGAGAGGGAGAGGAAGAGAGAGAGAGAGAGAGAGAGGGAGAGAGAGAGAGAGAGAGAGAGAGAGAGAGAGAGAGAGAGAGAGAGAGCGGACCTTCTGCCACCGTCTCGCTGGCATTTCCACTCCCGATAACACCCTTTCGCAATGACCACGTGATAATTGCGACCCCCCGCGGGATTCGTTAGAATCCTTAATCGTGAAGGAAACTCATCGTTCCGCCGGCTTTTCCCGCGCCCGATCGCCGGCGTACCTTCATCGATTCCGATCGATAATCGTATAATTAGCGCCGCACAAAGATATTGGCGCGGGATTGAAATTGAATCGCGGCCGACTTCGGAGCGTATAAATATATTTAAGTGATGCGTTTATCGCAAGTCGCCAAAACCATTCGATCGAGTGGCTCGGACGTTTCGACAGATTGACGGAATTCGCGTTAAATGGGCTCGCCAGGATCCCGGCTTTATTTAAATGCACGTGCACACGCGTGCAATTATACGAGAATCCCGATTCCTCGCGAGGGGGACACGGAGAGTGCCCACTGAACTCGAGCGGAGTCCGAAGGGAACATCGGCAAGTACGCGGGGGAGCTCTGATTACGATCACGGGCACCGATAAAAATATCTCTCGCCATCGATTCGACAAGATTCGACGCGAGTCGTGAGTCGTGAAAAAATAAGTGATCGCATATCGCCGGAGACGCGCTCGCCCGTAGCTCGCGCTACGAAGATTCGCGAAGAAACATTCCCTGAATATTTCTCGCGTTTTATTTTCGCCCGCCACGTCCGCCGCCACCGCGATTCGAGCTCCGTGCCGGAGCTCGCGGACGCGGCTTTTCCCTGCCAAAAAAAATCGCTCAATTTTCATAACGGCTAACGGTGCCACCGCTCGACAAATCGATCGCCGGGGAGGGAGCAGGGACGCCGGCGGCAACGGGAGGGGGACAGGGCGAGGGCGAGGGCGAGGGCGAGGGAGAGCAGAGGGGTCGGCCGCGAGAGAAGATGGGATGAAACCGCGGCGCGGCGCGGCGCGGTACGGCGCGGTACGGCGCGGCGCCGCGCCGCGTTTCAGAAAGAAACATAAAAACGCGAATTACCGATTCCGGAATACGGCCATTAGTCCGAAGTCAGCGTGGCTATCGTTTATTAAGCGCAAACAGATATTAATGTATTTTTACACGCGCTCGCGAGTTTCGTTCTGCCAGTCCGACGCCGCCGCGGCCGCTGCCGCCGCCGCCGACGCCGTTGCCGTCGACGCCGACGCCGCCGACGCCAAACTACGGAGCGCGGTCCGCGCGGGGTCGAAGCCAAATCCAATTACTTTTATTCGGGCGAAATGAGTGCGGCTAAGTCATTAATACTAATCAATGGACCGGACCCGCGTACCAGCCGGAACGCGCCCCGGCACAGGCCGCTCCGCAGGAATTACCCATAACTCAAACGGCTCGAAATGACTTTATTGCAAAAAACTTGCGCTTTGCCGCGCCGCTCCTCCTCGTACGCGTACACCGTTAGAGGCCACCCCTTCGGGTCCCCCCCTCCATCCTCCCATCCGYCCCCCCCMCCCGCCCCCGCCGCCGCCAGCGCCGCGCGATGAAAGAGAGAAGGTGGCCGGGAGGGGGGACGCGCCGATAAGTAATGTTTATTGTTGCATTTCCAGCGGCCCCAGCCCCGCCACTCTCTCCCACCTCTTTCTCCTCCTCCTTCTCTTCCTCCTCGCCCGCGGCCCGCGTATTTTTTTTCGCGCCTGCCGGCCGGCCGGCCGTTCGCCACCGCGGGCGGCGAGGACGGATCCGCGCAGCCCGGTTTTCCTGCCCCTCTTTTTTCGCTTTTGCACACATATATATATATATATACATTTTTTTGTCAGTTTTATTTTATTTCCCCCGTTCCCCCTTTTTTCTCCGTCCCGCATTAGCGATGGCCCGCGGACCGCCGTGCGAGAGCGGGGGAGCGAGGAGGATGGCGGGTAGCTAACGATTTTTTATCGATCGCCGTGCGGCTTGCCCGATTTCTCCCGGGGAATTTAAAGCGCCGCAGCCGGCCGAGAGGGTGGCAACGAGGGAGAGGAGGGGGAGGAGGAGGCGAAGCGTGGGCGACCGCTCCTTCCGTTCGACTTGGCCGGCGGTGCCGAGCCGAGTGTCTCGAGGCGCGGCGCGCGAGGAATCGCGCGCTAATTAGAAATTGTAACTCACCTTCCTGGATACGTTACGCACGATTGCCGATAGCGCGTATTCGTTGGCCCGTAATTGCCGGCGCTATCTGCGCGTGGTATCTCGCGGGATGGTAATTAGCAATCGTGGAAACGTACAACAATGGGGAGGGACTTTCGCGAGGGCGATCGCGCTCCCACGATCGACGAGCCGACTCGACCGATTTCACGATCGACGATTACGCGGTCGCCCGTCGTCCTCACCCGCGGGAAGGGATGGGGAGGGGAATAGGAGGGCTGGAAAGAAGATCGAACCCCATCGAGGAACGGCGCGGCGGTATCATTCGCGAGACGAAGGGATGATCAGCGGATGATCTCGCGAAAAGGCCGCCCCGCAACTCGCCCCTCTCTTCCTCGGCTGATTAATTTATGCGGCGTATCGGGAGCCCGTAAACATATGTCTCTCTACTCGCTGCGTACTATCCCCGCGCGCACTTTTACAAGCAGAAAAATGCTCGGGCTCGTGCATTCGGCTAATCCCCCTCGCCTCGTCCATTTAATATGGGTGGCCATACCGGCGATACGGCCGTTTACGAATTTGCGTGGAAAAAAAAAGAGGAAGAGAAAGAGAGAGAGAAAGAGAGAAAATTGAACTGCCGTACCCCCTGCGCCTCCTATTTTCGTTCGTTACCTATCGACCGGCCTTTATCTATTTTTTATGCAATGAAATGCCTCGTACAGCGACGCGTGCGCGTGCGGCGCGGGCGAGCGCGGCCCATTGTGCGACTTTGACGAAAATTCAAGCCGCGGGATTACGGGGCCGCGCCCCGGAGGATATTCCCCCTTCTGAAAAGAAAAAAAAGAGGGAAAAAAAGGGAAGAAAGGTGGAAAGGCACGGGCGGGGGGAGAGCGAGAGAGAGAGAGAGAGAGAGAGAGAGAGAGAGAGRGAGAGAGAGAGGATGGGAGAGAGAAGGCGCGAGGAAGAAGAAGTCGCGTTACGCGGGTGTTTGACGGTGCAATTAACGCGATATTTGCGAAACGGGTCGCTTTATCCGTTGTCGGCCTCGCGCGGCCTCCTTTCCCGCCGAAAGAAGGGAAGAAACAAGGAAAGCGAAACGCAAACACGGAAGAATGGCAGGATGGGGGAGCGGGGTGATGTTATCGGTGCGAGATCGGAGGAATCGCGCGTGTTAAGCGAGCGGCGTGGGATTCGCGGGATTTATTCATGGGTCCGGCGTTGTCCGCGCGAGCTCTTCTTCCCGGATTACCCGAGTGTCGAAGCCCCAAAACGCTTAATCTATATCCAACCATGGCGATACACGTCCCGGCATATTTCCATACCATTATGCAAAGAGGCCGTGCCGGTAACATTAGTCTCCGCGGTGCAACCGCCGCCGCCGATACGTACAGCACCCGGTAGTAGCGAGGCATTACGGCATATATACATATATATATATATATATGTATATATATATATATATATATATATATATATATGCGTATATACACTTACTTCTCCATCGATTTATTATAATTTAGATTGTCTTCTAAGAACCCGGCGACTGCGCGTGCACGCGCGCGCCCACGCGTGTGTGGGTGCGGCGGCGCGCCGCCTTAATAATGCGCCGGCGTTCGTTAATTATTCCTGCCGGTATTCCGTAAATATGCATGAATTATATATATCCGCGGGCACGAGAGCGGAGCGGCGCGGGGCCTGGGGCGCGGTGGGATCAGTGGAGGCGCGCGTGGGTTACAGGCTTTTTTCCTTATCCCTCCTTCCCTCCCTCCCCCCCCCCGCCCGATTTCTTTCGCCTTGCCGCGCTACTCCCGGAGAGTAACGGCAAGGCGCGTCACGTGGCGGCTGTCAGATCGGTATCGATTATGCCGGACGATTATTCCGCGCGAACGCACGAACGGGTTTTAATCCGAAAAATGCGTCATTGAGCGCGAATAACTAAATCACTTCGGTTCGCGCGCGCTGGATTATGTTTATGGGCGAGGTAGCGAGATAGCGGGATAATGCCGGCGTATCTGGCGATTTTCATTGCTGCGCGTAAGTGATACCGGAATCAATGATGAACTCGACGTGAACCGTAATCGCCGCGGCGGGTCAAGACTGACGAGTCTTGACTCGTCGCGCCGCGCGCGATTATCCCCGCTTGCCGCTCTCGCGGCTCGTGATGTGCGAAATATCTGCAACTCGATGATTATCGATGACTATCAAACGATCGGCGTTAAGCGTCGCGTCATTGCGTGATTGCCGGCTCGGCAAGTTGAAGCCGCAGCTTCTCCGGGAGAAAATACGCGACACGTGTCGCTGCATCTCGATAGAGGACTCGGAAGGTCGGGGGTTCCTCAAAGTAATCCGCGAATTCGTTCGATCGATGCAGCGTTACCTCGTTATTGTTGTTAATCGGCTGCGCGCGATACGGAATAAGAAACGCGGACGGACGCTCCTTGTTTCGTTTACGCGCAGAGCAAACGCATTTCAAGCCCCGGCATGCCGCCGTGTGATACGTGTCTATGAATATGTATACATCTGTAACAGGACAGCGACAGGAGTAGCGCCGGAAGTCCCGAGCCGGCGACTGGTGGCGTACTGCACGAGCACCAGATGATGATGGATGACATAAAGAATTCGCGGAAGAGGCGACGGAGCCCGTCGCCCGAAAATCTCCATCAGGCGAAACGCGCGGCGGTCGCGCAGGCTCATCTCAACGGAACGAGTAAGCGCGAGGACGTTCTCCGACCTAGCGGAGACGCGAGACGCCGCATGCCGCATGCGTCCGTCGTCTCCGCGTCTCCCCACGCGATCACGATCATTCCCCGTCTCTATGTGAACAATCGTGTGCGTAGTGGCCGGCATGGTGACCCTCCAGAACCTGCAGAACCTGGCGAACCTGCAGAACCTCCCGCAGGTAGCCTCCCTGGCCGCCGGTCTTCAAGGAATGACAGCGGGCCTGACAAACAACCAGCTGATCAACACCCCGTTGAATCTAACTGTCAGCTCGTCAGGTAAGGCACACGGGCGACCTTCGCTAATTGAGTTCCTCGCTCCGAGCGGGACGGGGCGGGGGAGGGGGAGGGACGCGAGGTCAAGGCTCGCGGTCAACGGAAGTGCTCCTAACGCGGCGGAATCGTTGATTTTCATTCCCAGGCGGCACGGTACCAACGGCCTCGAGTACGACGGCGACTCCCCATCTTCTGCCACCTAGCTCGGCTCCAATGGCGACGTTACCTCAGCTATTATCTCAACCGCAGCCGGTCGCGATGCCTCAATTGATCCTAACGTCCGGTCAATTGGTCCAGGGCATTCAAGGGGCTCAGCTTCTTATCCCCACTTCGCAAGGTAAGTCAACGAGCGAGCGCCTCCGCGCGTGTCATTTCGCACACCGACGGATCAACCTCCTTTGAACGTTCTCCTTTTCCCCTTGACGTCCCCCGGAACGTCCCCACGTGGACTGGGTCCACGGAATGCAGATTCCGAGACGCGATTCGCTGCTATTTCGTCTCCGTTCCAAGAGCGGAAGCGCCGCGTACGATATTCGTTCGGCGAGCGACGTGCGTCGGCCGACGATGTGCCGGCGCATAATGTCTCACAATCAGGATGCGCTGATATATAATATAATATCGAGACTATCTCTGACCAGCTCGGACTAAGGCCGGTCCGTCGTCCATACTTAGTGGCCCTGGACTGCCTCGGCGAGCACAGGGCAAACTCCGCAACTAATTTCAATGTATAATTAACGTCTCACTACCCCTTTCCAACCGACCCACGAATCCCATCCCGCGCGCACCCTGCCTCCTTCCTCGGGTCCCGCCCTCCGCCTAACCCCTCCCCCCCCCCCCCCCCCCCCCCCCCCCCCCCCCCCCCCCCCCCCCCCCCCCCCCCGCCGTGCCTCTAACCCTACCGCTCACTGGCTGGACATCGCAGCTCCGCGGATTCGGCCGCTATTATATCGATTGCGGTCCGCGCTAACTTCGTTTCCACCAAGTTGGGTTCCTATTCTGGTAATCGAGGGAGGAACAGAGAGAGAGAGAGAGAGAGAGAGAGAGAGAGAGAGAGAGAGAGAGAGAGAGACGCGAGGATAAGGAGAAAGAGAAGGAGACGGGGCGGAAAGTGCTGAAGGGAGAGAAGGCAGCGGACGAGAGGCGGAGAACGAAGGAGAACTTTGGGATTCCGCCTAAGTGGATTGAAGTTCGTGGATATGGACCGGCCGCGGTAGGATGACGAGTTACGTGGCGGCAAATAATGTTTGCACTGCTTTTCGACTCAATCGATGGTAACTGACTAACGCTCGATTGGTCCCTGATAGACATCGAGTGTCGGAGCGGAGGATGAGTCGAGGAGCGGCCGAGAGCGGGCGGTCAATAGGTTGCCGTTCGTGGAAATTATTGTCCGCGGCGATTTATTTCAGAGGCGAGAGATGTTGAGGCCCGATGCTCGTCGCTCGTCGTAGCGCCGTATCGAGATTCGGGCGTCGAGACGCCAACGTCGAGTTGTCGATATTCCCGAGAGGATCGAGGTCCGCCAACCGGTTGGCGGACCGCTCGAGCGCTTCGTCGACTGTTTCGTTCCACCAGCCACGTGGTCGTGGTCGCGATTCGGCGGCGGTTGAGATTTTCGAGATTCCCGTCGATTCCGTTCGACGGGATCGCGAGATCTCAAACCAGAAGCGCCAAGCAGAAGCGCCGGCGGCGAAAGTATTGGCCGGAGCGCGCGCGTTATCATTCGGTAACGTTTGAACTGCACGTTAATCGGATTGCCGGTTGACCTTACCTCAGAACGTGAAACTTTTATGGCTGTTCGGAATACGGGATTTGCTTAGCTTAGCTCTAGGTGGCAACACGGGTACGTACTCATGATCAGTAATCATATTAAGCGCGTGTACAGGGTAATCAGATTAGCGGAGCTGGAGGTAATCCCGAAACTATTCTAAGTATGATTAGGCGTCCTTCTCGCAGCGCAGTCCAGTGCCAGTACCTGTACCCACTATTAAGATGACGATAATAGTTTGCCAACTACGCTAGCCTGCGAGGTTACCTGCCCTATGGGTTGCCTAATAATCCCTCTATGAGACTGATAACTTTACTACCCGTCCCGGATCAACAACGCGTGGGCTATGTTCATAATGGGAATGAAGTATCTATTGATTCAAAATACGATTAGCCGGCCGCCTTCTCGGGACGGACGCGATTAATGGTCCCCTTTCTCGCACCGCTTCCCTCTCTCCGCTCTGCGCATCTCGCGCGCTTTTTACGAAGAATGAGGAATACGTAATCTCTCTCTCTGTCGTTTCTCAGGAATCGCCAGTCAGACCATCCTGACCATACCGATCAGCCACGTGACGAACAATCAGATAGTGAACCTGGCGCTGAGCAACGGTCAGGTAGTCTCCACGACACTGGCGAACCTGCAGTCCCTCGCCCAGCCGCAGAACATGCTCAACACGCCGACGAGCAACGGTAAGTCGCCGGCGAGAGAGAAGAAAACGCAATTAACGTGCTCCTTTCGTTGCGCCGCGCAACGGCGCGACATTTATTCCGCCAGGCTCGCGCTGCGCGACTGCGCGCGGCGTGCGTCTACTCCCCGTGCAGCATTTTAAGCAGCTCGTTATTGAAATGTCGTACGTTGCGTATTTGCCGGGAGAGAGATCGGGCCGCGTGATTTATTCCGCGCCGCCGCGATTTTCTTATCGAGCTTAACGCTCGCCTCCTCGATTAATGTACACCGTAGCCGAACGAATAATGATCCATTAGCGCGTGACGCGATCCCCGAACAATTTGCCGTCGAATGCGCCGCAGGTGCGCCCGCTGCGCGATATTCGCGATCGTTCAGACCGCGCGCGCCTTTCGACGCATCGGACCAGCGCGGCGTCGCAGATGTCGCACTACCGTTGCGTTTGCTTGTCCCTGTATCAGTTCCGACGAGCCCCAGCCTGGCATCGGGATTGGCGGGACTGAATCCCGCCGCTCTGCCGCATCTTCTGAGCAACAGCTCGGCGAGCCAGCAACTTCTCAGCGCGATGCAGCCGCAGCAACTGCTGCAGGCCGCCCAGGCGGCACAGGCGCAGGCCGCGCAGGCCGTCCAGGCCGTCCAGGCCTCTCAGCAACCGCTCCTAACGACGTCGCCTCAGCAGCACAGCCACCGGCATACCTCGCATATAAATCATTACACGGTATGTGACCCCTTCGTACTTTTCTCCTCCCCCCCCCTCCCTCCCTCCCTCCCTCCCACCCTCTTAACGAAAACAGCAGACGATCATCGCGGGGAACGCCGCGCACGCTTGGCGCCGAACTCACCGTATCACCTTTCGCATTCGACCCTGTCGAATCGAAGCGACCGTTCGCCCCTCTCGCGAGCTACTCGCGGGCATCTCCCTCGGGCCGAGAGTTTTCCCAGCAAGCGGATCTTGTCCTGTGTAAAGAGAGCGTTCGAGAGCGGTGGCGGCGTTCCTGCCGCTAATTAGACTCCAAAGTGACCCGATCTCGGATCATCGTCCATGGGATGCATGATCGGGCGCATTGTCGAGCGCAGCCGATCCGTCTCTAGAGCGCGCCGCGTTCTGTTCGCAGCCGACGGAGAAACATCACAGGGACAGGCCGGAGCAATCGTCGCCTTTGAACGAGTCCGTGGTGTCCGCCGCGTCCGCGCTCAACAGATTGGCCGCCAGCAACGGCGAGATCACCATCACGACGACGCACGGGCCCGGTGGTGTCGGCGTCAAGGCCTCACCGAGCAGTATGCACAGCCCGAAGGAGGAGGAGGACGATCTCCTGAACGATTCACCGAGTAAGGCGGCCACTTTATATCCGTCCACTCTCGCCGTCAGCGCGGGGCGAGGTGACATTAATCGAGAGCCGAAACGATCGTCCGCGACCGATCGATTTGCGGTGGTCCGCGGCCGCCCGAGGAGAGCGTTGAGGAGCGTTGAGGAGCGGCGCGAAAACGTCATATAATAAAACGAGCCGCGACTACTAGCGGCTAGCCGGAGGCTAGCGACGTGCCGTTGCTCCTTGACAGCTTCTAATTACAATTTTCTCAGGGAGGACATCGCGTCCTCCCGTAACGCAATCATCGTGCCTGTACGAGTCGCGCGCTCGCTAATGTCGCCGGGCGATTGCATGCATAATGATCGCTTTTGAAGAAGAAGCAATTACCAGATGCAAAAGCGCGCCTCTCGCCATCGCAACCGGGCTGACGATATTTTTGACAAGATCGTAATCGCGCGCGGCTCGATAATAATTGGCCGTTGCGACGTAGGAATGGCGAACGCCAGCGGAACGTTGCCGCGAAATCTGAGGATCCGAGCAACGCGATCCGAGCAACGCGCGCCGGTCAACGATAACGCTTCGAACGTCGCATCGATCGCGCCGAGCGCTCGACGGCTCTAATAGGATACCGCGCAACACCGGGCTCATTACGGGGCATTAGTTCGTTGCTCGTTGCCTTCTGCGAAGCCGTAAAGATTCCAGTCGCGCGCGTAACCTCGCGCGACAGCCCGGCCGACAATAATTTTAATAATTCACAATCATCGCCTCGCCGTGGCGCGGCGCGGCGCGGCGAGGCGCGGCGGAGCCTAACGATTCTCAATTGCCGGTGCCAGCCGGGACCATCGCTTCATAAATATCTGGCCTCTCCGTTAACTCGTCCCCGATGGAATCGCGCCGACGATCAACACACGAAATGAGAAAATCACGCGCGCGCACGCGCCGCCGCGAACGAACAGCGCGCTTTCCCGACTCGCGCTCTTTCCGGCAGCTATTCCGCGCACGGAGCGGTAAATAACCGCGATAATATATTCCCAATGTCGGATTCCCGGCTATTTGCGAGTAAAAGCCGCGGCTGACCTCGGCATTGCCGCTCGCGTCTGCTCTATTTTATTCAAAGCGCGATCCGTAACTGGCCTGCCTCGCCCTGCCCGATCATGGTCAAGGTTCACCTGCGTTCGCGAATCGATCGCGCGATCGACTCGCGCGTCTTCTCTCCGAGTGCCCCCGAGGTCGATGCCGCCGCGATCGGAAGTTAACGATCGCAGGAACGGCGGGAAAAGGATTCGCAGTTTATTGCGCGGCGACCTGGCCGCGGATTATGCCAGAGTATTGCATACGTGCGCGCGCGCGCGCGTGTGTGTGTGTGTATGTGCGCGCGTTCGGGGTGACAGATTTACGAGAGAAATCGCCGCAGCTACTCGAGCTACTCGAGCGGAGTCGCCCATTAGGCGCAGCCTCCTCCGCGGTGTGTTCCGGCGATCCGAGCGTGCGCTCTGTAGCGCGAGCGGGATCCCTAACTCGTTCAAAACGCGCCATTAGAATCACCATAAAACTGAGATCACGCGCGCGCGCGCCGCTTATCGCGTTAACCCCGCGAACCGCGGTAGTTTCATTGCCGTACTCGCCGATACCGGTCAGGTTTCCGCGACGCGCGATCGACAAACCGAATGCACCTTTCTGCGGACAGGTGTCTGCCGCGAATAATGGTGGTGAATGCGGTAAACCGAAGAATGCTCTTTTTAGAGGCGATGTAAACGCGCGCGCGCGATTTATCTAAGAGTAGAACCTAATGTCGCTAATTAAACGCGGGCCTTAACCGCGCCTTCGCCTCGCGCGCTCTCGCGTGTACTTTTACTGCTTAACGGCGAGACGAGGCTCTCTCTCTCTCTCTCTCTCTCTCTCTCTCTCTCTCTCTCTCTCTCTCTCTCTCTCTCTACGTCACGAGAGAGCGAGGCTAGAACCCGGCTTGCATATGCGATTCTCCTTACAGACCAGCCGACGATCAACGAGGCCACCAACAACGTGGTCGACGGGATCAATCTGGACGAGATCAAGGAGTTCGCGAAGGTCTTCAAGCTGCGCAGACTGTCTCTGGGCCTGACGCAGACCCAGGTCGGACAGGCCCTGAGCGTGACCGAGGGGCCCGCGTACAGCCAAAGTGCCATATGCAGGTTGGTCCACACGCCGCGTCGTCCTGCTTCGCGCTTTCGCCGAAGCGCGGACGTCGCTCATGAGAATTTACTAATATGCACAGTAGAGCGTAAAACGACACAGTGTGCCAGGTCACTGGAAATGGCGTAGGGATTGGGACTGTTGTTCGGAGTAGCAAAAGACGCAGGAGACGTAGGGCTGTCTGACGGTTCGAGCGATCTTACAATTCGCGGCCACTTTGGGAACGAACGGGAATTCGAGAGCAAAGCTAACCGGAGACTCGAAGCGATCTTACGTTTCCGTCCGTGCTCTTCAGCAAAGAGACGCGACGATCGTCTCGGCAGAATCGCCCGTCGATCGCTGAATCGATCGTTGTCCGCCGCGAAAATCCTCGGCGTCTCAGGATTTCAATGAGGCGCGTCCGCCGATGCGAGGAACGCGTGATCCACCACGATGGTTCCTGATCTCGCCGCAGGGAGATCTAGCGATCTCCCGAGATCGGCGAGATTGGCAGAGCGGCCGTTGGACAACATCGCGGATCCGATCGTTGTCTGGATCGTTGTCGTAACGTTCGTTCGTTCGTCGAAGCGGTACGCTCTGTGTCTGCACTTGGCGATCGCGCGCGCCGAGACTTTCCGCGATGGGAACCACCGTGCTTGGTGAACGCACGCCGAGAAAGTTCTCAGCGCAAGCCGAGAAAAATGTCTACACCTGTTAGAATTCTGATCGTGTCGACTAACATAAGCATTGGTGATTGTTCCCCAGTGCCCTGGCTACCCAGATGTACGCTGCCTCGCAGATTGCCTCTCAGCAGCAAGCTACGTACGTTCACCCCTCATGCTACTTAATTTACCTAAAAATCTAAAACTCTAAAAGCCCTTTAAGAAAGCGCAGTTATACCCAACACGACGGCAAACCGGGGCGCGAGTGCTTCCTCCCCGAGAGATCAGAGAAAAAGATCGGACAGAGAAAACGAGAAATCGCGCGGACGGATCTCGACGGAGAATCGATCGATCGCTCGCCGTTCGGCGAGCGCGAGCGGCGCCAAGCCGCGGAAGCAAGATGGACGATGGTCCAACTACTCGCCCTCTACTCGCGATCGGTTGTTCCTCGCGCCCTCGTCCTCGAGCGCCGACTCGAAGGCACATTTGGGTATAGCTGCACGAGCACTCTCACTAATTTCTAATTCCGTTCGGAAAAGAGATGCGAAAGGAGCACTTGTAAAATTAACTCTCTTCGAGCCAGGGCATTGGCAAACTTGGGCATGATGTCGCCAACGCGCTAAGAATAAAAACGATAGAGCGAACGGGAAGGAAACGCCGAAGATGCCGAAGCGCGCCGCGCTTCGCGGTCGCGTCGAGCCGCTGCGGCGCGATCGCGTTCCGCTTTGCTCGCCCGCGAGCTCGAGTTCGCGTAGCGCGTTGGCAACATCATACACGGCATCACCAAACCTTAAAGCATGCACGCATTGTCAATGTCCTGTTATATTGAATCGATGCATGCCTCTTAGTGCTCCTTTAGTGGGACGAGGACGTAAGGGACGATAGGAAGAGAGGAATCGAGCCCGAGTCGCGAGCTCCGACAGCCTCACCGATAGCCTTCGTCCCCGCCCTTACGTCCCCGTCGCCCTCTCTCGACATTCGTCGTCTCCCCCTCGTCATCTCTATCAATCCCTCCGCCC
>JAHMML010000027.1:1236615-1240304 GCA_020341155.1 Eciton burchellii | reverse complement strand
CTCTCCCCCCCCCCCCCCCCCCCCCCCCCCCCCCCCCCCCCCCCCCCCCCCCCCCTCCCCCCCCCCCGAGAAAAGAGAAAGCAGGAAACTGGATCAAGCCCTGTTCTTGGCTTTAGATTCGAAAAGCTGGACATTACGCCGAAAAGCGCGCAGAAAATTAAGCCCGTTCTCGAGAGGTGGATGAAAGAGGCGGAAGAGAGGTGAGTAAATACTACCCTACGATACTCTGCGAATTAGCGGTAGCGAGGCGGTAGCCAGAGAGCCGCGAGAGAGCCGCTCAGACTCTCAGATACGAATTCGCGCCACCGGCGGCGGTGCGCCAGCACGCGCGCGCGTCTCGCATAGGCGCGATTCCATTATCCGCACGTACGCGACGCGTAATCGATTTAAGAAACAACCCGAGCCTCCCCGGTCGATGTCCCCCCGTCCTCCCCCGCCGCCCGCGTGCGCAGGTATCGAATCACGTTGCGGGATCCCCGCCGTGATACGCGAAGCGATTGCCTCGCGATCGTCCGACTCGGCGGCGGCGGGAGCGTGCGAACGCGTGCGAGCGCTAATCGCTAATTCGCTAATTGAATTCGCCTGATTAATTGCGGATCGGGCGTCTAATAAGTGCGTGGAATGTTAATTAGAATGCGAGGAACCGTTATCGGCGAGTTGCTCGCGGCGACGACCGCCGTGCCGCGTCGTGCAGGATGCCCGCTCTCCTGCGTACCCGCGAGAGATCGCGCCACGTCCCGTCGCCCTGCCCTCCACGCTCTCGAGGGTCCTCCCCGAGAGTGCCGGGGGGAAGGGGGAGGGGAGGGAGGAGGGGGAGGGGGAGGGAGGGAGGGAGAGAGAGAGAGGGAGAGGGAGAGAGGAAGGAGGTGGGAACGGGCGACGGGTGGTACGTATCCGCGAGGTGTAAATTTTACGAGCCGATAAAATCTAATGAACTTTATGCCGCCAGCTAATCAGGAATCCGCGTAGCCGCACCACAATTAAAACTGCGATACGGTTTTAGCGTCGCGCAATCAAACCGCTAACGCACTCCATATGTTTTTTATAACTTTTACTGAAATTAGATTGGATCGCGCTTAAGCGCGGCGCGGGGTTTAGGCGGCGCGCATTATTATTAGCGATATCAGTTATGATCGCGCGCGCGCGCGCGCGCGCGAACCTCTGATTCCCCCACCCCACCCCCCGCCACCCTGGTTGTCCCCCGGCGTTGTTATTGTTATCTAATCCAGGGCGCGTTGTTGAAAGCAGGAGGTTTGGACATGGCGGATCTCGTATTTCGGTAGTCCGCCAGATAAACTAGAGATTGCTCGTGATCTTTACGCGTTCGGCGATCGCGTTTATTATCGCGGCGCTGGAATGCGCGGCGGACGTCGGAAATCGACGGAACATCATCTCTGCGAAACGTCAGACGACTCACGGGCGTGAGTCCAACGAGGGAACGAGGCGCGGTAGAGCGATCTGGCCGGAGAGAAAGAGAGAAAGGAACAATCGTACGACAATTATGGGCCCGAGGAAGCGCGGCGTAATCGAATCATTCGATGACGGTAGCAGACGCTCTCGCGGCTCGGTGTTCGCGTGTCTCTGTTCCCTTTTCGCGTGTGGCAAGCCGGCGACAATGACCCATCCCGCATTCGCGTGGCGTAGAACTAAGCATCGACCGTTCGCGCGCGCGCACTCGCTCGCTCGCTCGCTCGCTCGCTCGCTCGTTCGCGTCCGGGAAAAATGAAAGCGGCTAGTTTATGCGGTGCACGTGCACGATTTATCTGCCGAGTAATTAAACTGTGGACTAATTAAAATCAGGTTTCTGATGTACCTCTCCTACCCTCTCCCTCACCCTCCCCGTCCCCCGCCGCCCCCCCCCCGTGCCCCCGTCCCCTCCCTCCGCGTCCCTCCGCGCGCGCCTCCTACCACACCGCCGCCGTCAGCTCACTCCTGAGATCGCAAGTGCGACACACACACACACACACACACACACTCTCTCTCTCTCTCTCTCTCTCTCTCTCTCTCTCTCTCTCTCTCTCTCTCCCTCTTCCCCTCTCATTTTCCCTCTCTTCCTCTTTCTCTTTGGCGTTCCTTGCAATCCGACGCGACTGCTCCATCTCCTCCCGTTCGCCTTCCCGCCGTCTTCCTCCCCTCCCTCCCGCCCGTTCCCCTACACATCCCCCCGCGCCCCCTTCGCCCTTGTCCAACGGTAACAACGGTCCGTACACTTGCACGCACGCTTCCTCCCGTCCCCCGTCCCGTCCCTCCTTCTTTCTTCGCTCTCTCCCTTTCCCTGATCTTCTTAATCCTCTCTGATCCTTTCACTCTTCCTCTTTCTCCTGTTGCTTTCCTTACGCGTTCGCACCCTCCGTCGGTCACCAGCACCCCAGCGCGGACATCCCGCGGGCTCCCCCCGCGTCCTCGGGCCGAGGCTGGGGGGCCGGCGCGACCGATGCGCGGTCCTTCGCGCGTCCTCCTCGCCCGCCGACTTCTCCATTAGCATATTGTTTTCGCGAATTCGACGAGATATTACCGCGCGACGCTAATGGCCCCGGCCGTGTACTTTTTTTCGGCTCGACAGTTGGTCATTCGGAGTTAAATTAAAAACATAAATTTCGAGCCGCCAACACGCGGCGCCCGCCACCCCCTCCTCCCGCCGCGGTACCAGCGGGGCTCTCCGGTCATCCCGCGGCCGCCCCGCCGACCGCCCCTCATCGCTCAACCCGGCAGTCCCACCGGAAGTTCTCCTGTTCGCTGTCGCGGGCTTTTTCCGCTGTCGCGCCGCGGTAGCACGATCCGCCGAATGAAATTATGTCGCGCGGCTGCCGAAAAAGTCTGCGCGCCCACACGCGCCCTTCTCCCTTCTCCCCCCCCCCCCTCCCCTCTTCCCCGGCACCGCCAACCGTCCTACCTACGTCGGATTTTCTCGCTGGGAGCTCCGGCGGTGGTTGGCTCGCGTCGGCTCGTTTGGAGGTAAGATCGAGCGGCGTGATTGAGGCCGCAAACATCGAGCCGGCGAATCGGGACGACGCGATGATCTCTCGCGATGACGCAGTCACCTGTTAAATTCGTCGACGATGACGCGTGTCACCGTTCAGTCAAATATCGGAAAGCGATTAAAAGAATGGCGAACATCGATTTTATCATTATCAAAATTGATGCGTTATTTCGTTCCGAAATTATACGACCGGCTTGCCTAATTGCCCCGCGTTTTGATATGGGAGTCGTTTAGATGAATAGCCATGCAAATTCATCCGTTCCGCGGAGCGGACTCGCGCGAGACGATTTAACAGTTCGCGTCCGCAATGACGACCGGAGCACGCAAAGTGTAACGCGATGACGTCGGCAGGGTCGAGGAAGGCGAGATCGAAGATCGTTCACCGTCATCGTTCCGTCCTTGTTTCCCCGGCGTCTGAAGAATCGTGGAAAAACGCGCGGCTGCTCGGTCGTACGGATTCAATGAACTCTCGCCGGATAACGAGCGAAATAAAAGTTGGACTTTCGTAACGTCGCGACTGTTAATTTTATTCGACGCCGACGCCGACGCCGACGCCGACGCCGACGCCGATGCAGCGCGCTAGGCAAGTTCCGAAGCCGTGAATCAAACGCAGCCTGTGCATCCGCAAAAATCCAATACCGGACGCGGGATATTTGCGACCGAACGTGTCCGGTCCGCGGAATATTGTGACGCGACCAGCGATCTCCTT
>JAHMML010000027.1:1141615-1231615 GCA_020341155.1 Eciton burchellii | reverse complement strand
TTCCCTCCGCGAGCACCTGGCCGTCCCGTTACTTCGCATCTGCCTTATTCTCAGGGCGCACCCTTTGTCTCGCGATTGAGGGATCGAAAGACTTGGCAGCCTGCGATTCCAGTGGCCGAAAAGATGGAAACTCGGCTGTAATCCGCGGCGGCTCTCCCATCCTATCGATCGATCTCCTTGTTGACCAGCTCAAAGTCGGACCTCTCGTTGGAAACGACTCCGTCGATTCCGGACCGCTCGATAAAACCGTAACCGACCATCCCGGCGCACAGTACTCCCATCAGGATGTACAGCTTCGTGCAGGTGCACAGGTACGGGCTGTAGATGTACGTTATCACCGAGCCGGTGGACTCCCACAAGCGGAAGTTGGAGAAGGCCGCCTCCTCTTGGCCGGGGAACAATATCCCGCTCAACGCTGAAACGGAAAATGATCGGTCGCTGGTCAGTCGATCGGAAGCCGCGGAGGAATAACCGAATCAGTTGATCGAGATTGAAATCATCGCGCTATCGATCGGCGCGCGGAATGCGATCCGCGGCGCGTCGTACCGACGCGGATACGCGCCGCGGATACGCTAGAAATCCCAACTCGCGTCGGTCATCGCCGCGCGATGATCTTCTGCGGTTATCAACGGCATTTGCCACATAAAGTGCGGCGCACTGAATGATTGCTCGCCGGTAACGAGCGATACAGTGTCGCGAAAGCGACTTTACATCCATCTGGTACGATTAACGATGATAATAAAATAATGATGATGAAATTAATGATAGCGATTATCATAATGCATGTACCCATGTACGCATGTGTGTGTACATTAACACATGTATGTGTAAATTGACATTAATTATCAATAAAATAATAAAAACATGATTAATCGGGTGATAACAATTAATCTCCGCGGCTGCAGATTAACTTCGCGAAACCGCCGGCGGACGCACCGGCGTAATTTATCGATATATACGAGAATTCGCTTCGTAAGAATTTCATTACTTTCTTTGCGCCGCGAGCTGCTGGACGCGCGAAGATAATTAGGCAAAATCGGATAATGCATCCTCAAAGCGCCCGACAGCGCGGATTGGCGCGGATTTTCAGCCCGCCGAGCATAATTTAGCTGATTTTCCGTTCGCGCTAAGTGGAGTCGTTACGACTCCACCGCAATATTATAATATTCAACCGCGTATAATTGCGCCGTAATTTTAACGAACGGACGTATTAAAAATTATTATATAATGTAAATCGTGCATTTTGCCGCTCGCGCTTCTCTCTTAACATCGAGCGATCATTTTCTCCGTCGAATCCATGCGTATGTGTCGCCGTGTCGCGACCCGCCGAACTCCGCGATCGTCCTATGACATATACCGTTGACCTGCACCAGCCAGACCGAGTCGCACACACCCCACAGGCCCGACAGCACGAAGAACACGAGGCCCTGCTCCGGCGTGGGCCTCCAGCGCAGCATGAAGATGAGGATGCTGAGATGCAGGCAGAAGGCAAAGACCATCACGGGCTTCCTTCCGGTCACCTTGACGACGGTGCCCGTGGCGAGCGCGGCCACGGCGTTCGTCACGCCGAAGCAGATCATGACGTAGCCGATGTTGCTGATCCCCCACGCGCAGGAAACGAAGGCCTGCGAAACCGAAGAAGAAAGTGTATCGCTTACTCGAATTACGCGAGCCATCTCGCGATTATCTCGTGCAAACATGCGCCTTTCGCATCCGCGAGACTTAATTATAACCATAAGCTGTACGCGGCTTACTGCGTTGTAATCGGCGAACAGGAAGGCCTGCTCCGCCCCGATGAACAACGTTATCGGCAGTATCAGGAGCTGGCGCCTCTCCTTCAGCAACCTTAACGTCACCGCCAGCAGCTTCAATCCGGACAAGCTTTTCATCGAGCGGGCCCTGCTCCTGTCATACCTACGAAATAAAGAAACAGAGAGAGAGAGAGAGAAAGAGAGAGAGAGAGAGAGAGGGGGGGGGATGAGGAAGGGAAGAAAAGGCGGGGATAATCCCGGAATAATCGCGAGACGTTTGAGAAAGCCCGCAGAAGCAGGAGACCAGACATCACAGCGCTAACACGCTGACGCATTAATGACGCATAACATTAATGAAACGTCGTTAAACACATGTCGATCGCGTGCTTCTTCGACCTTTGCTCCGTCGATGCTATCGCGATAATCAGTTTGTAGCAATCAAGCGAAGTGGCATCGGGTTAATCGGCATGTCCGCTACGGAGAACAAACGCCGCGTCTCGAGCATACCTGGATAAAGAGTCGACGCAGAACGCGATCATCAGGCAGGCCACTATCATGCAGCCCAGATAGATCCCCGAGATCAGGTGGATCCGCTCCACCGCGGGGGGCTGCAGATTCGGATTCTGGTCCTCGTCCGTATCGGAGACCCCGCAGAAATTCGCGCCGCAGCTTTCCGCCATGACGCTGCCGTTCAGGGTGACATTCGTCGTGACGTTCGTGCCGGTGCCGTACGAGAGAACTGCAATCGCAACGTTGAACGTTCAATAGCGTAGCGATTCGTCGGTCTTAATCGCAAGGGAACAGACATCACCGTTGACTCGACACTCGCCGATGATATCCGCTCTCTCATCGAACAATCGCGTCCGTGAATTTGCCATTAAAATGCCAGAGATCTCCGATTGCGTTCGATGTCTCATAATCCTCGCGGTCGCGCCTTCGATTGATTCCGAACGATTTTCGCGATGATTTTCATCGCGCTCGGCGATGCCCCCGTAAGATCGCTTCGCGTCATCGTGTTCCACGGTTTGTGGTTTCCACGATCATCTGCGTCTTAAATCGGATGGAGTGGAGTCAAGAGTAAGGAAACTAATATCTGATCCGCGAGGGGTCGATTCGCCGAGGTCAACGCCGATGGAGAAAAACACGCGAGAGATCGCCATCGATCGATTCCTCGCGTGCCGGGACGCGAGAGAAAGAGACGGAGACTCTTTAATAATCAATGAAGAAGGAAAAAAGAGCACAAGATAAATCTCGAGTTTACGAGCTAATAGCCGGGAATATCTGAATATTCGCATACGTCGTCGGTGACAAGTAAAGAGAGTCGCGCGCGCGCGCGTAGCGTTCCTGTTTTACATACGACGCGAGGCGTCGCGATTATTAATATTGATTCGCCGTTACGTCACCGCGCGCTACGTCATCGGGAATTAACATCCGCGTGACGGATGCCAAACAGGCTACATCCTCGTGGACGGCCAACCCACCTGCCGATGATATGAGATTGCCCCACACCTGCGCCATTTGATAAAACATGAAGAAGAGGCCGAAGAACCTCGTGACGAGCACGTCCGCGGCCATGTCCGAGACGGTCGAGTAAGCCTCCGCTGCGACGGTCAAGTAGGTGCACTTTGCGCACCAAAGCGGTCCGCCGCCCAGTCCGACCGACAGTCCGGCTGGGATCATCGTGTAGAACCTCGGGTAAAACTGGGAAGCTATGAAGGGCATGTAAGCCAGTATGGACACGGACATTGTCCACTTGCATCCCAGCCAACTGGAACAAAGTTGCGCAAACGCGCGACTCAGCACGAGTTGTCGCTCGCCTCGACTGTCCGGGCTCAATTCAATCATCCCGCACGGACGGAGGAGACTCGAGCGAGAGTCCGTCTCGGATAGATCGCCCCTCAAGCCAGACGTGACCTCGCGAGGGTTCACACACGAAGGTCGACGAGGAGGGAACGACGTTGACGAAACGACTGTTCGCTCAAGATCGCGTCGCTTTCAATTTTCAAAGGTGCACCCGCACCGTTCCCGGCCAATGATGGAACCCGCGGCATCCCCCCGCGACATAATTCCCGGCCAAGGTGAGAACGAACGTTGGACGCGTAATAAAGTTTAGTGTCGTGGGACCGCGCGCGGCACCGGTCGCTCGTACGTTTGGCGTACGCGCGCGTCCGGAACTTTCAGCGCGAAGGGGTTCCGCTGGATGAACCTCTCCGGGTCTCCTCTGATTTACGAGGTGCTTCCGGAAAAAGATTTTCCCGCTTATTCCGGCCGCGCTAACGAACGTCGATCAGTTATTCGGCGAAGCGCGGGGACGTTTGTCACGATTGGCGGCCGGTGCTGAATCGACGCGATGCAGGCCTCGCGAGTTCCGGCTATTACAACGCAAGGGCGGGAGATTTCACCTTATGATGAGAGCCGGCAGGAAGATATTGCTGAAGAGCAGACTGCCGTAAATGGCCGACAGGGTGAACGTGCCCAGGGAATGATCCGCGTTGATGGAGCTCTGCAGGTTCGCCGCGCCCATGAAAGCTGTAAAGTTCACCATGAAGGCGCAGCTGATCGCCAAGATGTTCCTCATGATTCGCCGTCGCTCCGATGGCTCGAAACTCATACCCGGCGTCTTCGCGAATCGCCCTTCGCTCGCCATCGTCCGCTCCATGTGCGATCGACAAGCAATCAGCGAAGGTACTCAGTGCCACGGACCTGCCCAACGATGCCTGGAGATCGTTAATCCTCGCGAAAGCTAGAAACGAAAGCTGGAAGAATGAACTCGTAAACGGCAAGATGCGAAGGCGCGTTCTCGCAGCGGAACGGCATTTCGGTTGGACATTATTCTCATCAATGGATGATTGCGCGCGAGACGGCAGCCTCGATACATTTACCTCCTTGATGTATTTCCCGTCGATGTACATCTCGAATCGATCGGCTTAACGTGCACGCTTCGTCTCGTTATCCCCCAAACGCAGTCTTCGTCTTGGCAGAATGCCGAGAACTTTGCGAACCTTGCGTGCCGTGACTGAACGTCCAGGAATATTCGCGCTTACTCTCGCGACCAGCCGATATGCGTGAGGCCAATAACGATTTCAAGGTAATCGGGCAGAGACGGGCGTGTGCTCTGTGCTCTGAAGAAACGATTTACACCGTTCCACGGCATTCCGCGTGCATTTCTTCTTCTCTTTCCTCTCTCCCTCTCTTTCTTTCCTATCAGCATCGACATCGATCTGTGGACGCGCGCGGTGGTCTCCGAAACTCCTCGAGGTCAGCGAGGATTGCACAACCGTTCCGTTCGGCGTGGGTTGACGCGTGCGATCCGTGATCTGTCCTTGGGGAACGGGTATCCTTGCTCCTTTCACGCACCTTAATCGCCATCTGATAAGTTCTCCACTCCGCGCGCGCGCGCGCGCGCGGAATATGTAACGCCGCCGCACGAAAATAGGACAGGTGCGACAGTGCGGGACGGAACAGGTTTATCGGAACGAAACCTTGTCCAGCGACAAATGGAATGAAAATCCCTGACGAAAATCTACGACGGCGATGATGAAAAAGAGGCGGCCAACCGTGCCGAATCGATTCGCGGCCGTGTCCTGCTCTGTTTTTTGTCTCTCCTCCATCGCTCGCCGTTTTCATCCGTTAAGTTAAATAATCCGCCGGACGGGATCGTCGGGATCCGCAGCTGCGGATTAATTAATTGCACACGAGACTAACGCGATTGCGATCTCCGCGCGTCGTCCGCGACGCTCCAACGGCGCGTTGTAATCCTTTGGAGAAGAAGAGAGACAGAGAAAGAGAGAGAGAAAGAGAGAGAGAGAGAGAGAGAGAGAGAGAAACGGGGAACACGCAGTCGAGCAAAGGAGGAAATCGACGCGTGCAGCGTTAATAGATCATTAACATAACTCGTAGCTCGCAGAGTCGAAACGGAATCCCGGATTCTCGCTTGCGACCGACCGCGAGGAAAACACGAGCAATCAACGAATGCCGATCGGATGATACTCGGATACTTGAAGCCGTCTTGCTTCAATATCGCGTGATCGCGGCTGTCGCGGAACGGTGTTCATGATCGAACATTGATATTAATTAGGCGCTGAATCCGCCGCGCTGGGAAGCACCGGCCTCCGCAATCTCCGCGGAACGAACACGCGACCCGCGAGCGCGGTTCAATTAGCCCTCGGCACGTCCACTTGTCATGTCCGCTCGAGCGCGTATCGTCGCGTGCGGCCGTGTAATTCCGCCGGACGTGGGCTTACGGGCGGTTGTAGGATGATGAGGAAGCGCTGCAGGCTTGGCGTAAAGCTGAAACGTCCAGCAGCCGGACCGCGATGGAATCCCGAGTCGAGTCTCGAGTCGCGGAGAAAAGTCGAATTTACGTCTCCGCGATAATTCGTCTCGCGGATGAACGAACGTTCGCTTCGATCGCTTGGATATCTTGGCTACAACGATCGCGAGCGAGCTTGTGAAGAAGCGCGATGTTCTCTTTCCGAGTGAAAGACACTCTTTACGACACGTTTCGTAACGCAAGGAACGACGAGGGAAATGTTTTTATTAAAATCAAAAGTTTATAAAGCACCGTGCACGCTGTCTCGACTCTCGCGCTCTGTTTTATCTGCGATATTGCGAACGCATAACTAAACGCTGCAACCTGTCCGGCAATAGATGGATGGAAAGTTATACAGCTCGTTGCGAGTTTCGGATTTTATTTAGCGAAAGCTGGCGCGCTTTGAAACTCGGATCGTCTCGAATTTAAGGTCAAACGATTTCGGTAACAAGCGCCGCGCACGTTTGATCTTTCGCAATTAATTCCACGGATTGCTCGCGGAAGATATCCAATTAAACGATGACCAGCTACCAGTCTGCAATCGCGCTCACCCCGCGGCACCCCCAAGGCTCACCTGCGTCTCTTCCGGAGCTCGGTTTCTCTCCTGTCTGGCGATTCTGCTGAACGAGGCGCGACGAATAAAACGATACTGGCGATTCTCGCAAATGACACCGCGAATGATCAGCACCAGTCGTTCCCCACTCGCTGGAGGCGGCCACTCAGGTGAGCAAGCGATACGTCGAAGCCTCCGCGCTGATCAGATACACGACGATCTGGCCGAGCTGTTCGCGTGGCACGTGTCACAACGTGGCCGTTGCGCGCCTTAACCGCGAGTCCCCTTAAGCCCGTGTAATCGCCGCGATTAACCGTCGCCCATTACCCAGCATCGTTGATCCGCTCGTGTTCTGTGAGCTATCTATAACGGCTTGCCTGCAATCTTGGCAGCGCAGCGACACTTGCTTCCCGATGGCAAACAAGACGCCTCATCCCATCCCGTTCGCAGGGAGAGGAGCCTGCAAACAGCGTATCGGTCGCGCGGGTCATCCCGGGTCATCGGCTGAAGGTTAAGGGCGGCGGGGAACCGCTAAAGAGCGAGAGGGAGAGAGGAGGGAAGGCTAAAATCAAAGGTCGACGCAAGTCGCCGACGCAGATATCTCGGTCAAGTTAAATGAATTCGGCATCGGGGCTATCGATCCTCGACCGGACCGGAAGTGAACCCAATTCCGGTTCGCGTCAGGCTGCGAGCGATCCGACCAAGTCGATTTCGCCGGGGATCGCGGCGTTGAGCGGCATTCCGATCTGGCAGCTTTGGCCAGAAATGGATACGCCGGGCCGAACGTCATCGGCGATCATCAGCCGCGGCCGCAAACCGCGCGCGGGGACGCGGACGGCGGAATTATAGTAATTAATTACGACAGTGCGCGGCTGCAGCGGACGCGGATGGACGCGGCCGCGGTATAATAGCCTTGCCGTCGATTTTCATAACTCTCCGTTAATGAAACCATCGAATCCCGGCGCTTGTCGGCGTTATCCGACCTGCGTATTCCCAGTTCGACGCTCATCGCGCGTCCGGGGTGTCGTAAAGGTCACCGTAAGATTTCCACGCTCGGCCGGCAAAGTGTCTTCGCAGCTCCAAGCGAGGCGGAGTTCCCAACGAGGAAACTTATGGCTTCGCTCCGCCATGTTCATTAATCGTCGTGATAATCGCGTGGCTCTTTATCAAGATCGATAGAGAGATCGGCTGCCCTCGCGTGCCCGCAATTCCGCTCTCGAGTGGCCGATCGTTCCCTGCTCGCGTTATATCTTTCCCATCGCGTCCATTATATCTGCACAACAGCCGGCGATTTCTCTCTTCGATGTACCGCTGATAGAAATGGCCGACGCGGGAGGAGAGGAGAATAATGATTTCCGAAGGTACGTTGGCTGCTACATTAGCTGTGTCATCGCTCGGCGATGTACAATGTACGATGTACATATTATCCAAAATATTGGACAACATTTACGACGAGTGTTCGAACCACTCTTTCCGCGACTTGTGCTAATTTATCAATCCCTTTGCTCGTTAATTCATTGGTTTCTGTAATTGCGTTCGCCGCCGTGTGACCGCCGTCAATACCGCCCGATGTACTTGTATGGTAATTAGATGTAATTAACGCGCGTATGTAAAATCCGCTTATGCACGTCACGTCGTAAATCCGTTTCATCGCGTATTCGCGTGGCCGTAGTTACGCTAAACGACCTGCGTCGAAGCTCTGTTTCCGTACAGCCAACGGAAATGTCCGGCGCGTTGGACATTGAAAATGAAATAATCGGCAAGCGCTTCGCTCGCGTTCAAAGCGCGGAAAGCTCTCCGCGAGAGCCACGGTGTAAATACAATATTCCTTGGCACGTCGCGTTCTGCAACGGACTTGTCCGGAATCGTCAAAGCGCCTCGCTGAACTTCGTTTCCGCGTTCTACTCGCGGCCGGGGCGCGATTTTCACCCTCGACAGGATCAATTTTGCCGGTGCATTTTCAATTCTGTCCGCCGCGGGAATTGCGAGCGAGCCGCGATCGAAAATTATTCGACCAGAGTCTTTTGCTCTGCCTCTATTTGATTTCCGCGCGCGCTGTGTCCATTTGGTCCATGAAATTTAATAATAATATGCCACTGTCTCAAGGGAATAACGTCAAGTCAGCAGAAGCAAACAAACGCACACACGCGGAGATGCAATTCAAAGAGAACGCTTCGACTTGCGTATTAAAGCTCGTATTCGCAGGAGGAGCGCGATCGTTTATAAAGTGACAGAAATTTCCGATTCCGGTTTTCAGTCGTCGCGAATACGCGAACGTCAGTGTCTGATTTCCATTTCTTGTCGTTTCCGGGCGATCTTTCCGGTCGATGCGCGACACCGCATCGGCAGAAAATTCGGCTGGCGATTCCGGGAGAGACGGGAGGAAACGTCGCGAAGGACAGTATCGCGCAGCGGGATGCTGTTTACTTTGAGATGCTTCGCGAGAGCGCGACGGTGGTATGCCTTGTGCAGCGGGCCTTTGTAACGCCCGCGAAGCAACAATCTGCAACGGGAGATTGCCGAGCAAGAAAAGTTCGGGGGAGGGCGGTGCGGCGATTGTTGTTTAAGATGCACCTCGCATCTCTCGTGAGAATCGGCAACCCTGGAAGCGGCGGCCCTTTGTCGCATCCGGTCGCGAGCGCTCGCTCGGCGAGCTCCGATAATCGAAGCGCGTCAGGTCTCTCTCTTCCTCTCCCCATTCACCTTCGACGAAAATCGCGAAATTGCGGCATTATGGCGTGCGCGGAAACGTCCGAAGCAATTTTTTGAATAATATTCCGAACGAGCCGCGACGGATACATGTGTATGCGGAATTGCGGAGGCGAAATGAAAAAATGCTCTCCGGCTGGAAATTAAATCGTTTTTGTTCCCAGCGCTTCATTCATCGGACCATCTCGAAAGAGTTTTCGAGAAAAGAAGAAAAGAAGATTAGCTCGACATTATCTGCAAGATCGAGCCCGCGCGATGCATGCTCGCTAATCCAATTGCGTTGATTGGTTTCTATCGTTTCTTCCGCGAGGCTGAAATCATGCGACAGGTGCGAGCGGTCGCGTTACGCTCTGAGCGCAAAGCGGCAGAGAACCGGAAGAACGACGTAAAATTTACAAATAAATTACAAATAAATTATCTACCGGGCAACCGCGATGAACCGTATTACCTCTCTTCGGATATTCATTTCCCCTTTGATTCGCATCGCAAGCGAATCCAGCTTTCGCGGTTTTGCCGCGGTGTGCCGCGCTGCTGTTTACGCGCGCTAATTAATTACGCCCGATATAAGGCGCGTAACGAGGAAACGTCGATGCGAGTCGCAGAGAATTCTTGTTAACGCGTCTTCGCTGTTCTGCGAAACACCGTTTATATATTTATTCATTGTCGGTCCGAGAGAGCGTTCGGTGAGAAAGATGAGAGTCGTTGGATAACAACCTTCTTTAATCGTCAAATTGCTTAACAGTTACGATATCGGGATACTCGCGCTAACTCAGTAGCGAACGTGCAACCATCGCGTAGCTTCTGGCTTCTTGCAAGACACTAAAGACATTAATCTCTCGATCGCTTGGTATTACCGAGCGATAACGATCTTCTTTTGTTTCGGCAACAGTTGCGGCCAATGGCTTTGTGACACGTGTTCGATATAAGCTTGTTTGCATCGGGAACATTCCAAAAGCAAAGACAACACATATGAAATCCTTAACAATTCTCGAACGATCTAAACAGCCACCGCCACTGCCTTCTTCTTCTCGCGGCGCTCTCCGTCCAGTAATTCACATGTTTCAGTTTCGCTCGATCAAGCTCTCTCTTTCTCTCTCTCTCTCTCTCTCTCTCTTTCTCTCTATTCCAGAATGTAGAAGGTGGACATCCGGGAAGATCCATCGTCGCGAAACTGGAAGCTGCGTATCGCTGGGCGACGAACAGGTGGTTCCCGGCGCGCTCGCTCAATGGACGATGATTTCCGCGGCGTCGTAAATGGACGCCGAGATCGTCTCGCATCGTCCAACGCGACCAGCTACGTATTCCGGGCACGTCAGCGCGCGCCGCGACGCTTCAATTACACGAGCACCGGCAGCGGCGAGTTACACGCTACACGAGTTGCACCTCGCACGTTGTCGGCGTGCACATGCCGCTTCAACCGGAATTGAGTCCGGGTTTCGCTCACGGCGAGATCGTTACGTGCCTTAAGGGCAACAGGAATGCAGCCAGGCCGCCTGGCGCGTCTTCGGGGAGCGATTAAGCGATGATTAAGAGACGCGATGAGACTTTCGAGCCTGGCTAGAGATGATCGCTCGATCTTCGCTCATCTGACTTGTCATTATCACCCGGCGAACACGAGCATGTTTATCGTCGAATTTCAGGTCTCTCGATCTTCAGGTTTCTCTCTCCAAGGGCATTTCTGCATATACAGATGTGCACCGAGCAAGTATCGGGAGAGGCCGAAGAGGACGTAGAGGATCACCGACTGTTATCAAAGCCGATATTCTCCAAGCAGCGGATTAGAGCGTCGCATTCCCGCGATGTATCCAGCGCGCGGCGATTCAGCGATGCAAAGGGCTGAGTACACGTGACAAGTAAATAATTTTAATTCTCCCGGCGGGGTAACGTAACCAGCCTGCATCGATCTTCTGCCACATCCACGGACAGCAGCGTTCACCGGCGCGATACATCGCGGGCTATTTCCGCGGCGCACGGTCGTTTCGTATAAAATCGAATGTAAGCACGACGCTCGTAACATTCACCCTCGCTTTGTCCCGCCTTCCGCCTCGCGGAAAATAATAGACCCGATGCGAGGAGCAGGAAGGGCTCGCGATGGCAGAGACGGTAAAGCGACCACTCTTCCGCCGTCCCTTCCGCATTGGCGCTTCATTCTTCCGATATCCGGCCGGCAAATCGTCTCGTGTAATCGTCACGTAGCGAGACCACGTCGCGCGCTATCTTCCTCACGCTTCGCGCATCCCCTTCCCTCACGTACGTCACGGATGCACCCGGTAATCGCCCCCGAGGTCCCCGAGGAAACCACGGAGCTTCCATTTGGCGCTGATGCAATCACGGGAGACAGTGGCATTCTTAATTATCGCGCGGCGTAACGCCGACCGCGAAGTATCGCCGGCTCTCACGAAGCCTCACGAAGCCTCGTGCTCTTTCGCGTCGATGACGAGCTTCACCAGACCTCGCGTCCCGTTACGTGAAATCGGAGTAACAAACGTTCCGGGACGCCGTTCTGAAAATCGAGCGGGACGCGAGCGTAGAACGGCGCAAATCGTCGAGGCGTCGGAATTTCAAATTCCGAGCACTGGTGTGCACGCGCATGCTGAAAGTCGCATGCGAGAAAGCTTGCTCCTTTCTCCCCTTTATTTTTTTCTCACCGACACCCGCGGAATACGTATGTCGTACTTACGCGAGCGTGTCATCGTGCCGTGGCAGACGGGATCTTTGAGAAATCGAGTTCATCGGTTGGACTATCGGTTGGAGGCTGCCGCAGGCTGTCAGTCGCGTCTCGCTGTCAAAGAGTTGTAAATTCGAGAGGATCGATTCGAGCGATCGTGAGTCAACGAATCTTAACGAGCGCCAAAGCGATTCGCGACAGCCGCGAGAGTCAACGGCAAGTTTTCCGCCGATAACGCCAACGTCCATTCCGGATTCGGATAATAGGCGACAAATAGGCTCGAGGCCTATGATCGCTTCCGCTTTCCGGACGACAAACGAAACGAATTGAATTCTCCGCTCCCCGCATTCCGGATATCGCGCGGACTGTGACTTTGGATACTCGCGATACTGTTTTATTCGTCGCGCAACGCCACGTGCTTCATCGCTGCAAAGGACGGGAGATTTACGAGGAGATTACAAGCTCGACATGAAACGTGGATCCGATTGGCCTTATTTCCTAATAAGCGTTTCTTGTCCGCATTAAAGCTCGGGACGCATCAATTTCCGAGGGAATACATTATCGTGAACAAAATAATCTTCTTTCGGCGATGTTCACGCGCACACAAAGCGCGCCGCATCGAAATGTCTGGTATCGAAATGGAGAAGAAAATATCCCGAAGATTACTCTTTGGAAATGTCAATAAGAATTTATACACGCACACACATACACATATACATGTATGTGTGTGTGTGTATAAGTACATAACATAACGCGGCGAGTCGCTTTCCGCGAGAACGAGGAGGGCGCGCACGGCGCGCGGAATATTAATGGGCCATGTGTTTGAAGACTGCATAAGGATCGCGCTTAATCCTTAATGGAGGGCGCGATCGAGAGCCCGATCGAGCATTACCGGAAACATTTACCGACGCACTAAAAATGTTTTACCGTAATGAGAAAGCGAAGGGAGAGAATAAGCCGCAATCGTCGAGCGGAGCACTCGCGTATCTGGAAAATGCGTTCGCTTTACGACGGGGGAATCTTCTTTACTCCCCTGCTCCAGGGGAGACTCGGGCTCTCCTTGCGCCGAGGCAAAGCGAGGATAAAAGAAAATATGATGTATCACGAGCGAACCGAGTTTCCGTCGTTAAAGCGTCGCGCGGGCGCGAGTGCCATCTCGGCACTGTTTTTCAAACGGCTTTCGCGAGTGCGTCCGAAGGCGCGGCGGATCCGTTTATGGAAATTACGAGACTAACGGCGGTCACGTCGCGAAATCTCCTATCGGATCTGCCTAAGTAACGGGATACCGCCGCTTTACGCCATCCAAATCCAAACAACTGAAATCCAAACCAGTTTCCACGCACTCGATAATACGCTGCTCGCATTTTGCTCCCCGTTTCGTTCTTGCGCATAACGGCGCATCGAGGCATGATCCAACTTGCGGATTAACCGGGCTCGCGCTGCCGTGTTTCAACAAATTCCGGAAACGGTGTACGGCGCTTTGCCATCGCCGTGCTTTCTATTTCCGAATGTGAAAGAGAGCGGTTACCGTAATGGAATGCGCGGTGTCGTAACGACGTTCACGGAGTTTGTTCAATAAGCGCTTCCACTTAAAAGCGTGATAAATGGAAACGCGAAAGCGGGATAGCACGGGTCAGTTGGCCGCGAGAGAAACGAGATGGAAAGTGAGAGAGAAAAAGAGAGAGAGAGAGAGAGAGAGAGAGAGAGAGAGAGAGAGAGAGAGAGAGAGAGAGAGAGAGAGAGAGAGAAAGAGAGGAAGAGTGGAAGAATTATCGCGCCGGCAGACCGAGATGCATTGCACGGTTCGGTTCCGTTTAAATTGTCTTAATCCATCCCCGCGAAAGAGTAAGCGCGGATGAGGGGGCAGGGAGATGGCAGTCGAACGATTATTATTCCTTATTCGGCTCGTTGTCCGATTTCCAGCTCGGTCCTGATTCTTCCGGCACTCGACGCGGCATTTCAAGGCCCGATTCCCGGGGGAAATGTCTTCCGGCGAAAGCAGCATCGAATTCGCGGCTGGATTTTCCAGGAAGCCCCAGCTCGTGAGTTTACGACGACCGCGGCTCCTCGGCCTTGCCGCTTTGGTCCACCTTTCTCTTCCACCTTTCTGCATCTCTTCTGCAAGACACGAAGACAGAGAGGATGCTGCGACGTTAGCGACCGGGCGGATCATCCTGTTTTGGCAAGGCGAGATATTAATGACCCGAGCGGCGAGTAACTTCGCCGGCGCCCTCGAAGCGATCGATTCCAGTTTTTCATTCCGCTTCCGCGGCGTGACAGAGCAGAAACTCCGAATGCAAGAGCGATATCGGATATAAGAAGAGGTGCTGCAGTGTTGTTTCACGCGAGAGCAGCGAGGAGAGGATCGCTCGGGATTTAGGCAAACGACCAAGACCAAGGTTGCTTGCTCCGGAATGTCGTTGTTTCATAATTAAAACGAAAATCCGCGAGGCATCCGCGGCACTCGCGGCACCGTTGCGGCACGGTTTTAAACACGGCTTTACCGCCGATAAAAATTAGAAACCGAGACAATCGGGAGAAGGACAAATGCTTTGCGTTAAAACTTCGTTAACGCTAATGCTCGCTTAATGAGCCACATCGTATTTCCAGCATCGTAATTCGCGCGCCTTCCGAGCCGACCTCGTTGAATAATTGAATCATTATCAAACTAACGATGCAAACGAGAAGAGAATGGAGACGCGATCTATGGTAAACAGAGATATGCGTATAGAAATATGGAGACTCGCGTAGACCGGATAAAGCAAGGAGGATTCATCGGATGATTCAACGGCAAGCCGGAAGGCCGGGAGGGTGGCGGATCCGTTTAATCGAAACGGATTAAGACGCAGCCGTGACTCATCAAGCCCGGAGTCGGCCATAAATCTCAGAATGAGAACGCACAAGCATCGACGACACTTTGAGAACGAGGAGACGGCTCATTAGCTATGCACTTAAGGACGTCGGCAACGAGCGGAGGAAGGGCGGCCCCGTAAAGTGAGGAATAACGTCTCTGGCGGGAACTTGTTCCATTGATCTCGAATCTTCCGCGAGAACGCGGCTTGCGCCGACACGCAGCCTAAACTAATCGCGAATCGTGCGTCTCGCTCGCGAGACAATTCGTCGTCTCGGATTCCCTTGAACGATACTCGCGTCCGCACTCGCGTCGGATGCTGCCTCATCTCGGGCAACCTCGGCGGGATCCAGATAGGCGTGTGAAATATTTCCATACGCTCGACGTCGCTTCGACGCAAGAGATCGCTAATGGAGAACTTACTTAAGCGACTCCACGAGCGGCCCGTGTCTCGTAGACGCTCTGCTATCGCTGGCACTCGAATTGCGCGGCAAATCGCGAACACGTACGAGTATCTGGAGTATTCCGGAAGGATTCCGCGCGGGGCCTCCAAGTTTGCGTGTCGGTCCCATTCAGACTGGCGAAAACGCGCGAAGAGGATCGTTAATCTCGCGGAACAACGCTGAGCTCCGCGAATCTCCGCGAAAGAAACGCGAGAATACGCGGCGTTATTCTGGAAAACGGCGCGCTGTAATGTCCGCGCGAGAGCTTCGCGCTGTAACCAAATAGTTCCGCTGGGACGACGAACGAGTTCTCCAACTCTGCTCTTATTTCTTCGCCGGGCAGAGACAAGCCGAGCGTAGAAAGTCGTTCGCGAACTTCCGTGGCAACGTGACCTTCCGCCGTAATTACTCGCTGCTTGATCAGAGGCTTGTGAGGATTTTGGGCGCGATCGTCGCGAGCGCAACGCCTGCATCGACGTTCCTTCATCGTTCGTCAGCATCGTCGAGTGTGCTCTGCGTTGCTTTTCATTTATCATCAGCATATCAAGAGCTACAGGAATACTCGACTCGAGAACGGAGCGCGGCAGGATCGCGATATGCTCGCGCTATGCCAAGATCAGCTCTGACTGACAAGCTGACATACGCGCGCGCGCGCGCGCGCGCGCGCGATCTGCTTGATCTTTTATTCAAGCGGGCTCTGAAATTCCGGTGTTATGCGAGCCGAACGGATGGGATTCGTCTAGAACAGTCGCTATTTACGCGAACGCTCAGGATCGCCCGATATAAAATCGCGTGTATAATTTTTGCATGAAACGCAACGGCGCGCGAGATACCGCTGTTGTAAAAACACCGTCCGACACGCCGGACACGATGATAAATCGTCCATTATTTCCCGTTCGCGTCCCCGTCGCCGGGGTTATTTATCGTAATGCGACCCCGAAACTTGCTGCAACTGACAGCGGGCGCGCGCTCGCCGCGTGCGCCCGCCAGCAACGAATAGACAAATAATAATCATAATTCATCATCGTAAACCCTGTAATGATCCCCTGCGTCTCGCGCGGGTCGAAGATCCGGCATGCGACACCCGTCAACAATGATTTGCGCGAGCCGACACGGCCTCTTCGTGAATGCATGCATCCGTGAATCGAGAGGGGGGGATCATCGATGCGCACCGAGATGGCTTTTGATCTTTATTCCTGTACATTCGAAATCCCGGCGTAAGATCTAATCACACCGAGCACTGCTTGCCCTTTATCGGCCGACGATTCCGACGTTCGAAGAGGCAGACCGTTCACGAGATGTACAGTGCGTGTCAAAAGCTGCGCGGGCGATCGCGAGGTCGCTGCTTGAAGGTTGCGTTGCAAGAGGAATCCTCTCGCCCGGACAAGCTATTAATCAGCGAGGATCGCTTTCTTCCGTGTCCTTGTCAAGATCGGGTTTGTTTGAATATTTTCACGCATCCGAAATGAAGCTACTGGGAGCTTCGAGGGAGAGAGAGAGAGAGAGAAAGAGTGCTGCGTTCGTGCACCACTTGCGATGCCTGACACAGCTTTTACAACAGAAACAACCGGTTTTTGCCGTCATTGCGCAAGCGATTGACTCTGTCATTAGATTGTATTCTAAGAGGATAATGCTGGATCGGGCAGCGCAAGTATGCGTTCATCGACCTTTGCGCTGAGATACAAAGATCTCTTCTTGAGAAGATCGTTTAATGGCGATATAGTCGCGCTTTGGTGTTGCGATGATGAAAAGCGAATTCAAAGGAGCACGCGAGCTCCGCTGTCCGGCTTAACTTGTTGCGATGACACTCAAGCAAGCGTACCTTGACGATTCGCCAATGAAAAAGTGCGTCGGGGTCGCGAGGTCAAGACGATCAACGCGCGTGCACCCGTTTCCTGAATTTGATTAGCTCGACGCAATCGATCGCAGTTGACCTCAATAGATAAGAGAGGAATGATCAGAAGAAGCCTCCAATTTAGAAGATCCCTCGAAATCAACATTAACTTTCTTTCTCATTTGATTTAATTTACGACACGCGGCGCGCGTGTCGTAACGATTATCGCGAGAAACGCGGCACTCGGACGAGCAAAACAACCGAACCGGGCCGGTTCGTGGTTGGCGATTTCTCATCTCCTTTCGCGGCTGTATCCTCGTGATGTCGAGGGTTGATCGCGCTGAACCCCGGGATGCGGGATGCAGAGCTGAAAATTTCCGTCAGAAATATCCGCGAGCAGATCCGGACATAAACGTCCACGCCGCGAAGAAAGCCGGCGTATCCGCGAATTGTCCACGCAATCGGCGAGGCAAGTGTACGGATTGCAGATGTAGCCATAAATCGCGGAAGATTCCAGACGACCGATTTCGTCAGTGGACTATGAGGGACGTCGCCGCGGGATTTCTGTCATTGTCACTTAATTCCGACGCTGCGGAGGGAAGTGGCGGTGGCACAGAAGCGATGTAAATCTGTAAATCGCATCGGAGCATCTCCGATTGGTGCTCGTTCCTTCTTCTTCCTCTCTCTCTCTCTCTCTCTCTCTCTCTCTCTCTCTCTCTCTCTCTCTCTCTCTCTCTCTCTCTCTAAAGAAAAGTGAGGGGGGGGGGGGCAGTAATAAAGTGGAGCTCGCGATGGCGCGCGGATTGCTATCATCCCCCGTGGATTAAACTCGCGGACGCAATCCCTGTGAATGCATCGTTATTATTTATCGAATGCAATACCGAGCGGCTCACCGTGCGAGTCGCAGGAAATCAATGCCGGAGACAATGATCGGAGACGCATACTTGCGTACTTGAAGAGGCAGCGCGTTCTCGTCGTCGTATCTTTCAACGGGTGTCGCGAAGTGTCTCGCAACAGCGAGAAGCAGCGCGAACGCGAAATTAGACGAGCGAATCGCTCTCCAAGCGATTTATCAAAATTCCTCCACAGGTGTCCGGGCACTTTGCGCATCAAGTATCCCATCAAGTACCCGAGAGCTGTCGATATCATCTTTATATTTAACCCGCGGGGAGGAGCGTTTATAACGTCAACAAAGTTGAAACATTCCCTCACCTTAGCCCCGCGCGCAAGTTTGAACAGCTGCGCGGACGTCTTCCGCAAAATCCACAAATCGTCGGGGCAATCCAGCCTCGTGACGTTCCGTCCGCGAAAATATCGCGGCCATATTCCGCGAGGCGGCCTTCCATTCCGAGATAGCTCAAGTTCCCCAGACGTGTCGGGGGAATCAATTTTTTACCATTGCGCATTATCACCGCCGTCAGAATGCACACTCGAGGCATGTCGCGTATAAACTATTCCGAGAGCGTTCTCGTCCTCGTCGCGATCGCACGGCGACAGCGCTTGGCTCTTCCGCGAGAGAAAGCTTTCTCCTTCCTGTCGAAAATGTCGACGATGCTTTCTTCCGTGGCGCATTACGAACGCGTTACCATCGAAGCCAGCTCGAGGAACGCAAGAAACTCTGCAGCGTCGCGTCAGACTTCGGCGGAGCCTAATAATCGAACCTTTGACTCTGCCGGAGTCATCGGAGGGTGAGAGAGGATGCTCGAGTCCTTCGAACCGAATCACTGGAATCCCGAGCTCCCGAGCGGGGAGCTTCCGGGAACACGAAGATGCGCCGTTGTCGCGTCGAGGGTCAGAGGGCACGCGGCGATCGCGATGTCTGCATCGCGCGCTCTAATTGGACTCGGATAGGCGCGACTAATTAAATCTGTTCCTCTCGCCCGGCCTCTTCCCCGCCGCGGCCAAAGGATCGAAACCACCCCGGCAATTAACACCGGTTCGTGCGGGCGCGAACTCTCCCCCACGGCGAGAGCCAGTCCTTCTCTCTTCTCCCCCTCTCTCTCTCTCTCTCTCTCTCTCTCTCTCTCTCTCTCTCTCTCTTATCCCTGCTGGCGATCATTCGTCGATCGTCGCGGCGTTCCTCTCGACAACTCACCGCGATATCATCGTGGCCCGAGAGCCCCGCTCCGTCCCGGCCGCCCGATAAGGGAACGCGCGCCGCGTGGGATGCTGGGAAGAGGGGTTGGTTCGGTTGAAGCCGGCGCCCGCGCGCCACAAGTTCCTTCAGTATACGCGCGCAGCTACATTCGGTTGGACCCCGTCTCGCATCCGTTGCCCGCGGGATCGCGTCGCCAGCCTTTTTCTCCCACTCTCCCCCTCCCCCCGTCCGGGCGGGCAGAACCCCGAGACACTAGATACCAGACGTGGCGGGCGAGGGTGCGGCGGGGGAGGGGCCGGGGGGCCCGGACCGGGGGACAAGGAGGCGGAAGAGAAGCCGGTCCCGTCTCGTTAGGCACGCCGGGAGCTGCGCGGAATCTGGAATCTGATCGAGTAGAATCGGAAGCCGGCGCGGTCGTGCTGTAAGCACCGCGCGGAGTGTCGATTTTGATTGATTTATCAATCAAATCTCGTGGAAACTTCCGGCCGAACGACGTTTCGCGGCCAGCGGACTGTCGCGCCCCCGAGACTGTCGTCTCGCGTAATCGCGGCGCGGGAGGAATCGGTCCGGGAGGGGGAGAGAATCGTCGCCGAATTGGCGGCTGAATTCGCGTGAGCGAAAGCGAGCCGACTTCGTCGGGAAATTAATCGCCGCGACACGCGGCGAGGAGCGCGCGCCTGCGTTTCAGAAGAGCCCGCTTAATCTCGCGCTTCCATCCCTCCGATACGTGTCTATTGTACCCGGGGCTACTGTAATTTCCTTATTATGCACGCGACAGAGAGGTGCAATCGAGGGGCGCAATTCGCGCGAGCCAGCAGCAACAGCAGCAGCAGCAGCAGCAGCACATCTCGCATCGCGCTCCCACTTTTCTCCGTTACGTTTAATAATGTCCGCTTCGAGAATTCCTCGGTAACGCGCGAGCTTTGTCACCGGCGGATAGACGTGGCCCGTTTAGCCGTGTAACAGATATATAAAAACGATCATCATCCCTATCGCTGCCACGCGAACGGTCCGCAGCAGTGCAACAGTGCGCGGAGGGTGGAAACGACGTTGAGCGACCAGGTTCAGCAGGACGGTAAGTGTGGGAGATTGCTGGCTGTGCCGAAACATAAAGCTGAAAGCCTTGGCATAGATAATAAATGGGAAAACATTTCCTCCAGCTTATTGCCTAAAGACAGCGCGGTAATTCCGCGTTAAGTCGCGCCTTAGCGTATCGGCTAAGTGAGCGAACTGCGACCGCTCGACCGCGTGCGCTTAATACCAGTTTAACTCTGAAATAACGTTCCTCCATCTTCGCTCGTAGCAGCCCTCGCCTTTTTGCTTACGTTCTGACAATGCTCCCCTTACTTAAGCGCGATTTAATTATTCCGCTCGCGATACGCACATCTCGCGCCGCCTGCGTCGCGAATTACACGCATCCCTGAGCGCGCAAAAACGGTTATCATCGGTGACTCCGCTTTGCCGTCTAGTTTTTAAAGACGAAGTGCTCGTCTCTCTCTCTCTCTCTCTCTCTCTCTCTCTCTCTCTCTCTCGAACGCGCGAGTTCTTCCATATCGATCCCCCTCCCTCTCTCTCTCTCTCTCTCTCGCTCTCTCTCACTATCTGTGCGGATCGAGAAGAGGCTCTTCTCGCTTACTTTACATGCGCGATTAAAAGGCAAGTTCCTTTTGTGGCGCGGCATTGTCCTAACCGCCGTTACAAGAGCTTAACCGAGCCTACTCGAGCACCAAAGTCGAACGGCGACCTCGGGCGTTGGGATGAAGTGTCGTAACCTCCGCCAAGTACTTGGAATCCCGCCGCGCGTCCTTTTACGACCGCAGTAATTCTTTAACGAGATCGCGCACGCTGAGCCTCTCTCCTTCCCTCTCTCTTGGTCGTAGCGCGGTAACTGCCTCGCGGTAGGCTCCCTTTAGCCCTTGATGGAGTCACGTTGGTCACACCATGCCACCGCGAGCCTCCCTCGCTTTTCCTTAGAGCCGCTGGGGGATTTCGTAGACGTGCGGGGTGCACAATTACACGGGGCGCCGCAAATTTACGCCCTTGCTTTCACCTTGCGCCCTTGCGTCCCCGAGACAAAAACGCGCAAAGTTCCAAGCGCGCCGCGTACGCGGCAAGAGAAAAGAAACGCCGAGTCTCCGTCATGCTCCGCCGCAATCCTTGCGCGCGCGATGTATCGCGTATTTGCGTTGCACCCCCGCAGTTCCCGATGTGTCCGCGTGCTGTTGACGTAACCGTTATATGCAACGATATGAAAACATAACAGCAGAGCTCGGCGCTTCCGTTGGATAACGATCAATTATTCCTCGGGATCTGACCGCGATAAGAGCGCGCGTCTCGCACGTCGCGTTCAATCGCGCGATAATGTTAATTCTCCAAATCATCCGTGCACGCCAGCCGTCCGCGTGCACATCCAGACAACTGCGTGCACTCCTCGCACGTCTCGCGCGAGAGAGAACAAGGAGGAGGAAGAAGAAGAAGAAGAAGAGGAAAAGTACCTCGTCGCCCCCGCGAACAGCGTTATGCCCCGACAGTGATTTATCGCGAGATTTCATGTAACATACTTTCAAGGAAACTCATCCTCGGATATATCCGTGACTGTTATGATATGCCGGCGAGAAGGCTGCACTTTGAGCACCGCTCGTAAATGCAGGCGAGGAGAAAAATCGCCAAAAAAGCACGGAAACTCGCCGATCCTCGCACAGCCCCGCCGTATAATTTCGCTTTCTGCGAGGATAGATGGATTGATGGATTGATAAATAAATAGATAAACACAGAGAGAGAGAGAGAGAGAGAGAGAGAGAGAGAGAGAGWGAGAGAAAGAGAGGAGGAGGGATCGTCCGTTCTATCTCACCGTGAAGGTACGAGACCGGCCAGCGAGAGAGAGAGAGAGAGAGAGAGAGAGAGAGAGAGAGAGAGAGAGAGAGAGAGAGAGAGAGAGAAACGGATACACACGCGCGCTCGTCAATGCGGCCAACAACTTCCGGCGAACAAATACGCGCGCAAACTTCATCAGCCCTCCCCTCTTTCCCCCGTTCCCATCCCTTTGTGCCCGAATCAGATCGGATTTTTGAAAACTTTTGGAAACGTTTCGGAAGCGGTCAAAGTCGGCGAAGCCGGCGCGCGCGACAATGTGAGCGAGACGAAAGATCAACGGGACAGGAATCGCGGTTCTATTATCGCGGGGGAGACAGCGGGATTATTTCGAAGATCGAGGAGGGAGAGGGATCGTGTGATGAATATGCATCGTGCGACAGGAGAGACGCGAGAATTACAACCTGACACGGATCTCGGATTATCGGCCTCCGGCCGCTATGGAAGGGACAAGAGGACGCGTCCTCGATAAGGTCGGCGCGGAAAAACCGCGCCCGAGCGCGGGTGGTTCCGCATCCCCGCGAGATCTTAATGACGCGATGTCCTTATCGCTGGCTGCAATTGCGCAAATGTTTACGCGGAGGGATCTCCGCGAGATAATTTGAATTAGCATAAGCAAATGGCGGTCGGTGCACGCCGAGATTTTTTGAATGTCTCGTAAATTCCGCGCGGCTGGTCTCTCGCGGGGAAACCGGAAATTGGTCGGCGACTTTGCGTTTAATTGTCAAGCGGAAGATAAGGGACGACCCGTGGCTCGGCTTATCTCTGATCTCGAATGCCATCGGAGGAGGATAGAATCGCGAATTTGCAACCGGAGGATCTCTCGATGATAAACCGCGAGCCGTCTCCGCTTCAGGCTCGCGCGCGGATCACGCGCGCGAATCTCGCGACGACGAGCGAGATTAGTTAGCGAGCCGCGCCGACGACTTTAATCACGACATCGCGATCGTAAATGAGGAATATCACCGCCGCAATTTCTCAGCTTCCCTCTACCCTCATTTCCCGTGAAGCGGGGCGGGGTGGGGGGGGGGRGGGGGCGCAGATGCGCGAGCGCATACGTCGAAGCTCTGCATTCGATAATCATATTACATGACGCGCGCACACACGCGCCCGTAAATAGCGGCGCCGGGTTAAAGGGCGCGCGGCGCGGCGGTCGCGACTTTGACGGAGCATTTCGGGGATCTTGAGCAGCGTTTTACGAGCGATTTAATACCGAAACGCGCAGGAGAACGGTAACCAATGGGCGCTTATTTGCCCCCAACACGGGAGGGATTGCGTTTTACGCCTTTGAATTTGCATTTCCAGCGCGATCTCTCCCCCCCCCTCTCTCTCTCTCTCTCTCTCTCTCTCTCTCTCTTTCTCTCATCGCTTTCACCGCTAAATATGTGGTTAATTAGCTGGACGATAATCGTGCATGACACTCGAACAGCCCGGCGAGCCCCGAATGAATCCAGGGAATACCGGCGGTAACAATATACCATCGCGGCGAGCGCAAATGTTTAATTTAAAATGTGCGCCGATGAATATGACGTGAACGCATTGTCTGGAAATATCGAAATTAAATGTCCGCGGCGTATCGACGTAATTCATTACCAGTCAATCGCTTGTAATTTGTTTATGGGACTGCGCTGAGCGAAATAATAATTTATCGCAGCGCCCTTGGGATGATCCCCCCGAAGGGATGATCGGTCCCTCTCAAGCCCAGACATTAAGCGGCAATTAAGCGATATTGGCAATGCGAAACTGTGAGCTCGTTCGTCCTTTCTCCGCGTATTATCAGCGAGACGCAGAGATGCCATTAGCAGCAAGCGACCACGCATTGAGAGTTCTAATAAAACAAAGCCAAAAAAAAAGGAAGAAAGGAGGAAAAGAGTAGTTATGAGGCAAGCCGAGGTTATCAAGCCGTCGCAAATGGTTATTAAATTCTCTTGATTCGCGTGCATTTACGCTGCACACGTCGCTTCGCAAACAACGCGCGTACCTCGTCGGCTCTATTAAATTTCCACATCATCTTCTCGAGAACGGGCCAATTTCACTCTCTCGCGTATCTGCGCGCGTCGCGACGCGTCGCAAAACCGGTAACCGGTTCTCCCTCTCCCTCTGCCCCCCCCCCCGTCTGCCCTCTGTCCTCCCCCTGTCATTGTCTTTTCCTTTCTCTTTTTGCGTGCGTGAATCGCGTATCTGAGACAGCAGAGCTGTCGTTTCGCTCCCGCTGAAGCGCTCGCCGAAGCGCGCGGTTGCAAAAATCGATTCGTTTCGATGACTCGATGCCCGATAATTTCTGATGATGGGTACTCGACAAAAGCACGAGCGAGTCTCGATTACGAGCGTGTCGAGCAGCGCGTCGTCGCGCGAGGTCGTTATTGTTCGCTGGCGATGCAAATATTGCCGCGGGATCAATCGGCGCCCCCCCCCCCCCGATGTGATTATCCGTCAAACCTCGGTTTATAATACGATTACGCGATAACGCCTCGTTTCCAAGGCCGGGATGGGCGACACTGGAAGTAATTGCGCGAGCGCATCCGCGCTCGGGTGAAAGTTGAAGTCCTCCAAAAGTGGAGTCCCCTCGTTATCTCGCGAGCGATCGCGAATGCCAGCCAGTTAAAAATTCTGTTTCCAAAGAGGGGATGTCCGCGTCCTCGCAGGGCGATTCAAGTGTAATCAAGTCGAGCGGCGCGAGGGATCGATATTGCGAGTCGGCGGAAACGTCGCGTCGACGTCGGTGCATCGCAGTCCGAAATTATTATAAATTTTAAATTTTTATTAATGAATACTGCGGGATGCGAATGCGGGAAAAGCTGCATTGGAACGTACCGGAAATGTATTTCATTACCGGCGATATTGAAATTCCCCGGTTAGCGCGAATTTTATCTCGCGATAATCCCAGTGTACGGTCGGATTGCTGATCGCGGATTGATAGATCGCGTAGCTGGCGGAGCTTTCGCGGTTGCCGCCGCTTCCGGCGACGCTTCGAGAGCTCGGATGTGGCGAAAGGTTAAAGCGTCTGCTTATCTTATGCCCGCGACGCGGGTTCGCATTCGGTCTCCCTCCGATGTCAACTAAAACGTGTCTGCCGAACCCGCCCGCGTCGTCAGAAACGTTCCTCCTGCCGTGTAATTTGCGAGTAATGGAGCGCGCGATTCTAGAAGAGAAGAAACAAAGCGAAGGAAAGAGCCGCCCGAAGGCGTCGTAATCCCTTTCGCACGAGCATCGCTGTTGCGGGGAAAGAGTAATTGTTCTCCCCTGATCAGGACGGCTTCGTCTAAACAAAGCAGCGAATTAGCATCCATGAACATGCAAAAGAATTCCTCCGAGAGGAGGAGAATTCAAGAACGCATTCGTTGTCGCAAACACGGCGCGTGCCGTGTCGAGTTCTCAGGCGAGGCGATAAATCTCGCGAATTATAGCGTATCGATAACATTATACGATAACGTAAGGGGAACTTTGCTCGTCGCGGATATTGCTGAAACAGAAACCGGAAGAGCCTCACCGCGGGAGTTACATTCTATCGGACACGGCCGGCCCTCTCCGGAAGGAGATATTTTTAAACAAGATATCAGTAAGTTTAATCGAATAAGTTCCTGCCGGGCCTGGGAACTTCCGACCTTCTCTATTGATCTCGATTGAATCGACACATTCCTCGCGACTTGGAACAATAAAGTGCAATTCCGGGATTCATTCCGGTTTGGAAGCATCGGGGTCATCGAGTTACGAGAGTCAGCTGAAATTGCGAAGCCGAGAACCCATCCCACGTCGGAATTCTTAGTGATTCATTACGTTCGTCGGGAACAATTAGCAACGCGGCTGGGGAAAATGAGGAGCGATCGAAAGTATGGCAGATCTTGTTCCCGCCGCGATAATTAACTACACTTGCGCGATAATGAATAAACGACTTTATTGGGGAAGTTTGTCGTGGCGACATTATGAAAATGATTTTAGACGTAATGAGTTCCCTCAGCAACATCGTGTCACCCGGGACGCAGATTTTGCTCGGCGAAGCAAATGTCAATGAAAAATACTTCTTCTACAACGAAGCGATGCACTTTCTTGAGGGGGAAGCCTCTCTCTCGTGCGAGTCATTTATCATCGTAATTACGTCGACGTGTTGCAAGATGTACGGCGATAAGAGCACACTATCGCTGTGTCTGTGTCTATGTTGGCAAAGATCCCGGCTGCATGGCGATCCCGTAATGATCCCTTATCCCGCTACTGAACGCAAGTGAGCGCTAATTGGCTCGTCCCATTTATGCTCATTGTTTTTGCGGCGCGCTTTCTAATCGGCAGCTCGATTCACTCGTTAATAATCAACCGCGGTGAGTTAACGATGTCGTAGACCTCTAACGAGATACTAGTGTAAAATACTAGTTTCGGACGCGCGTGTCGACGTCGGGAAGACTTGGCTCGCCGAAAGCAGTCGCTCCATCGATTTGTCTCCCGAAGAATGAATCCCCGGCGTGGCTGATTCATCTTGGTAAGCTCGAGACCAACAGGCTAATTGGAGGTCAAAGGACACGCTTCAAGAGCATCCTGAAGATCGAGAGGCTTAATGCTGGCGGGTTCCGCTTCGTCTTCGCCATCAGCAGAAAACTATTCGCGCAACACGTGCTTCTTATCGCGCCGACGTCGTTAATCTGGACGAGATACTCCGTCTCCCTCCCTCTCTCTTTCTCTCTTTGTGAACGAGAACCAAGTACCGCGAAGGTATTCAAGTATGATGTCATCAGCGTGCGCCGTTAAGGCGCAGGTTTCAGAATAGCGGCGATTTTCGCAATTTTGCGTTATTTACGGTCCCGCAGATCCGCGGGACGCGGCTCTTCAAAATCCCCGGCACGCGAAATGACATTTTTATCTAATAGAGAATAATTTTTCTCTGTTTCTCTTCGGCGAGCACGCGAGCGTAATATTCCATTCTCCGTGCCGCCTCCCCTCTCGCCCCCTCGGATTTCCGTGTTTGTCAAGTGATGTTTAACGAGACGCGAGAGGCCAGGCGAATCAAGCGCGCGGTTTTGTTAACGCCGGCGTGGCGCGAGTTTACTAAAATATCGTTAAAATATTCTAGCCGGTTAATTAAAATCAGTTTGCTTTAATCGCGCGCATTCGATACGTCGGGATATTTGATATAACGAACGACGGTTATTTTCGTTAGCGATCCGTCGCGCGCTCATCCCAAACAAATCCCAAACAAATTGCCGCGGAACGGTCGCGGAATGGCCGCGAGCGGAAAGATACGCGTCGCGCACGCGCGATCGGCATAATCAGCGCTGAGGAACACATCGAAGAATCTTGCTCTCGCCGGAAAAGGCAAAGTTTTCTGATTACTTGGTCCATCCAACGGGACTGATAACGATTGGCGATAATTCTTCCGGCTGGCGGACGCATAATTGAGCACTCGCGGAACGACGATGTCCGCTTCCGCGCGACGCGATGGAATCCGCAGACGATGGAATAATCGTCTTGAATCGTCTTCAGGGAAACCCGCGTTCGACGATCTTTCAAGAGAGAGAGAGAGGGCGCTACTTTGTTTCGGATTGTGATTTTGAGCGTTATTGTTGCAGAACTGCCGATATCCGCCCTCCGAGATGATGCCCTGCTCCCCTTGCCATCCCTCGAAGATCGTAATCGCGTTTTATTTCTTTTTACCGAGCGCGCGCTTGGTTTTGATGCGAGTATCGCGAGTATCCTGCGGTTTTCAATCATCTTGTCGCGTTCCGGCTCCTGCGGAGGTTCCCCGGTTTTCCCGTATCGCGGAAGCAGGATGCGACCGTGTCTGATATATTGCTTCCGTTTTATGAAGCATGCAGGATTATCGCGATCGGAAGAGCGTCCTCGCGCGAAACGAGCGAGATGTTCGGATGCGGATCGCGCGACGGTATTAGAAAGAGAAGGAGAAAAGGGCAATTAATTGTTACGATTACGTAATTATGTATTATAGCGGGCGAGGGGAGCGAGAGAGACGGAGAAACCCGCTGCAATCGGATACGATCGACGTAGAGGAAGCCCCTGGTTCCCGTGAAGAAACATTTTGCTTCACTGATGACCTTAATTAAATCTGCGGCCGCCGAGGTCGAACACCGTCGATCACCGGCATTTTGCGTTACTGCGTTACCGTTACTGCGACGCGGCAGTATTGTGTCGCATCAAAGAGAGGAGAAAGAGTGGATTATTGTTAACGCGTAACGATAAATTTGAAACTCCGCGATAGGATGCGCGATATCGATTACGTCTTGGCTTTCATCTGCTTCCGGTGAGTTTTCAATGCGCGCGCTGGGTTAACGTTAACATCTCGCCAGGGGCGAGGCGAGGCGGAGCGAATTGCATGCGGGAAAATATTTTCCCGGCCGCAGTCATTAAATCGATGTCCTCTTCTTCCGTGGGCAGGACCGCTCGCGGGAATGCGCGAGGATGCTCCCGCGTGATGCTCCAGCGACTCTTGCAAACGCGAGAGAGGAGCTATCGACAGAATACATATCGATATCGACTTTACACATTCGCGCGCAGTAGCTGCCTGATAATAGCACCGCCGAGCCGCGAAAAGCGCGCGCTGCATTATTTGTCGCGCTTCTTTCCCGCTGAGCGGGCGATACGGCGAAGAATGATAACTCGTAAAAGCCGCGAGACGCGCCAACGCTTTACGGTATCCGTGGCGAACGGGATGATCCGTGCCACTCGTATTAGCGGCGGATCCATAAATGTAAGCTCCAGCGAGACGACTCCGACGGCGACGCCGGCTGCATTTTTATCCGTGTAGGAGCAGCGGAAGGGAGAGAGAGAGAGAGAGAGAGAGAGAGAGGGAATGCGCGCATGTATGGGCGGATCGCTGTCGAGTATTCGCGAATGACGCGATCAGCGAAATGAGGATTGACCGCGTTAATCGTGGGTGGGGAAAAGGGGGAAGCGCGAATTAATCGCGTTAAGCGCGAGTCGCTTCCGTATTCCGGACGGAAGAAAGCCGTGATAACCGAAGGAAGTGGACGTTCCTTTAAGCGATCTCGCCGAGCAAAGCCTCTTATTCCATGTAACGACATTTCCCCCAATTTCCATTTTGATCTCCTCGGTGATCGTGCGCCGTCCGCTTTAAGTGGATCTACCCGATCTCACGACGAGGCAGTCCTGCCATTCAGTTTCCATCGAACAAAGGCCGCTTCGAATTCGCGATCAGCGCGGTGTCGGCGTCGATGTTGCCAGAAGAAACACCATCAATCCAGCTGTCCTTTCCAATTTTTCTTTCCGATCCGTCGTCATTCTCGGCCAGTTCGGTCGTTATCAGCGATTCGTCGGCTCTCTCGCGTTCGCAATTTACGCGCGTCGCTCGCGCGAGGTTTCCCGAAAAAGAGAGAGAGAGAGAGAGAGAGAGAGAGAAAGCCCGGGCAGAAGCATCATCGCCCACGCTGCGGGGAAAGCTATTTTCCTCTCTCAGCGGTTCTCCTCTCTCGCCGTCGCGACGACTTTCGGAACGGCGCCTCGCGAGTCGCCGCGGCCATAAGTCGCGCAACAGGCGTTTCCCGCCGACGTGCGTAATGAACAACCTACCGCTGAGAGCGACGTCGCACGTGGCTGAAGGGCAAAGGCTAAAACTTCCGCCTTCGAGCGGGACCGTTCGCCCGAAATCGCGCGTCGACAATGAAATCCGGGCGCTGTCGCTGACGACGCGTGTCGGATAAATGGAGGCGAATGGCGGAAACTGCGAAACTGCATTTACCGAACGTCGACCTGTCGCGCATTGGCACATAATATCTCGCGATTTCGCGATCGACACGCGAGAAATCACGCTCGAATGAGAACTTTATACATCGTCACGGTTAAAAAGAGAAGGACGGAGCGAGCCTCGGCGCACGCGAGCGTTCCGTTTGAAACGTGTCATGAAGAGTGTAATTTCCTGGTATCCGCGATGTCTAGGCATTAAGCCGGAGCTCGCGTTCAAAAGGGTCGCGTTCTATATCAGTCGGATTATCGCAATCCATGTCCACCGGCTCAACATGTACAGAAATTCTCCACCAGCGCTGTCCGCCGAACGTGTAGACGTCAAATTAACGAGGGTCGTGCCATGAGGCTCAGACAATTTACGATAATTTGTCCCGGATACCCTCACCGGTTGTTCGCGTCGCTATAAACGCGAAAGGAGCTGCGGTACGATGAAGAGAAAGGTGAAAGAGAGAGAGAGGGAGAGAGAGAGAGAGAGAGAGAGAGAGAGAGAGAGAGGGACGACCACACGACGAATCATTGATGACACTCGCTTCTCCCACTGGACCGCTGAACCTTCGTCTGTGCGGTTAGCCTGTCCTTAATTCTCGAGAAACACGAGAAACCAAGCAGAGGATATCTTGCAGAGGATATGTTGTGCGCGAACGTGATGAAATTTGTTGGGAGAAGAACGAAGGCCATCGCGAGCCGCACCAACGCTCTCCTACAGATTCCATCGTCCGTTCCGTGACGGATGCCGCCTCGTTAATCCGAAAAAAAAGGAAACCCTGCGACGAATTGAAGCTTGGAATTAGATTCTCGTTTACTTCTCCAGAGCTGACGCCTGCTGATTAGACCAAGATCAGTGCTCCTTTCTCTCTCTCTCTCTCTCTCTCTCTCTCTCTCTCTCTCTCTCTCTCTCTCTCTCTCTCTCTCGCTTTCTGTAACTGAACATTCTCAGAATTCTCTACTGCTACTGCAGCAGAGACGCGCGGAATTATTCTTTCGACGTTGGTGGATCCTTGACGGATTTTTATCTGCCGGATGAAGCGGATGAAGCGCGCGGCCGCGTCTGTCGGCCGCGAAGATCGAGATGACGGCGAAATGACTCTCTCAGCTGCCACGATTCGGAATTGATTCCGGAATGCGGAATTAATGCCGCGTGAATCTCCATAAATCATCAACGGCGTTACCGAAAGAATCGAGTCCGATCTAAATGTCGTCGGGTTACTCTTTAGTGGGTCGCGCGAGCGTCCTAATTGAGCGTCTAATTGAGCGTCTAATTGTAATTAAGTCTCTAATTAGGCCGCGATTGTCCAGCGAGAGCTCGTCTATCCGCGGCCGCGTTGCGCGCGGGAAAACTCTCATCCGGATTAAAATCGCGGCCTCGTTTCGCCAACAGGGCTCATCAATCGCGAGATAACCACGCGAAGCAACACGTGACTCCTCTCGAAGCTCGGATCCTCGATAAATCAGCATCGCGTGCGCATACGCGCAGCGATGCGCGGCAAACAGAATCCACTAAAAAAAATCTCTGACGAAATTAACGTTCGGCTCGTGCGATCGGCCGTTTAGTCCCCCTTAATGGATAATCCGTGGATTTATTCACGAATAAATCACGCCGCCGAGCTCTCCTATCCCATCGATAAGCTTCAATATTCTATCGGCCGGCTCTCTCTCCCTCTCTCTCGGAAATCCCGACGCCACACCGACAGAGGCGGGACAGGGCGCGCACCCTTGCTGTGTATCGGCATAAACGATACCGACGATGATGTCGTAGGTGCCCACGCACGTAGGATGCGCGTGGGCACAAAGGACTGTATCAGCGTCATTAACAAAACTATGACAGGTACCTACGGTGCCTACGAGGCACGGCCGTCGCCGCATACAATCGCTTTGTGCAGTAACGATGCGGCGCGCCATCGATCATTTGCGCGAAATGCGGCCGCATTCTCCCTCGCGCATATTTCCCTGCGCGAGCGGGAAGACCCCGCCACCCCGGAGATATTAAATTGTCACTTACATCGCTGCATCTGCGAATGACGGCTGGCACGGCGAGGAGGGGGGGGGGCAGAGGGGGRGGGGGRGKGGGGGRGGGKAATAATTCATTAATTAAGTCGCGCTACCGGAGCCGACGTTGGCTGCCACGCTGCCGAGGACGCCACCGAGGGCGAGACCTTCTCCCGTTCTCTTCGCGGATCGCCGATGATCGATAACTTTGCACATCGGAAACGAGGCATTATTACGTAACACGTGCTGACTTCATTCCCGAGTCTTGTGTAAATATCTAACATTCTCTCTCAGCTCTCTCTGTCTCGCTCTGGTGGAGCTAATTAAGATGCGTCGATAGACGATACGTTATTACACGTTGTACGACTTGGCGGATCATTAAAGTTTCCTGCGAAGGGAGGACTTTAACGTTCGCGCGTTAAAAGCGCGTCAGGTGTTAAGCACCGGGAACGAGTTTCGCGCGCAATCTCGGAAATTCGACGCGCCCGTCGTCGGATTTGCGAGCTTAGACTCCGCATCGAAATCATACCGCTCTATCTCTCTCTCTCTCTCTCTCTCTCTCTCTCTCTCGCGTCTGATAATGACTCGCGCTTGCATATTTGCTCGCAAGTAATTAATCGCGTCAGTGAAATGATCGTCGTGACGCTCGCTTAAGCCGCTCGGGTCACGTCCCCGCAGTGGCGCTTTTGAGCGGGTCGCGAGCGATCCCTCCCCCTCCCTCCGCAGCTTTCTCGCGGATTGACGCTGATACGCGGCGATATCAGCCGCCCTATTGTACCGCCGCGGTCGTAAACGCGGATTCGCTCTGCAGCGGCGCATCGGCCGGGAAAATCCCGGAGGGAAAGCCACGGAGGGAAAAGGGGAAAGGAGACTCCTCCACTTTGCGAGGAAACTCGCGCCTCATCAGGCTCCTCGTCGTCACTGATAAGCGTCGGGACGCGGCGGTCTCGGTCGTCGATACAGACACACGTCGGCCAACACCGCGGTCTCATGGAAATTGGATGATGATCCTCTGTCAAGAGAAGCGGCATCGATTCTCTCGGAATCTCTCGGATAATTCTTGAGATAAATATCCTGGCCGCCCGAACGCCCGAATGGCGAGATGAGCAAACTTGTCGGAAATTCGTCAAAAACTACAGACTCGACGAATCTCTCTCTGCCGAGTGAGCACTCCGCCGGGGGAGGAAGGGGATGAAGGAAATTTTAAGAGAAAATTAAAACGCCGCCACGGAGGCTCGCTCGGCACGACTCTGAATACGAGCCAAATTCGGGCCATGGGATCTTTTTGTATGACTTGATGCGCGATACGAGATTGTGTTCCTGTTCGGCGGCCCATTTGCTCCGCCCATGGCCGTTAAACCTTTTTACTCCGCGTCGTATCGATCGCTGACTTGGGTAACCAAGTTTCCCGTTGACGGCCAAGTTTCCCGTTGACGATTTTAATTTCTCCTCCATCGACACCGCTCTGCTTCTGGACATCTGCCAAACTTCTGTTATTACGCGGATACCGGTCCAACGCCCGTCGTATTACAAATTAATCACGGAAGGATTGCACTCTCGGGACAGACGGGGGTCGAGGTTCACCGGTGAGTTTTCCGGCGCGAGCGCGGGATCGCGGTTATTTGATTAGAAAATAATTTCCCCTTCAAATTGCGCGTAACGAGCACAGGGATAACGCCGAATAATTGAACGAGCGGGTCGTGATACAGCAGCGAGTCCGCGACCGGAGGGGGGAGGGGGGGGAGGGAGATGTGGATGGCGAAGTGGAGCGGAGAAGAGGTTCGATGGCCTTGCGCGTTAAATTAAATCGGCGCTAACGAGCGTGCCGGCAGTCTGTCGGCCAGATTGTCCATTTAAGCGGCGACGTTGAAAGGCGACCGGCGACGTAAAACGGCCGCGATAACGGCCAAGATAACCGGACGATCGTAAAAGATACCATGAAGAAGTGCGCGATGAAAATTGCGAGCGCATGTTGAGTATATCGAACATACGGCCGCGTTATGTGTCTCCTCCTGCGTCTTTCGCAGCATCTCTCTTCTCGTCGAAAGCCGAGAGGAGCGGCGGCGGCGGCGGCAGCGGCGGCGAGGGAGGCGGAGGGAGAGAAGGGAAAGGCGGCCTCCTTTTTCTCCTCCGAGTGAAAAGAAAAAAAGAAAATAAAGTACCGCCGCGGATGTGGCGCGTAGGCGAAGGGCGGAATTGATCAATTCTCGCGATGCGGAACGCGGGGAGTAGTTCCCCGGGTAATCGAGAGAAATATACGGCGCGCGGACGCGACGATATATCGAGTAATCCGCGTATATCGAGAGCTCGCGCAAATATCAGCAGAAGCCGGCGCGCGGCAACGTCAACTCGGGCAGAATGTTTTCTCCGGCGCGGAGGAATGCCCGGTTACATCCCCGCCGGTCCCCGAAGGATACGAATGAATCCCGCGGGAGGGAGGGAGAGCGGGAAGGACGGGGGGATAGCTCTTGGGGGAGGGGGAGAGGGAGGGGAGGGGGAGGGGAGTAGCGGTGGCGCCCGCACGTGCGCGGATTTTACAGGTGAGCCGCGGCTTCGTTGCGCGGACGACTCCGGCTGAAATATCGGCGTTTACCTTTCGCGGAATAGCAATGTATCCGTCTTCCCCCGGCATTCCCCGCTCACCTAACGGACTTCATCCGTCTAAGAACGCAGGGAAGGCAGCGGAACGGGAACGGGAAGAAGAGAGAGAAATGGGAGAAATGTCCCGCGTCGATATCGCCGCCGGCGAATCCAGCCAAGCGGAATGACGCGGAGGAGATCGCGCGCGCGCGGGCGATACGTTGAGTGCATACATCGGTGCACCGTTTAAGGATCCGGGGGGAATTCGTTCGGGGGAAATACGGGCGCGATCCGATGAAGATAGATTCCGTAACGGCGTTCCCGAACAAGGAAGCAAGCGAGTGCCGATGGCTTCGCCTTCCGATGCAGACTTTCGGAGGAACTTCTCCGGTTTCTTTCGGTCCGATCTCGATAGCCGGACGTGTCTATCCATCACGCGAGGTGAAACAATCGTCTCGCCTCGTTGCGCGATAATATCTCCGTGTCGGCGAGGTGCAACCAGCAAAGTCGAGAGAGAAGCGCAGGTCTCTGCGTCCGCGTTTCTCCGATTCATCAAACCGTCTCGTCGCGTGCAGACGCCTTCGGTTGCGCGAGTTGAGGAGCGCGCGGGCGCGCGCGTTCATTAATAATCGCAAGAGAGAGATCGCCCGAGTCGTGCTGGCGGTAATCCACGGGAGCGCGTCCACGCCATCCCGGTGCAAAACATTTCCACGTTTTCTCGCTCGAAAACCGCGACAACGCGGAACTTTTAATAATAATAACAACAAACAGGGCCGTTCCGCCGCAGCTGCGGCCGCCAATAACGATCCGCACGGACAACTAAGAGCGATCTGCCTCTTTCTCCTCTCTTTTTTTTTCCCCCCTTCTTCTTCCATCGCCTCGTTTGAATTCGGCGAGACGCTGCGCCGCTGAAATTTCAGTCGCGATGATAAAATAAAGATCGCGACGCTGTATAAAAGTCTCTACCCCTTCTCCCCTATCTCACTCTCTCTCCCTCCCTCTCTCTCTCTCTCTCTCTCTCTCTTTCTCTCTCTGTCTGTCGAGTAATCTATTTTGGGACGATCTCTCTCGCGTGTCCTTCCACGAGCAAAGTTCACGTTGGCGCACGTCGGTGAAAGGCTGATAAAAAGCCAGAGAGAGAGAGAGAGAGAGAGAGAGAGAGAGAGAGAGAGAGAGAGAGAAAGAGAGAGAGTCAATAGAGTCCCGACGTGTCTCGCCGCGTATGAGCCCTCGACGAAGTTTAACGGGCACGTATCGCCACTTTGTGTCACGTCGTAAACGGCGACGCGCTTCGTGCGTAATAAAAAATCACGAGGATCATCCGGAATGATACCAAGGCGGGGAGGCTTCGTTTCCATCTCGCGCGAGGATAAATCCAAGCAGTTCCCAACAGCTAGCGGATTGTCTGTCGGACGCAGCGATCTCAGTTCGATAATGCAGGACGCGCGGATTAACGGACGTGAAAAGAGAGCGGGCGATCGACAGATTTTCCGAAGGAAGGGCCTCGTTAAAGCCCCCGTTGTGTATCAATCCGCGGGATTGCGTGGCGGGAAACTCGCTAACGAATATCCTAGAGCGAATCGGGATTCGTTTCTCGTCGACTTGCATCGAGAATGCCGACGATGGCAAATAGACGAGCGCCGGTATGGCCGGACGAAGTAACGAACTTCTCCTGGCCCGATTGATTTTCGAAGAAAAAAAAGAGAGAAGGGAATGACGTCGATGAAGCAAGAAGTTGAGCGATGTATAGCGACCACCGACGCGCAAGGGCGGTCCGATGGGAAACTTCTTGCTGTTAATAAAAGTTACTTCTTTCGGTCCTTTCATCCGGAATCTCAATGTTGCATCGCAGCTTTGAACGAGCGGGGATTTGGGTGTCGATTTTCAAATGACTCTTTCACCCCCTCCTCTTGTTGACGAGCGAGAAGTCGCGGAGTTGAAACGCCGTCTCGACTCGGCGCGGACCAAACGCTCGGATGTCGCCGAGCGGAGGCGGGCGGCTTCTTTGACCGGCGGATTTTTGATAAATTACCGCGCCGCGTATCGTGGATATTGGCGGCGGCATTCAACTCGGCCTCGCCATTCGGCAGGAATATCGCGGCCGGAATGAACTTGGCGCGCGATACGCTATTTCGCGACCGCTATTAGCTGCCCTTCGGCTGGCTAACGAAAACTTGGCTTTAAGGGGCGCGTCGTTTCCCCGAGGACCTCCTCTTTGCGGCCCGCTTTTCGATCAGCGCGCTCTCCGAGGACGGCTTCACCGCGCGCATGTATCACGTATCCCCCTCCCCTCCCCTCCCCTCCCCTCCCCCATCCCCACTGCCCGCTGCGAATCGAGAGGAAGGAAGGATACGATTTAATCCCGGCTCGGCGACGATGATTACCCCTCCCCCCTCCCCTCCCCTCATCCGGGCCGGATTCCTCCCCCGCGCGTGATGAGGGTGCGAGACGAACGGGCCTCGCAGGGCGCCGAGTCGGGATTCTTCAAAATCGATCCCGCGATCCGTCAGCCGCGTGGTTCCCGCGCAGCGGCGGTGACCCGCTATGAAAACGTGGCAGCGGCAATCCATTGGAGGCAAACGCAGCGTGTCGATGCAGCGGCAATCTTGCGCACGACAATCGGAGGAGGAGGATTCCTCCGCGGTCCCGCGCGGTCGGATTCAATTCGTCAAGCTCGCGGGACAAGCGAGCCAGCCTGAATGGCGCATTCAGTCGGGCGTTCACTCGTTGGGACAACGCTCCTCGCAACAGCGTTGTAACTGTCCGTTTCCGGCGAACTCGGCGAATCGCGGCTCGTGATGGAGATCGCTCCGGTTGTACCGCGACAAGCTGGAACGGCGTGGTCGCTGTTATCGCAGCGGGGATCCGCGATTAATTGAATCAGCGAGCGATGTCCCGCATCGTCCCGTAACGGCAGGCGATAAAAAGCATAAAACGCTCGAACTCTGCGTTATTCCTCCGACGCTGCTTCCGCCCGGAAGTGATTAAAGAGACTCCTTCGTCCTTTCGCCGAATCGCTCTTCGGATGAACAGGAATGCCTGAAGGAATCGGAACGACTCCGCCGAGCGTGCCTCCAACACCGTGAAGCATTCAAGAGAGAGAGAGAGAGAGAGATACTTGCGAGACTGATGTCGCCTCCCGCGGCGCGCATCCCTCATGCAATTGTGTCGCGCGCGCGATGTTCCCGCGTGCAAAGCATTCGTCGGCATTCTCGTCATCCGGATGTGCAAGGGCGTCTCCATACAACGCCGGATCCATGCGCGAGAACGCGGAGGTACGTTGCGCGTCGCGCTTGACGTTGCAACGCGGCGGCAGCCTGCGAGGGCTAAATCATCCCTCGTTATCGCGATCCGCGGGACCGCGCCGACTGAAGGCTCGACGATCTCGGCGGTTACGCGCGAGACGCCAGGCGCGGATAACGAAGGGATAATTAGCCGCTGCTGCGCCCAGGAGAAATTTCACCGCGCCGAAGAGGATCCGGCGAGCGGTAGACGGGAAGGAAACCGAGCTCTTTGAATGTCGCGTTTCCATGGTAATTGCGTGGCGAAGGATGACCCACATATCTGCGCTGCACTTTGTATCCGTACGCGCCAGGGACCCAGGGAGGGGGAATGACGCGCGCGGGGGCGGGGGGGGGGGGGACAGAGCGAGTCAAAGCCGTGATTCGTCGCGCTGTTGAAGGAACGCCGCTCGCAAGCCGCGACTCTCGATTTCTCCGATTCTCGGCCGCGTCGCGTCGCGAGGCTGCGATGGAAAGGTCACGGGGATTAGAGGCTAGCCCGTTTCTTTAATCTCCTTGCTCTCTTTATCCCGTGCAGTCGGCGTCGTGTAATTCGATAACACCGAGTAGTTCCTTTGACGAGCGGATATCCGCGAGATCCGCCCTCCGGCATCCCTCCATCTTGAGGAGGAGACGGGCGAAGCCTCACCGCGCCGCCAGTTTCAGTCTGCATGTCCAATGACCCCGCAGACTCAATAATGACGAGGAGATTGCTGACGAGCGCATTGGCGCGATATCGCGTTTACCCGATGCAGGTCAAAGGGATCTTCGGATCTTCGGTGCGGGATGTATCTTTGCGAGATTGCAACGCTTTGACCGCCTGGCATAGCATTAGCATGTTTCATCCGCGATCATCGGCGACCCGGCCGGCTTTTGTTATCTGAGATGGGAACCTTATCTACCCCCTCCCCCCTCCCCCTCCCCCCTCTCCCCCTCCTCTGGTTATGGCCGCAGCATCCGGAGAATCTGAAAGTTACCCTCGTAATCCACGACATTCAACTCGCGAAGGAGCGGAGGCCGATGCAAGGCGCGTGTTCCTTTCTTTCGGCCGCGCGGCCGAACAAAAGCCGTTCTCCGGACAACGCGAGAGATTCCTCAAAGGGAAATACGCCCGTCGCGCTCTAAAAGCTGCTCGTAATTCGGCGAAGCGAGTCCGGTTAGCCGGGAAAAGAAATTGGCCGCTTCGGCGGGGATTTAGCTTCAAGCGGTCTTGAATGTTTATTCCGATTCCGGCTTGATTCCCGGCTCGGTGATTCACGTTGCTCGATCAAGCGTGCATTAGCCGATATCGCGCTGTATCTCCCGTTTGTAAATCTCGCGCGAAGTTTGGGCGCGAGTCGCGCGGGATTACACGTTCCCGGAACGTGTCGGCGGGAATTCCGCGAATTCCCGTCCAATTTCAGATTTCGCGGTCGTCGATGTCAAACGCCGAGCTTCGTCTTGTCGTGTTGTGAAATCGCAAACGCCGGCAGTTATCGGAAATGTAACGGGGAAGACTCTCGCGTAAGATCTTTATGTTCCTGATTGGCTCGACTGGCGTGAATATATTCGTCTAGGTAACATCTCCGTTCAACGTCCAATTAAGCATTCCTGGAAAAGACGACATCGATGATTCAATTCCCTCTCTCTGGAATTTCTCTCTCTCTGGCTCCCGCGTCAGCTAGAGTCGTTTCGGGAATCGGGCTCCTCTCGAAGCTTTCTTCGAGCTCCCGAGCGATGAACGAGCGTAACCTGTAACGCGCAACGTGTAACGTGTAACGTGAAACACACACATGAGGATGCGAAATTGAAGATTTATATCGCGGAAGGTAACATCACGCTTGCAGCGTGTTTTGTTGCGCGCGTACGTGCGCTCTTCCGAGCACATAATTACATGACTAAATTATGGATCATCGTAATGCGGCTTTAGGGCGCGGTAAACTCGCGCGTTTTTGTCGCTCCCGTTATCCGGGATTGAAATTTTTCACGCGCAAAACAGCGGCTCCCCGCTTCCCCGCTCTCGCGCTGTTACATCCGGATCTCTCGCGTTCGGAGGAGACTGGAAGAGAAAGAGAGAGAGAGAGAGAGAAAGAGAGAGAGAGAGAGAGAGAGAACGGGGCAACAAATGAAGCAACCGGATCGCCACGCGCCAAGCAAACTCGCGCGAGTCGCGTTTCGCGCGCGCCAGACGACAGAATTCATCCCTCACGGGCACGCACGAAATAAAACGCGATTGCCCACGAGGGACGCCGATGACGTTTTTACCGGGCATTAAATTTACCGACACGTCGCGCCGCGGCTGTTTTATCGCCGCAGACGCGGTTAATCTGTCGCCTCAGCGCTCCGATAAAATTAACTCGTTGGGGTAAATTATCTCGAAAGTTTCGCTTCGACCAAGAAGGGTCCCGTTCGAGGGACTTCACATTCGGTGCACCGAGCGTGCGGTGTTTTTATGATCCCGTGTTTTATGTAAGCATGAACGTCGTACCGCGATGTTTTATCGCCGACAAATCCGAAACGCGCGTCATCGTTTCAGATCATTGGCCAAAAGTCCCGATAGAGTTTCGCGACGACGGATGTAAAAGTGCATCATTTGCCTCCGACGATGATCCGTTTATCTCTGTTTATCCGCTCGTAGAGCCTCGCTGGCCCATCAAAATGGACTCCTCCGCCGGGAAACCGGGATGTTTCGCGATATTAATCGCCGAGTCATCGGGAGTCACGTGTCGTGACCTGCGCTGGACTATCCAGAATTGAACTGTATCGGCAAGCCGAAGCGAGATCCACCAGATATTGTGATATGCTTTATCCTAAGGGGCGTAAAATATTTCATAGCTCCGTAAAACCGGCTAATGCTCCCCCCAATGCGCGAATTAAGTTGGAACTTCTAAACGAGAGCGGCTCATTAGACGGGAATTCCAATTTTATACGCGTAAAAGTGCATCGTCGAAATCATCGTAAAGACGAGTTACAGGGCGATGCCAGGAACATCAAGAAACATCAAGGAGAGATCCGTTAAATCTTAACGTAACACGCATATCATTATGCGGAAGATAATGACGGAGAAAGAGAGAGAAAGAGAGAGAGAGAGAGAGAGAGAGAGAGAGAGAGAGAGAGAAAGGGAGAGTGTAGAACGGAAAAATAAGCACTTCTCACAAATAGCGAAAGCGCACATTTGATTCGCATTATCGGCGTTTCATTCTCGATATTAACGTTACTCGCAGAGGACCGACGCCGTTCCGCCGATGAAAAGAAAAAAAAAGGAAAAAGAAAAAAAACAGAAAACATAACAGAAAAGGAAAAATAGGAAAGGAACTTTCAATATTTGAATGAAGGAACGATCTGCGCCGCGCAATATCAATCAAAAAAATATACATCCGACAGAGAGGGAGCGAGAGAGAGAGAGAGAGAGAGAGAGAGAGAGAGAGAGAGGGACGGAGGGAGGGAGGGAGGGAGGACGGCCCGAATAAAAGTTCCCCACACGCGGGAAAGGGATTCCTATAAACTGACCTGTGAACAATTTCCAGCGGATTTTACAACTAACGCCGCGTGCCGATCGCGCGTGTTGGCGCGCCAAAACTTTTCCAGCACCCTCGATTCGAATCTCATTCCCAATCTCGCGCGGATGCCATCGCATCGAATCTCTCATCGTTTCACGCGTCCGCGGACGATAACGCGATCGCGATCGCGATCGCGCCCCTTCAGCGTCCGTTACTCTCCCTTTCCCGATGTTCGTGAGGATAATCGCTGAATCTTCGCGGGCTTTGAGCCGGCAGAACGGATAACTACTAACTAACCGAATGCACTGCGCATAATTCGTGCAGCGAGGATAATTATTCAGCAATTAGCCTCGGCGGATTAAGGTCGGCAGCCTCGTAATAATTCCCGCCGCCTTTTGGTGGCCGATTAATGCGGCTTGAGTTAATTACAAGTCACGAGATGCACTCGACTTTATTATTAGAGAAGTTGGTCCGCGATAAGCTGCGATAAACTTCAATCCTGGCATCGGCAACTTGGATCGACGAACTCTCGATGGGAAGGATAAGTAGTAGTCTAATCTCATTGTCGATCGATTAATCGAGCATCGCGTTATATCAGCTTCTTCTTTAATAGATGGAACTTATTTCGCGCGTGCGTTACTCGCGATATTCGCGATTATCGAGTCCCTGCTTTGCGAACACGACTATCTGCATGCGACTATCGCATCCGCACTCGCACGAAGCGCGAATCATATCACGAGGGGAACGCCGGCGAATCTTTAGGACTAATCCGTGATGATGGTCATCGCGCCATTAGCGTAACGCGAACGATCGGTCGTTAACGTGACGCGAATAATCAGCGGTGATCTTCCGTATCGAAGTCCGATGTACTCGGCATGAATCGTAGCGTAAATCAGAAGCGGGGATTCTCAAAGTAATAAACGTAAGAGCGTAAACCGATAGAGATGAAGCACGCCCTCGCACGAAAAAGTCGTTAAACTTAATGCGATTTATAATTTAACGGGAAATCCATTATACGGCTACTACCCTCTACGATTTCCATTAGAGAAAGATGAAATATCCCTCCTTCTTCTCGTTAATCCGGGACGGGTATCGGCGAGATGAAACGGCTGATTACCGTGATCAGGAACTGTATAAATTCAAGAAGCCAATAAATGCGCGGCACCGGCAAGCGACTGCACCGGTTTTGCGTTAATGCAATTTGCTCGGAGAGTTCGGGCAAGGGCCATTTAAACGCTGGAAACATTGACGAATCTGTCGCGATGAAATAATATCGATAAATTTTACGGCACGCGCAGTTATGTTGTGCCGCGCGCTCGATTGCCGATTTGCAGGGAGCGTAACTCTTTGATGTCGGCGTTACGCTGAAAATTACTCGCTTTACACCGCATCGACCGCATCAATGGCAAAGGCTTCTGAAAAGAGAGAGAAAGAATGAGAGAGAGAGAGAGAGAGAGTGAGAGGGGGGGGGGGGAGTTGGGGGTCGGCAGCGGAAGCAGGGAGAAAGGGAGAGAGAGGAATTTATAGCGTTAATATTATAGGTCGGCTGTAAAGGCGGCGGGTCGATGCTTAGTAAACGGACCGTCAACGCTGGGAATGGAACTTTAGAATCGGAGAGGCCCTTTCCGGTGACTGCCTCTAATCTCTCAGCGGCACTTGGCGGATGCATAAGTACCTCCTTCGCGCGAGCCAATTACTCGAAGAGCCGGGTAGTCAACCGACATTCGACCGGCGAACTCGCAGTATCTCCACAGGCATCGTCGTTCTCATGCATATTAGATATTACGCGGGTGGTTATCATCGAAATTTCACTGCTCTTCGGCGACCATCGCAAAGGGCCACCGCAGGTCCCTTCGCTGCGATTGTTGCTGCAATTATTACAATTGTTCGCACAGGAGGACCGTCGTTGGCGCAAGCGCGGAAGAATCGTACGTGATTCGCGAAGCCTGAAGTCAAAGAGGAATCGGCACCTCTCTTGCTTTCTGTCCTTGTTTTTAATAAAGAAAATCTGAAATCTGCGTTGACTGGAGAACGACTCGATCGCCGGAACTCGCCGGATTCCGAGCTCCATCTCCATAATCGCTCGCCGCGGAATCCTTTTCGGATTCGAAGCGAATTCGTCGGAGCAGCAACTGCCGTCAGTCGGCGAATGTAAACATCAAAGGGCGATCGGACAAGCGTAGTCTCGGCATGTCTCAAAGTCTCATCGATATCGAGAATGACATAGTCGCACCTTCTGGCTTGTCGTTGCCTAACGGCATCGCGATTTGTCGAGACATCGCAAACGATATCCCGAAAGTGAAGTTAGACTCGAGACGAAAGTCTCGTATGACTGAAATATTCGCTGAGAGCAATCGACGCGGAACGGCTCCGCTCTCTAGCAGACGCTGCGACGACAACGCGTCATAAGAATTTATCATAATCGCATTCGCTGCTGCCGCGTGTCTGCCCGATCCGCCGCGCGGATATACGCGCATCCGAGCGTACGTATATGCAGTTTATAGGCGACAAAGCGCCGCCGCCGCTGCTTCCTCGCGCCAAACAAGGAAATTTATGGCCGAGTTCACTCTCCGAGAGCGCCCGTACACGGCGCGCGGCAAGTAACGCGCTCGCCAGCCTCGGAAAGCCCCGTAATGCGGTCATTGAATAAATCATTGAATAAATGCGCACGCGCTGCCTGCGTTCGGTCCTTCGCGAATTAATCCGTCGCAGCGACGCTCCGGATTGTTAGGCAATTGTTCCGCGAAGCAGGATTACGAAGCAGGAAAATTACAGGAGCGCGAAACGGAAGGCGAGTCGAGGTCACATCGCGGAGCTTGAATCCGCGGCACGCTTCGAATCATCTCGCGCTCATCTCGCGAATACGGCCGGATACAGCCGAGAATATAGCACGCGATGTTTGCCTAATCACCGCGCCGCGCCTTTCGATCAAGACTCGCGAATGAGTATCCGACACTCCTCTCGCTCCCCTCCGGAAGCGAAGGAAGCTGCATCCGGAGGAGGGCGACCGCGGACACCTGAACAGGATGTACCTTCCACGCGGGACGAAGGGGGCTAAAATATCGCTTTCCGAATCCCGCGTGCTCTCGATCGAGCGCCTTGCGATTCCGTCGTCGAGAAGGAATCCGCTCGCGCGGAACTTCTTCCTGCTCTTCCTCACCTTTGCTTTTTTTTTCTTCTCCATCGCAAATCGTCGCCGCAGCTCGGTCGCTTGCGTTCTCCGCTCGGCGGATTCCACGGTATTGTGCCGAGCTTATTTGGCGGACATCCGATAGAAGGCAGCGGGACAACTTGGAGCTTTTACACAGCGGGGCACGATGGAGCGAAACGAATTTCTCTCGCTAATGCGGCATAGTCCCCGTGCTTTGTTATTGTTATATTAAATTCTTCGAGCGCGCATTCAGACGCAGCTGTCCGATTATGACGATGCCTTTGTCGCGGCGTTGCGTTAACGCGAACTCCCGGGAACTCTTTATCGCGCCAACCGCTTTCATCCGAGCGTTATAAAAAGATTCCGGCAGAGGTCCGGACAAAGTTGAGACCTTCATTCTCTTTGGAGATTCTCCGATCTATCGCCGATCGCGACGTATTCCACCGAGTGGAATAAAAGCGGGCAGTGTTTTTCTTAACTTCCTCGGGCGGTCAAACCCGCCAAGTCGGACGGGAAAGGAGATATTAAGAGGCGGCTATTTAATAAGTTATTGAGGGTAAACAGCGGCGTCAGCCGCTAGCGAGAAATCTCAGCGTTCTCCAGAAGCGCTCTCAGCTAAAAGTGAGAGAAGCGTAACGAATCCATTCAACGATCCATTCGATACGATTATCGCTGATTAGAGAAACGCAGCGCAAAACCGATACGCATCTCGCCATGTATAATTTATCAAGTGCTCGATAGCCATCCGATCGCAGCGAGAGGCGATTGACGCCATTGATCCCGCCTCATCTCCATTTTCATTTTGGGAAATTACCGCGAAGCATCTTCTTCCCGCCGTGTTACGGGAAAGCACTTTGCCTAAACGAGCCGAGCTCCTTTTAGACCAGGGGAGATATCGCGCTTATTGCTATTCCTGCGGAGGAGGAGAGAAAAAAAAAGGGAGAAAAGGAAAGCAGGAGGAAGCGAAACGGATTATAAGGAACGAGGAAATTTAAGGGGAATCGAACAAATCGATTGCGGATACGCCCTGGCGTACCGGAGGACCGACAAGCGACACGGCAGGCGCGACTTGGCAGAAGTCGCGCTCGCGTGTCTTTCTTCTCGACAATTTTTCGCTCTGTCTGCGACAAAGAAGAAGCTTCCAGCCGGGAACTTGTAGTTCGGACGACGAGCGGTCCGATAGGAGCTCGGGACTCGAACCAGCCCGCATACGAATGCGCCCATTATCGTTCGGCGAGAGGATTCGACAAATGCATCCTCTCGTTCCGCCGTTTCCTCGACCTCCCCTCCTTCCGGCGATATCTCGCAAATAACAATCGGATCCGCTGTGGAAAGAGCGCGCTCGCAGCGAGATCGTCGTCGATTCGATAACGCTCCTCTTTCGCCCCTCCGATCGGTCCCTCGTCAAACGATTCCTGGCTTGAGAGAGACGACGGCTCTCTTTCGCGCCACCTGAATCATCCCAGTCGAGATTCGCGCGCCTATCGATTAATCCGCATCCGGTGATACGTTGGACAACACTCGCGATCAGCGAGGATTCGTCGCAGCATTTTTCCTCCGTTCTCGAATACCGATCGACGAAGGAGTTCCATTGCAGTTTCGCAGCTCGAAATACCTTTATCGCCATTGTCACGATTGCGGCCATTCGTCGACTCTCTCGCGAAAGGTTGAAAGATCTCTCGAGTCTCCCATCGAGTCGATCACTTTCCAGTCTGGTTTTTCCAAACCTTCATCCTCGTGAACGCTCGCGAGTGTCGCGATTCTTCGTGGTGGACGATGAGAAGAGCCTCGCGAAGGAGCGATCGATCGCGCGTCATCTCCGTTTATCGAGAACGTTTCTTATCCGTTTATCCCTTCTCCCGCCCTCTTCTTGCCCTCCATCTCCTGTTTCTCTCGCTCTGTTACCGATCGCGAAAATCGGTAAACAGCTCCGAATCTGTCGGAGCGCGTTCGACCAGCGTCGTACTTAACGATGAAACATCGAACTTGAGGCGGCCTGAACAGCTGATTAGATCGCATCGCTCGCTTAGCGTGAATTGCGCGTCCTTGCGCGTCCTTGTGCTACGGAATTCTTATGTTTCGTCGAGCAAGATCGTCTCTCCCGAGACGAGACCCGTTAACTGCTCGCTTCCCTTTCTCAGTGCAATTATTTCTTCCGAATCCGTCTCCGATCTCTCGACGAGCGAAATGGTCATCGAGAGGCACGCGTATCGATAAATCACACTGATATATGCTTACACGCGAAACGTTACGCGGAAATGTCCGCTGCATCGATCATCGGGCTCTCCTACAAAGGGAAATGCCGCCCCGGGGGGAGAAAAAAAAGAGAGAAAAAAAAAAAGAGCGTCGCATCGTCAGCTGGCGATGCCGGAAAATATGTGGAATCGACGGAAACGCGAGAGCGGGCGGGGAGGGGAGGGGAGGGGAGATGGGAGGGGAGAGGGTTGAAAAAAAGAGGACCGAAAGAGCGCGGCGAAATTGGCGTTATACGCGACGAATCGCGTTACGAAGTAGCCGTTCCCGACAGAATGACCGGCGACGGATCGCCGCCGGAATTAATATTAGCTATATCAATTTTGCATCCATTTGCGTAATTGATTCGGTTGTTCGGGCACGCGGTCCGGCGCGCCGGCCATCTCACGCGTGCGTGGACCGCGCGCGGTCCAAACAGATTTCATTCTCTGACGGAACGGAAGAGAGAGAGAGAGAGAGAGAGAGAGAGAGAGAGAGAGAGAGAGAGAGAGAGAGAGAGAGAGAGAGAGAGAGAGACAGAGAGAGGGGGCGCGAGGCCCTTGATCGTTCGCGCGTTCGGATACGATTAATGGTGAATGCCGAGGACCGGGAATGCCGCGTTTTCTCCGACGTACGACGTACCGACGTCGATCCGCGGACGCCCGCTTTGTCGGCGTGGAAGCTTTAATCGAGTCGCAATCGCCCGACAACCGAGACGACGCCACATGCTGCCAAAGTTTCCGTCGCGCCGGGTCGCGAGCGGTCAGTCCGCGCAATTTTTGGCGGACGGAGAAGGTTCAGAGGTCATAGGACGCTCTCTCTCTCTCTCTCTCTCTCTCTCTCTCTCTCTCTCTCTTTCTCCCTTTCTTCCGGCCGGTACTCCACTCGGGGGAACCGGAGGAAACGAGATTCGCTTTCCGAGTGAAGTTTCGCGCGGCGGAGCGTGCGCCCGTGGCGGCGAACGAGGCATCGTTCAGGAATTTGCGCCACATACTTCATCGATATCAGATTCTATGGCTTATGTAAAGGTAAATAGATATCGGGAGGAGATTGCGAGCAGGCGATAGAATATTGGCGGAAAGGAAAATTGAATCTAAAGGAGCGAAAGAGGCAGGACGAAAGAGGGGACTGAAATCGCATTAGCTCATCGCTGGCGAGCCGTGCGCGTATTCTATTCATCTTGTATCTGTGATTCAAGGGCAGACAGAGGCAAAGGTTTACTCGAGGCTTCGGCTGGCGGATATTCCGACGATTTAATAGCGATCGAATAATTTGCCGGCAGATCGAATCGGATAGCGAAGCTATCTCGAATCGATGATCCAAGCAGCTTCGTTATCGCTCGAGCTTATTCTTCGAGCAGTCGTTGGCTTTACTTACAAATCCTGTATTTCTCATCACTGTGTTGCCGATTGCCCGATTAAGGATTTGAGGATTGCCCGATGCCTCGAGATATCCGATTTCCCCTGCGCGGTGGGACAACAGAAACGGAATATCGAGGATACAGTGGTGACGATGCTCAGTGACGCAGAGGTCACGCGAAATGACCTGGCTCTCCAGTTCAGCGTATCGCGTATGCCTCTTGCACTACATTAAATTTGTCATTACGCATATCTATCTGTCTTCCGGGAGCTTGTTGAAAAGAAGAAAAGAGCAAGTGCCTCCCTCCACGGAGGATTTTCGAGAGCAAGGGTCGCCTATCTTCCTGTCCCTGTTCGCAGGCGAGTTCAAGGGAAGTGTAACGGCAACGAAAAATGATGAGACGGGAGATATAAGACGAGGCTCACCGCTTCGGCTATAAGGCGAGCGGAATTTCACGACAAGACGCGCGAGAAAGGCTTCGATCTCGGCCGCTCCTTCCGAGCGCGAATCGCCATTGAATCGCTGCGCGATTCGAAAGCCCACTCGAATCCACCGTCATCGGAGATCAATCGCGATCGAGAAAGAAACACGCGCACAGTCGATTTTTTAGTCCGACGCTACTCGCGCGTAACTCACTTTGTTGACCGGCGAAGTGCATTTTAAAAGCGCTCGCCGAACTCTGCTCCGCAACGCTCCCGCGTCCCTTTGTTTAAGGAACGTCATGTAGCGTCGATGAGCAAGTCGCAAGTCGATTTGACCCTCCTCGCAAACGGCCAACGTAAATCGCGACGGAGCCGAACGAGAGGGAAGAGAAATCGCGGACTAGATCGAGCCGGTGTACTAACTGTTCGCCGTTATGGCCAGGGCGGATGCCGGAGCTTACAGGGAACGATATCCCCCTCCGGCGGAGTGCGATCGTGATATTAAACGGAGCTCTTTAATCGGGACTCCCCGTCGAAACGGCTATGTATATGCCGATCGTAATATGCCGAGTGGAAGATTCGGTTTATGCCTCGCAGTGGAGAACGAATTGGACCGCGCGCGGTCCAATTCGTAAATTATTCGAAAGAAACAGGACGAGCGAGGCGGAGCGGATCTCAAAGCGCGAATTGTATTCGGCTTGCTCGCTCGGCGCGCGAATAGCGGGCAATTACGAGAACAATACGCGTGATGATGCTGGACGAAGCAGCGCGGAATGATGGGATATTGTTGAGATAATTAAACCGCAGTTAAAGAGCGCGATTAAAGGGACAAGTTCAATCATTGATACCGCTCGCTTAGGCACGTTGGATTTATTCGATCGCCCGCTGCTCGTCCGAGCTTCATCCTCGGGAAAGGAGGTGAGGAGGAACGGGGAAGGGAGGGGCGAGGGGAGAGGAGGAAAGAAAAACACAATGCAGGTCTGCGAGGCATTAAAAGCACAGGTAGACTTTTATTCGATTCCTTACGATGCACTTGGCTCGGACGAGCCGGTATTATTCTTCGGCGTGTATTACGAGCCGCTTTACGACCACCAGTTATCTCGCCGGGTAAAGAAGAATATCAGCAGAATGGACCGGCATGAACACACGAACGTACCCGATGACTTCCCCCGTTAAAAACTTGTCCCATTGCGCGCTCGGCGTCATCATTAAAGAGAAATGGATGCAGATAGGGAGAAGGCTGCCGATGGATCGTGATGCGGGGCTCCTAACGCTGAAAACTCGTCGTTGCCTGTCATCCGTGCCTGTGTTGCTGCAACAACCACTCTGGAAAAGAAGGGATTGGATTAGAGTGACGGTCCGGCTAATGCACGCTTCTTGATTAATCCGTTTACGCGCGAGGCGCGTGAGGCTGAAACGCGCGATAAATTATATCCGGAAGCCCATAAACGGGGACACGAGGGCGATATCCGCGACGTTTACGACGACGGAAATTTCCGTCATCCGGGCGTCAATAATCATTCCTAACAAATTTACGGTCTCCTACACGCGGCGATTAATCGTCCGGCGCTCGTTCGTCATTCGTTCCCTGCGTCGACATGAATTTTCAGCCCGTATCGACACCGACCAAGCGCACTACCGCGCTACCCGGTCAATCACTCGCTGACCGAAGAGCAACCGATAAGAGACGTTTCATTGGGCGACCGATCGCCGCCGATCGTATGGAGAATCAGAAGAGAAGACTGAGACGAAACGCTGCGGGAAGGAACCGCCGTGACGGTCGGCGAGACGACGCGATGCCGGGAGACTTATCGTCGAAGCGACATAAAGATCTCGCGAAACGAAACAGCTGGGGCACCGTGCGACCCCGAGGCGACGAGGTCCTCGCTCGACCGCGGGGCAATCCGATTGAGAGCCGAAACGGACGTTTAAAAGCTTCGCGATCCTCGCGCTGACAGGACGCGGATGGGCTCCGGCGTTAAGTTCATTCGGGAATTAGATTGCCGCCAGCGGAGGAGATCGACGTTGGGGCTCGTTCCGAGGAGAATGCTCTCCTGCGGTAGTTTGATACGCTCATCGATCGCCGAGCGATATATTATTCGTAATCGCACCACGAGATCGTCCTCGGGACGCGCGCGGTACGGGGAACGTCCTCGTTTCCGATATTCTCATATATTTCCTCCTCGAGAATCGACCGCGGTCCCGCTACACGTCGGGCAAACATCCTCCTCCTCCTCCTCCTCCTTCTTCAGCGACAAGCTGCCGTGGCCGTTGCCTCGAACACGCGACTGGAATAGCTGCGAGATGTTTTATTTCCCATGGCAGCTGTTTCGACCCCCCCCGATAGGCAACTTTGGCTCGCCCGCGTCGCCTTTATGCACGAACATACGTCACTCGTCGCGACTACCGTCGCCTGCACGCGTTGATTTTCCAATTCAATATAACCAACAGCGCGACTTGACTCTCTCAAGCGGCCGGGATTAAACGCGAGCGAGCAACTTTGCCAGCGCGAGCGCGAGAGTGCGCGAGGTCCGCGATCTGTGTCGCAACTTTGCCTGATTGAGAGATTAAGCAGGTCGCTTTGGTGTCCGGCAGAGTGTACCGGAAATCTCGCTTGCTCTGTCCTCTGCAAACAACGCGTTTACAATCGCGCGTACTTCTCGATCTCGCGATTCCGACCGACCCGATCCCTCCTTCGGACTCGGCCTCGTGATCTTCCGGTTGCTCGGAAACGTTACACGAGCGTAATTTACGAACGGTCGAACAAAGTCTACCGCTCTCGCATTAAACCGCGTTTCCGAAACGCGATCGCTCTGCCAATTCCGATCGATCGATAATGCGCGCGTTCGCTTCCACTTTCCTATCTGGAATCCATTCGAACCGATCCACGCTGAAATCTCGCCCGATCTTGGCGTCTCGCCGTATCGCTGTCCCATATCGGGATCTTTATGGTCCCTATAGGGGCTCTGAAAAAAGGGATTCGTATGCTGCCGAATATAAGATCGATATATTTTCATAGAGTTTTCATTTCCTTTTTTCCCCCCTTTTTTTTCATTACTCCCGATTCACGGTATATTGGATTCCCATTGTCTGTGCCGTTGTGAGCCGTTGCAAAAAATTGTTATCTTGCATATGAGATCCTCTGCGTGCTTCTCATAAATGTAAATCCTTTCTTGTTCCCTCTCCCCCMCCCCCCCCCCYCYCTCTCTCTCTCTCTCTCTCTCTCTGTTTTTCTTTCCTCTCTCTTTTTCTACGATATCCGCGCCAATGGCCTGGTATCGAGTGACGGGCAAAACCGAATGCGTAAATCTCCCCGCCGAAACTTATCTCGGTTTAGCCTCCTTTTCTAAACGCTTTATTTATAGAGAAGGATGTCGCGGATATTTCACGCTGTAACTCTCACACGGATGCATACAGACGTACGACGATGTAATAAAGCGCTTCGTATCTCGTACCTCGCAAATAGCGGGATACGGGGAAGGGGGAAGAAGAAACCGGATGACTCTTTGTCATTCGTGTAAAGTTCTTGGGAGGCGAGTCGGGTCGTCCCGCCGCTTCGATCATTCCTCTTATCGTGCACGACGTCGCGCATGAATTCGTTTAATGTCTATTGTGAGAGAAAACAGGAAGCAGATTGGCCCTCATCGTCTCCCGATAATATTCGCGGACGCGTTTCCTCGGCATCGATTTGCAGATTTCAACACGCACGCACGCACACGTAATTTAAACGAGAAAGAGAGAGACAGAGACAGAGAGAGAGAGAGAGAGAGAGAGAGAGAGAGAGAGAGAGAAGAGCGCGATCTGTAATAATCCCGCGCCGTTACGTCACGTCTTTAATCTGTCCTCTGTTATTTATTTACGCAGGTATCGGCCGTGGGAGTTTTATCGCGAGCGCGAGATAACGCCGAATGTTGCAATAACGAGAACGCCGTAATAACGCGACTTGACGCATAACTCAAGCGAGCATTAGTTACAACGCGCGTCCCTTCCGGCTTCTAATCTAATGCCGACTTTATTGCCGCGGGAAAGATGTAAACGGGAACGTGACGAATTCGTGCCGCCTTCCGCCACTTACGTGGAGTGCAGCTGATAGGAACGACGAGCATCCGCTTCGTCGCGTCTTCCGTCTCCGTTCTCGCGAGCGATCGCTTGCCAGCCACGGCATCCTGTGATAAAGCGTTTCGTTGTGCGTGTCTCTGCGTGCCTGTCAGGATCGTAAGAATGTGCTTCCAATAACGATAAGAATACCGCGAGAGAACGCGAGTCTCACAGAGACGCGAGATTCGTGCGGCAGCCTCCGCCTAACTCGCGCCGGACGTTAATATTCGACTACTACGTAATCACGACATAATGATTCTCCAGTTTCTCCTCAAGCTTTGCGAGCCGTACGTAAAATCCTGCAAATGGCATCTATCGGAAGCTTGCGCCAATTGAGAGAATATATTCGAGGAGGAGAACTCGGTGAACTCTGCGAGACGTAACTAGACCTTTTTAATGTCAGAGCTATTGCTCCACCTCGTCCGAGTGCAATCAGCTTCAGCAGCTGATTAGCCGCTGGATATGGCTTTCAATCTCGCAGCTGGCTGAGCTTTTTTTATCCGGCAGCTAGCGTGTAACTGTGCCCGTCGATCATTCGACATTTTTGTGAAAGACGAAATCAAATGCATCTCTGCAAAGTTTATTAGCGACGCGGTGCGGGAGAAACCGGTAAATAATATCATCCATCTTTATAAAACCGAGGTACATTCATCAAGTGTATAAATGAAAGAGAGACAGAGTATGCATAAGAGAGAGAGAAAGCGAGACAGAGAGAGAGAGAGAGAGAGAGAGAGAGAGCGGAAAATACGTACTACAATTTTTAAATACGATCGTGTCACTTGTCATTCGGTTAATGTATTCCCGCTCAAGTGCAGCTCGCAGGGATATAACGAGCTGTGATCAATATCGATGCGTTTCGGAACTAGCGCCGTGCATTTCGATAATCAACGCTGACTCGAAGCGGGAACAATATCCGCCAGCGCGTAATTGAACTCTGTCACGATACGTGCGCACGCAATCATGGCGACGATATTAAAGAATATTTGTCTTCCCGCATATCGCGCAGTTCATGTATCCCCGAACGTGTAGAGTTGCCGCGCGCGCGACATCGAAATCGCGATGACGATGAAAAACGGGATGGAAGAACGCGCGACGTCGCGTTTCCGCTCGCGCTGTTTAATCGAATCGCGACTTGGATCGACAAGACCAGGCAGAAGCGACGGCGATAAATCGCTCTTACGTTCGGCTCGTTCGTTCGGACGCAATCACGCGCGAGCGCGAGGGAATTGAAGACAAGCGAAACGGGCGAATTCTTTGTAAAAGCCGCATCCGCAGCCTCGGTCGGCCAGCTTCCCGGAAGCGTGAAACTGCAATTAAACCCCGGAATAGTCGCGCGCTCTACGAATTATACCGTAAGCGCGTTTCGCTAACGTTCTTACAGACAATACCGCATACTTCCCTCCCCCTCGCGGTGGTCGCTTTGAAAAGAACCGGGAAACAACGTGCGGGCCAATTCCCGCGCGTAGACGCGCGTAAATAATGTTATCGGTGGCCGGGCAGGTGCGAGCAAAGCGGCAAGACACGCGATCGAATCGTCTCGGAATGCATTTATCGCGTACGGGATTACCGTACGGGATTATCGTGACCGCGAAAAAGGTCACGGAGCGTTCGCGTGCCGGCAGAATGTATCCCTGTGCGTTTCCAGAGCGTCCGCAGCGTCAATCTCGTGTAACGCTATCGCGCAGCATCAGGTTAATCCTCCGATGGTCCCTGCGTTTCATAATTTCTCACTTTGTCTTCTTCCGCGACACCTCCTGCGCTCCATCATCATCTCCGGCTGCTTCGCTGCTTCTCGCTTCCGTATTTCAGCGTAAACGCGCGCTACGCATCCGAACAGTATTCGAACGAACTTCGGTCTTTTCGAATCCCGGAAACTTCATGTTGATTTCTGCATCCGCAGTTTTTGCACCCGTTTTTTCAGCCGCACGATCGATCTTGTCGCTGATACTTGGAGCGGGATCTCGCGGAGAGATTCGCGGGGTCTCGTTGAAAGGAAGAACAGCGATTCGCATCGCCGGCGAGAAATGGAGCATTTAATGAGAATCGAATATGCAGTGAAATCCGATGACATCCAAAGCGATTTGATTTTGTCAAGCCCCGCCGTCGCGATCTGTTGTTCACTTGAACTTACCCAGATCCTATAAATCGGGCGCGATAGAGTGGCCGAACCGGATGCTCACAAAAACTCGATTGATTTAATCCGTTACGATTACTGAACACATAACCGTTCGACCGTTCACGTACACTGCTTGATTACTAATTGGCGAAATTAGTTCCAGGTGATATGACCGCGAACTGCATGCAGAGCGACGTTTACTCACAAATGCAATTTATTTTGCATTCAAGATTAGAGTTTTGCCTCCAGCGCATGAGATCTGGCTTTAAATGTACGAGAATGGAATTTATCATGCCATCAGATATTCTCGTCGCCGTATTCATGTATTCTTTGTATTATACACGTATGTATATTCATTTGCGAAAGATTAACATCGAATTTCCGAAAGGAGGACGTGTAGATTATACTTGTGACACAATAAACGTTATATCAGCCGGCGGACGCGGCGCTGCGAAATTGCTTTAGAAACTTTTTATGAATTATCTCTGGCAAACATCGGACAGTTGGATAACGGAAGGTCGAGCAAAAAACGTCGAAATTATGCAAAGAAAAAGCGACACAATTACATTCGGCGAGGTGCGTTGACACGCTGCCGACATTAATGACCAAAGTTTAACCCTTTAATTAGCGCAAGTATGTCATCCCCCGGTAATCATTATACCTTCTCGGATTGTACGTCATCAACGGGCGACATTAAACCGCGCATAAAGTGTATGATGACGCTCCTGAATGGAAATTGGGGGAGCAAGAAAGAAATCTCGCCGCGTGCGATGCCGCCAGCGAACAGCGTTACGAAAATACCGCCAAGAGAGAGAGAGAGAGAGAGAGGATAGTGAGGGTTTGAAAGGATAAAAGAGGGGCAAATACAGGGTCATTGACTAAGTCACTCGATGGGTTTGATGCCTGATCTTTTCGCCAGGAATGTGTTTACAACACGCGTTTACAACGCGCTAATATCTCGTGCTCTAATGCAACCGCGGGGACCTCGAAACTCGTCGATTTTGCAAAGGAATGTCGCCAGACGACTCTTCTCGCTCGATGATTCAATATCGAAGCGCAATATCGAAGTGCAGGCATTCCTTCGCGCCGCGCTGCGTCGAATCGTTCGCAAAGAACGATGATAATAATTATTCCCGCGCGAAGAGATAATTTACGAAGGACTCGCAGTCGAAAAGAACAATTTACCGAAACGACACTCTCGGCAAGGAACATAATCTTTGTGTCATATTTAACGAAGATTCCTCTTCGTTTCTTACTACGATGCACAATTTAATACATCTTTGCGTCACGTATTCGCAATTTCTTACATCTCGAATTATACATGTCCATTTAATGCAATTAAATGTAAGTAATTCGATTATAATCGGTAATAATTATGGAGGCAAACAGAATTATAACCAAACTACGTTCCTAATCGTTCAAAAATTGATAATCTGACGTATCATATAAAATATGCAGACACAGATAGATGTAGATTGTATAAATAGTAGATTAGATTATCTTTAAATTTATAAAAAGTGCTTTGAAGTACATTCCGAATGCAATCCGGAAATCCAATTACAAAGGTTTTGCAAGTCTTAAGAGAGAGATTTTTGCGAGAATGCTTGCGGATGGTCCGTCTCACTGTACGAATGAACGTGGAACGCGCTGCTTGTCGACGTTGCAACCCGAGCTATTCGCGAGTCATCCGCGTCATTCGCTCCTTGCACCTCCGCCTCGCTGCACGTCTCGAGCACGAATGAGTGTAGAGACAGACATGCTGCCGCCTGTCGGGGAAAATCGACATTGCAGCCGAGCAGAGCTACTCGCGAGTCATCCGCTCCTCGCACGTCCACTTTGCTGCACATCTCGAGGACGAATGAGCGCGGAAACAGATGTGCTGCTGTCTCTCGCTTGCCGGCATTGTTGCAGCCGAGCGGGACTATTCTCGACTAGCAAATCTGCCGAAATCCTCTCTTTCTTGTGTAAAGTACGAGCGAATACAGCGACGCTGATCAAATTCGCGCTGCTGTCAATAGCAATGTAATGAAAATTTCTGTAATCGGTAGCTGCCTCCCAATCTCTCCCTCTCTCTCTCTCTCTCTCTCTCTCTCTCTCTCTCTCTCTCTCTCTCTCTCTCTCTCTCTCTCTCTCTGTCTCTTCTTGTCTGCTCTTTCTCTCTATCCCTCTCTTTTTCCACTGCTCCGATTACAATTAAGCACTTGGCGAGCGGCGATAGCCAATTACATACGATAGCCAATCCCGCGTTCCGTTGAAAAATCGCCAATCGTTAAAGGCCATTCATTCGAGCCAGAATCATTAAATTAAGAACTGGATTTATCGGCTTCTCGTAGAAGAGATAAACGACGTACGTGCCGTCTATGCGCGTATAAACGACGCTTCTTATGATATCGAAGAATCGTTTTTTTTTTCTTTTTTTTTCTTTTTCCTTACAAGCGCAGCATGCAGCAGAGTGGATCATTTATCGTTTACGAGGGCGCATACGTGCATGGCGCCATGCACGGAGCTTTTGATAGAGACACAAAACGTTACTAAATTTTAACGGACCGAGGAAAGACTAACGTTTACATTTGTAGAACGGAAATTCAGACTGTTATTTACAGAGAGACACAGGAGAAGAATCCGAGCGGAGGCACGTGACTTTTGTTTTCGCATGCTACGTTTACGTCGCGTTTTCATAATTCTGAATAATTTATATCCACCAAATAAAAACCAAGTTTCCCGCCGGCTTGTGCGAATCGCGACCCATTTACTCGATCTCTCCCCTCTCCCCCTATAATGTCTCCTCCGCTGCACTCGATCGTGTAATCTCTCGCGCGAGTCGCGAGATGCGGTTCGTTTAGAGCGCGCCGTTCAGCGCGATTCTTGATGCGCGCGCGTGGAGATGAAGCGCGCGATTAATCGGATTAAGCAGGCAAACTATCGACTCTTCGTGACACAACGGAAATTGCGGAGCGGAAGCCAAGCGTAGGGACGTATCGTCAGAAAGAAGAGGACGAGCGGAGAGGACGATCCGATCGAATCGCGATGATTCGGCTCGCCGATCGAGCTGCGTCGATCTTCGGCGATCATCGCTTCTAAATTTCCAAACGTCCTCGCATGATAAGACATATCTGCCGTACGGCATAACAATATCGTATAACCGTATAGCTCTCGAGCATATAAATATCGTAATTCGCCGTGTCGCTAGCCAACGATCGATTTTTATCGACGGAAGCGTCTGCTATCGCTTGATAACGTAGACATCTCCGCGCGCGCAGCATCAAGCTGTCCGAGCCATGATTCTGGAGGATGCGTGCCTGAAGATGCGTTGATAAAAAACAATATAATCGCGAAAGGTCGAAGACTGGCGTGCTCGAATATCGCGCGGATTCGGGGTTTCGGTTTCGCGCGCGCACGATAACTCTCCAAGCTATCGACTGGACCGTTACAATAATTAGTCACGGGCACACCCTTCGATACCAATTACCACCACCACCACCACCCCCCCTCCTCCCTCCCTCTTGAGAAGGAAGCAGCTCAATCACGAGCTGCCGAGCTGCTTTCGTGAAGCATTTAAAATTAATCTAAGCAGCGGACGCGAATGCTCTTGCTAAATTTCGCCGGTAGTATCTACGAGCACCGCTCGTCGATCGAACAATACACATATCGTTATTGTATTTATATACAAGGAATTAAATTTCGGTACGGGGCGAGGCCATCGCGAAAGCTGACGGACCGCCGGTTTCGACGTCGCGATATTTGCGCGTTCACGCAGGAAAAACAAGACGTCTCGCGGCGTCAACGCAATTTGTCAAGCACCGCGAGTACGTGGAGATAAAAAAATCCAATGGTTAGGCGGGAGCACTCTCGACCGAGTGAAATGACGGCGTGCGTGGTCACGTAACGTCGCACGCCGCGCGTTACGATCGATTTTATCTCCAGGAGAGATATTTTCATAAGAGGCAGATGAGAGAAGGAGCGAGCGATTGTCTCATCCGACTCGAGAGCGATGCACGTTCATAGATAACAACACCGGTTCGCTGCGGTTTTGATAAACACGCACGCCCGATGTCATTCCAGCTTCGATTCGACCTTCTTCTCGTTGCTTCGCGATCGATCTATGCGATGGGTACATCGCGAGCGTCACGATGCAACGGTTAACGTTTCGAGTAGTTTCTTTCATCCAGCTTCTGCTGTCAGCTTTCATCTGTTAATAACTCAGTGATGCGAAAACGCGCGGAATGTTTAACGAAGCCGAGAACTTTGTAATCGCAGCGTTTCCGAAGTACGATGATCGACTCGGAAACGAGGGGGTGCGGGGGCTAGCCCGGTAAGTCCAGGAGCCAATAAGGTTTTTCCCACCGTAATACGTACGTAGTACAATCGATGATGGATTACCGTCCATCCGAAATGTGGAAGATTGCCAATCAAATGGCGGAGGCGTGGAAACTTCTTGTTACAGCGTGCAACAAGCGTGCAAGCCGAGCTCGGTACTTTGACGAATGAAATTTCATCCCGCAGCAATGATCGATAACGTCGGACTAAACGTGCGAGGACTCGGGATTCCTCCCCCCGTGATTTCGATTCCAACCGGCATCCCCGGCATCGTATAATCTCCATTATATCCCGCAAATCTAACGAATCGCACACGACGAATTTCTGGCAATCTGTTCTAACGAGCTGATCGATTTGAATCCAAGATTATCCCGATGGCTTAGGAACGAATGCATCTGTCCCTTATTGCACTGCCCGATATCTCATCATCGTCGATCAGCCGTTTCGAGAATGGAGAGGACAGCGATGCTGCTGGCGGATAAACGTTCCTCGTAACTTGAGGTGGACCAATATTCGTGTCTACCGTGAGCAAGCGCGTTTGCAAGGTTGATCCCGTACAAACATAATCCGCGAAATTTACTGATTTGCTGAAGCGAACAGGGCAAACGTCAAGTGTTTTAGTATCCCGAATTATTTCGCAGGACTCGATTCCGCTCGAATAAAGAGAACGGACGTTCATTATCGCGTAGCTAAAGCGCAGTTAAATTATCCATGGTTAATATCCTATATTTCCGTTTCGCTGGGATTAATTACCAGCGCAACAGGAAGATCATTATCAGTCACGACGTGATATCTCCTCTCTCTCTCTCTCTCTCTCTCTCTCTCTCTCTCTCTCTCTCTCTCTCTCTCTCTCTCTCTTTTTTTTTCTCTTTTTTTTTCTCTCTCTCTCTCTCTCTCTCTCTCTCTCTCTCTCTCTCTCTCTCTCTCTCTCTCTCTCTCTCTCTCTCTCTCTCTCTCTCTCTCTCTCTCTCTCTATCTATCTATCTATCTTTCTCTCGCGATTTCCGGCGATGATAAATCTGCGGCTCTTCATAAATTTCGTGTTCCTCCGTTATCCCTTACAAATCCTCGAGAGTTACAGAGCAAAGCTTTGGCAAGCACGACGATCATGCCGCATCCGGTAGAATGGAGCTTGTTAAAATTCACGGGTTTTCCCTTCTTCATCGATGCGCGTGGCTATCTCTTGCCGAGTAGTTTCCCCCTTAACTTTCTAGCTAATTTCGTCGAAACACGAGACGACGGTTCGCGCGCGCGCGCGCGCGCGCGCGACTCTGAATGCGAATTTATTCGACGAGAGACGCGGAACAGCTCGCTGAATTCGTATCCAGCCGGTTTTATATGGCTGGCACGTGTTCGCTTGATCGCAAAAATCAAGCGAGGGTTGCGATATAACGACGATGGCACTTCGAGGGTCACGCGAGTTATCGAATTCTGCGGAATTGCCGTCCGTGCGATAATCTTTCCTGCTCGCGGATGCGCTGGACGAATAAATTTTAGATGGACGCCTTGCGGCGTCCGGCGCGGATTTTTCTTTGAGGCGAATCGAGATGTCGTCGCGAGATTAGCTATCGCAAAGTTACGATTGGCTAAATGCGATCGCCGGAATCACTTGTTGAACCGGAAGGAATGTCGCCGGACTCGCGCTCGATTTCTCGATTTCTCACGCCGGCTGCCGGCTACACATCACAAAACCGCCAAACGTGTCTGGATTCTACATCGAAACTCGATTTTGGTCCATCCGGAGGACACGAAGGCGATTCTTCGCCGGAGGTGATTGCAGTTTCGCCCTCGTCGACGCGCAAACGCGCAGCTTATCTCGCAGCAGCAAGAGCGTTCTCCCTTGTCGAAGGATCGAGAAGAGGAGAGAGGAAAGCGAGAAGAATAATCGACTAATTACGATAATGAACGATAGTTATTTAGTCCTGCTGACGTTGGTGTATCGCGAAGAACGCGGGACACGCAGAATGCATGGGCGGACACGCGGTATTAAGTTTGCAGGACGCTTTTATCACACATCCGCCGCTAAGCTTAGTAAGAATGAAAAACGCGAATGACGGGCTATTTATAGCGGGAGAACGAGGAGAGGAGGCGCGGGCGAGGGGGAGGCTACAATGGATAACAAAGCAGCGGAAGCGCGTTAAAAAGCAGAGCGCCGCGAGGAAGCGCAAAAATGAACACGTCCTTGGAGAGGCATTCTGCACTTTGCAAAATAAATTAGATCGTTGTGATCGATAGCAAGTGGCTCTTGATCGACTCTGCGATGTATAAAATCGTTAATAATAACCCCGGTTATCTAATTCGTCGTCGGATGTCACGTCGTTTAGCGAGGTCGCGTCGCGATTAAGCCACCGAAAGAACTTTCTTTCCTGGAGGCAGTGTTAGAGCGCCTTCGATAAAAATTCGCTCCACACTGCTCAAATATTTATTTATGCCGATTCTGGGATAGTGTGATGAGTAAAGATAAGAGGTAGATAGATAACTATCTACCTTTTTACCTTCTTTTAATTGGCAAACGAATTAACAGTTACAGTATTTCGATTCTTACTCTGAAGCAAGTGACCGTTGCCTCGGATGTCTCRCGCAACACTGAGGATACAGGCGCCTGATAACTGTCGAGGAAAAGGCAATACTCTTTATTTCAGCAACGATTTACGACCTCCCTATTACGTCCCTTACTCGGGGACTCATCATCGACACATGCTTGATACATTGCTTACATTGGGTTTTTCCGAGTGTCCAAAATTCCAAACAAAGAATAAAGCCTATAAGAATCTTGAACAGACAGGATGGATCCGATTAACGATCCGCACGTGGCCGATAAAGGACGAGAAGCGAACGTGTGCGAGGGACAACGCCACCCTTGTGATTATCGCCGCGAGTCCCGAAATTCGCCCTCGAATTGCGGCGACATCGCCGCGCCAGCTGTTTTCTAATCAACGGCGAAAGAATAACGATGGAAATGGACGGTAGACGACACGCCGGCACATGGCTTCGCGAGACCCGTTAATCAGAAAGCAATACCAACAGAGCAAAAGTGAAGAACGCGAGCGAGGCGTGAGGAGGCGAAACGGCGACAAGAAGCGAATTACTGGCGATCCGAGCACGTGTCTGCTCCGCGCGAGGGAGAACGAAACGAGCGAATGGTGGACGAGGTAAATCGAGGCAAAATTTATGTTCCCGAGAGTGGGTCAGCAAGAATGCCATCAGGGTCCGGCTGTTGATCGCAATTACGCCGATTGCGTCCTCCTCCCCCGAGCGGACGATTCGGAAGCTGGATTCAAAAAAAGAAAACAGAAGGCAAGCGTCCTTCGCCGTGCATTCCGCGTTGCTCCCTCCCCCTCCCCCTCCCCGGCGTATGTCTCGCGTCATTAATTCTCGTGTCTTTAATTCCGGCGCGCCTTTACGTCCCGCTCCGCTCATAACCCGCCCCGCGCTGCAATGCGAGCTCGAACGTGCGAGGACTCGCAAAGCCCGCGTCGTCCCGCGGGCGAGAAACGTGCTTTTTCCTCCCTTTTCTCTTCCCTCCCCCCTCCTCCCCCTCTCCACCTCCTCGCCCTCGTCCATGTCTCTTTTCTCGGCCGGCCCGAGCGCTCGACAAGCGCGCTCGACTCGTAACGAATCAAACGTAAATCCGCGGCGGAATTACCGCAGCAAATTGCGATGCGTATTTCCATACAGATTGGTCGCTTCAAGATCGCGCGACTTTCTTCGAGGTGTCTTCGGCGAAGAGATGTCGAGATATTGCGCGATCGCCTGGCGCTCTCGATTTCAACGAAGAGTAGAAGCGAAGAACAAATCGCCGGCGTTCCGCCGGGAATAATCGCGTCGAATCATAATGAAGGAGCCGATGGGGAGACGATAGCCGAGGAGATTCTGGAGGAGAGACGGAAAGAGAGACAGGGAGACCCGCTTGTTCGCAGTTGCCTGATTGTAATTAAATGGCGCGAAGCTCGCTGGAAACCGGTCATCCAGGAAGCGAGGACACTTGTCTTTGTTACCACGGATTGTCGGCTTGACGGAGGGAAACCTGGATAATTTCGGCCTTGATGTAGATCAGAGCCGGATTGGAGCCGGCATTAAGGTCGGACAGGAATATCAACGTCCGACCCTTCCAACGCATCAGGAAGAAAGACATTTGGAGAACGTCGCAAGGTCGCGTTGCATCTCTAAACGACATAATCCGTTGATTACTACCTGATTGCGCGATTCCCCCCTCCTCTATCTGGAATCTCGGAAGTTCGCTGGAGAACGCGAATCCTCGAAGCGATCCTTCTCGACGGCCCGCAGACACCCGAGATGCACCACAACGCGGGGAGAATCCGGGGATGGAAAATCTGAGGGTGGAATGTTCGATGGGGAGAAGAGAACAGCGTGGAGCGATGTTTAGCGGCGAATCGACGTCCCGCGTTGCCCGTTTCGAGCGAGTTAACCGCGCGCATTTCTCTCTCATCGTCGCAAAGCCGCCTCATGATGGCGTTCGATGAGAGTAACCCGATGCAGGCCAGGTATTATCGACCACAGTTATCAGCCGCAACGTGGCGTTAACGAGGAAAGCCTTTCAAAGGCAGCATGGAGCTTCGATTAAACTTCGCGCCGCGAGGAAGCGACATTTTTCTCGGCGCGCCGAGGAGAAACTTATTTGTTATTTCGATGATGATGAAAGCAGCCGCTTTTAGCCGCTTTTCTCTCCGACTCGTCGACGTGTCCTCGCGATATTGTACGCTCGAGCTTTGTCGGACCGACAGCGAGGAGCGAAATGTCATTTGTAATCAGAATTCATTCGCAATGCGCCGTATTAAATACGCGGTTATGAGCGTGTTCATTTACTTGCATCGCGGAGGATCAAGGAACATTTTCGTTTGTCGGTCGTGCCTTCGTGAGACATTTCGATGATCGCAGACAATCGCGGCCGAGTCTCAAAGCTTTCCGCTTGTGCCATTTGGTGCGCGAACGAATGCGATTGCTCGCTCAGCGACAAGAGAACACGCCGTGCAGTCGCAGTTTACGCAACGTTCGACTGCAGCATCTTGCAGAGAGTTATTATCTCATGTACGTCTTGGAGCATCGGACGCCGACGTTGGTGATGTAATTTCTCTTGAAAAGATTTCATTTCCAGCAGCAGCGAGTCGAACCGAGAACGGAAAGCTTCCGATGCGTGAGGTGTGCCTCGAAACGAAATGCATTCCGGGAATTCTTGTCGATTCTTGCGCCACCGAGGATCCGCCGATTATCCAAAATTCAAAAATAAAACATCGGAAAGGATTACGCAAAGCCGCGTGACAGGCAAATCAACGTGCAGCTGCGCCGATCGATTCGCCGCTGAGGCTCCCCGCTCTTCCCTTCCCGTCGAATTTCTCCATTTCTCCATTCCTCAGATTTTCCATTCTTCGTGTTCTGGCGAGTATCTCCAAGCCGTCGAGAATAATCGAAAGCGCGGGCGAGAAATCGCGTCCTCCGTCGAACTTTCGAGGATTCACAGAGAAGCGAGAACCGGCGGTGCCGTTAATCCTAATGATTGTTCATTAAGCGTCTATCGGGGAAGATCTCCCAGACGAGATCGCGGGAAATAGGAAATCGCGCGAGGCGAGTGGGTATCCGCTTATCAGCGTGATAATTAATCAGCTGATACTTAAGAGAGGGAAGCGACGCGAGGATAAATGATATCGATTCGTCGAAATTCCGGCAGCATTGTCTGAGACGTTGCGTTTTGCGCACCGCGCGGACCGATTCGAATCGTCTGCCGTTCCGTAAATGTTTGCGCACTTGCCGCCGACACCGAGTTTCGATCCTAAGCCGATGCTGGATGCTAGATGCTGCGGTTTCTTGTGTGAAACCTGGATTTCCGGCGAGGCGGGATTCGCAACCCGTTTGCCCCGTTTGTCGGCGGCGAGGTAAAAACACTGGTGGCAAAATGCCAGAGCCGCAAGAGCATCGCTAATCGCCGACATGACATGACTCGATGACACTTCAAAGGACGAGAGGGAAACGCAAGACATCGAAATGTAGCAGATCGACCGCCGGATTAATCGCAACATCGAACTCGGATGAAAACGCGGCTCGATACAGCGACGTAATTGCGGCCGACTTGTAGCACCGTCAACGCGAGCCATCACGCACCGACCCCTTTCAGCGGGGTGCGAAATTAGAGAAGCGCACGCATAGCAGCGCATAGTTGCGAGACCGTCCGAGCAGCGTGCTTCAAATCAAATTACAAATGCCGCGACAGTACGACGGCAAAGATTGCCTGTTTGCGGCGAGGATCGCCGCGGCGAATCTGAATCGCGCTGCACGCGACACCGCAGCCACCCTTCAACCGCTCGAATAGCGTCGATGCAGCTTTTCTGTATTGCTTTCTCGTCGGGAAATTAACTTTTGAACGCGTATGTGTATCTTGTCACGTAGAAATCGTCGGACAACTCGACCTTTGTTGATCGGAGTCTGCCAATCTTATACGAATGGATGCTCGGATATGGCTTTGGGTGACAAAGAAGAGCCTCAATCATTTAATATGTACAGTATCGACGTCATGTACAAAAGAATCCCGTTGGACATGAGTCCGCTGTATTTGAGCTCCGCGATTTGCAGCAGCAAGATTCAAGTCTGCTTACTTCAGATGCCCGATTCGAACTGATAATCAACAACTATTGAGCAATCCTCGTTCTCGCAACGATCGTTGAAAGTCGAAAAACAAACAAGCAGCGTTCGTGCCTACCATGTTTAAACCAAGTCAGTGTTTATGTCGTGAGTAATTATAATTATAAACTAGCCAGAATTTCTCTCCAACCTTGAGTACTCTCGAGGTCAGGGAAAATCGGTGACAGTTCTGGATTCCCGTTCTCAGTGCCGATCTCGAAACCCGGCTTGATATGCGGCAACAATCCAGAGAGAAATGATATGAAAGTGGTATAGAAATACGTGAATAATTGCATTGCAAACAAGCGCACAGATATATCTGTTATTTGTTTATACGCTTGCGGTCGATATGCTTGAGGGAATCTGTCGCAGAATAGGATGCTTTCTGTTTTCCTTGATTATATACTTGATTATATAGAGGAAAGGTGCATGATCTTGCAAGATCTCTCAACGGATTCTCTCAAATCGCGCAGCGGGCAGGCGCGGATGTCGGTAGAGATTAATGTCACAATTAATAGGGAATGATTGCCGGCGACGTAATAGCACGGGTTCATTTTCCAGGATCTGGCAATGATTAACGCGACGAAGAGGTGATGCGGCGAAATCCCGGTTGGACGGCCGTCCTGGCCACGTGGACCATCTTGCTGGTCCTGAATAGCGGCTTGGCCGGCGAACGGGCTGCCGATAATTCGCGGCTTGACAATGAACACGTACCCCGTGAAGCTCACCGGGGCGCAAAATTCCACACCCCCGACACGAGAGCCAGCGATGATTCCGCATTGCGGGGCGCGGGAGCGGTTGCGGCGGAGTTCAAAGGAAACCGCGAGCCGCGAGTCGGCGGCCGCGCGCGAAAGCGCGCCGCGACGCCGACCGCGCTGCGGCGCAACGACGGAGACGCCGTGCGGTTAACCGCGGGGGGGATCGCGATGGAAAACGCGCGATCGCGATCGAGGATGATCGCGCGCAAGCCGAGTCCGCGCTCGAGATCTCATCTGCAGTCGGGAAGCGGGCCGAAGAGGGTCTACGCGTTCTCGAGCGGTTGCCGTGAGCAGACGACGACGATCGAACGTGACTTCCGGCGCACGTTCGGCGAAAGGCGTAAACGGAAGCAGCGCCGGAATGGAAGAATTTTCAGCGGAGAAAGCGAGACGATGGCATCGCCACGTGACGGATACGCCGAGCGGCCGCGCAGATGGGACAGTTCCGCAAGGAAACTTGAAGATTCCGCTATCGCGAGACACTCAGTTACCGTACGTAACGCAGAGGGGCGTCGGAGAGGAGGCTTCGAACTCGCGGAAAACACTGCGAATGGATGGACCCAGGCGGACGGCCAGTCGCGGATTTCGGCGGTGAACTGCTCGAGAGGAACTTCCGAGAGGAACGACGCCATTGCGAATGCCCCGAACGAGAATTCCCTGGCTGGACTCGATGGGACTACGTTAATCCGCGAGATCTCGCGCGAGAACGAGGATGTCGATGACGGAGGAAACGCGACGAGTCGCCGCCGTCTCTTCCGAGACAAAGCGGCCGAGTTTTCGGCGGTCGAAACGTACAAACGCGACGATGCCGAGTATTCAAAGACAGGATTCAGAGCGAGCACAATGACGAGGGAGGATAAGAGAGCAAACGAGGAACCGTTCACTCTTCGCGCGGCGGACGCGCTCGATAAACGTCTCGCCGGAAATAAAATCAGCTCTGCGGAACCTCCGCTCGCCTCTCGGCAAGAAAAAAGCGTTTTGAGAGTCACAAACGACGTGACCGGGTCGCAACACGGATCTCGTTCTTTCTTGAGCAATATCGTGAGAGGAATTGATGGAAATGTGAATGCTGGTGAATCGCGAGCGAGAGGAGGACGGCGAGAGGAGGAGAAGAGCGTCGTCAGCGACGCGATGCGAGGTCGATCCGGCGTTGAGCGTGATCCATCGTCGATTAATTCGTTGGTCGACTCGAGGGGAACATCGGCACGTGTTGCAATCAAGCCGGCCGGGAATCCGATGCATGCACGACGCGTCACGTCTTGCATGGTCCGCGAGCGTCCACGGACGATCGTCGGCGGAATACGCAGCGCGTATTCTCGAAGTGGTCTCCGGAATGCCTCCGATTCGTCGAGGAGCGCGGAACTCGAGCTGCTGCTATTCGAGCGCGGACGGGAGAGACGCTCGCGAAAATCCGCGATCGATGCCGGGAGGATGTCGGCGCGGCGGTCAGCGCGCATCGCTCAGCTGATCGATGAGAGATCGAGAGATCCGGAGAGAGATGGACATCGCGGAACCTTCGCGAAGAAGGAATCCATCTTCGCTGCAGCGACAGCGAGCATAGCCGATACCTCGAACGAGACGTGGAAGATTAATGCAGCGGCCAAAGTTGCGGACGTGGCGGGATTAAGAAAGAACATCGGCCAGACGACGGATCGAAGCGGAGGTCGTCGCGACGCGGCGCGTCCGCGAGCTGGAGAATTCCGCGAGTCGCGACATCCACGATACAAGCATCGCGAGATCCGCGATACCTCGAGTGGCTCGATGTCGAGTCCGTCCGTTCCCTCCGCGAGTAGCACGAGTAGCCCCGTCAGCGCGGGAGAAGCTTCCGCCAATACAGAAACACTGCCATCTTCGAGATCCTGGGGGTCTCGGGAAGAGGGGAGATCGATCCCGCGGTACATCGATTCCGACACGCCGGGTTTGCCGCTGACAGAAGCGCCGAACGCCAGCTTCTGGCAGGCGCCAGCGTTTACTGATGCGGACAACCTCGGCACAGCTTCCTCGAGGGGAGCCGGCGCATCCGACGTCACGAGCGAGAGTGTGCTCGCGTCCACCGGTTCACCGCACGGAACGTACTCGACCTTCGACCCGCTTCCTCGAAGAAACGCCGGCCAGCTCGCCCGAAACGCCTCGGAGAACGCCACGGCGGGCACTCTCGACGCTCCAGCATCCTTGGACCAGTGGCCCGTGAAGCACAGCGCCGTAGTGGAGGGCGATCTCGTGCTGGGCGGATTGATGATGGTCCACGAGAGAGAGGACACGGTCACGTGCGGGCCGGTGATGCCGCAGGGCGGCGTGCAGGCCCTCGAAGCGATGCTGTACACGCTGGATATCCTGAACGAGCGGGGGATCGTGCCGGGAGTGAAGATCGGGGCGCACATACTCGACGACTGCGACAAGGACACGTACGGGCTCGAGATGGCGGTGGATTTCATCAAGGGTACGTACTCATCGAAAGCGCGGCGCGATTTTTCGATTTAAAACGACACGACTCGCTCGGCGATGCTCGGCGTTCTCGAGAATTTCCTCGCTGATCATTTCCCCGATTCTCGATCCCGGCGATAATCTAAAAGCGGACCAGATGCTTGATTCGGCTTTGCAAAAAGGCGGAACGGACGGAGGGAATTAAATGAAGTGAATATCGAGCGATCGAGAATTTCCGATGTGTCGCTGTAATTTCGGCTGAAAGCCGGCTAACGACGCCGGCCTACGGTAACGCCGTATAAGAAATTTCGCCGAGCAGGAAATTGCGCTGGCGAGATCGCCGGCAGCGATATGATTTTGGAACGAATTTCATTCGACTCGCTTCATTATCGCCCCGGCGCGCGGCGAATCCGCGGTATTACGTACTACATATGCACGAGATTGGCTATTGGAAGCTGGTTATCGCTGCCTTTGAGAGCACTCGTATCATAAAGAATGCATTACTCATAACTTTCCAATCTCTCACATCTCTACTGATCGATAGCTATTTCATCTCTCGTTGCCTCTTCGTTCCGATATCTCATACTTTTGCGGGTAACTTTTGCCGGGAACGTCGCTGAAAATTGTGATCCGAGCTTCTCCAAGCCGCTCGGATACGCCTTTGTGAGAAGTTCGAGCTTGGCTCCTTTCACGAGTAAGACTCTTGATGATTTCGACCCCGCGCTCGTACTCGTGACGGATAAAGAAGCTGGCAGCCGCGACGTAACGCGCTCTCGAAGAAGAGCGAACAGCGAAGGTATCAGCTGTCGGTAAGCTCTCGGGCTCCGTGCTTTCCGTCGAGCTTCTCGCGAGGTACCGCGAGCAACCCCAATGCACGATAAAYCCMCCCTCCGAGCCGCTCTGGCTTATCGTGCGCTGGCATTTCGCGCGATACCGATGCAAGATGGAGAAACGGCGCGGCGTAAAAAGGCATCGACCATCCGCGCGATAAGATAGCGGCACGGAAGCCGCTATATTCGTTGACTCGCCTCCGCTTTATGCATTTCCACGCTCCTCCTGTACGGAGGAATATTATTATCGTTGTTAATCGCAACGCAACGACGATATTTTCATTGTCGAAGGAGCGCGCGCTCCTCTCGCTCTCTCTTTCCCTCTCTCCTTCATCTCGATCCGCGAGATTCCGCTAACGATGCCGCCAACACCTCGAATCGCGCGCGGGGACGACGGGGAAGAAGCGTGCGAGTGAGAAATTCAGGAAGAAAGACGGGAGCGGTCGCCGCGGCATGCGGCATGAAAATATCGCGGCCCGCAACGGCGATCCCGGCGAAACTTATATTCTCCCAAATGCCGGGAGGGAAGAGGGAGCGGGGGGGGAGGGGCGGGGGTGATGCACTGCCGAGTTTTCGCGCCGTTGATAACATGCGGAAGATTAAAGTCGCCGTATCAGCGAACGGATGCTTCGCCATCAGTCATGATGGATCCGAATGCTCTCCTCGCGTCGTTGAAACTCCCCCCTCCCTCTCTCTCTCTCTCTTTCTCTCTCTGTCTTCGTCGCTCTCTGGCTGCTTGACCCCGATGTTTAATCTTAATCCGAATTAATATAGCTGGCGAACGCGCGAGCAGCTTCCATTCTGTTCCAATCAGCTTGTCGCCTCGTTGATATTCACGGCGGCGGTAACCGTTTTATTGGTAATAGCGGGTTTTTAGCGGAAGATTCTCGGCCCGTAAACGCGGCTCGTTCGCTCATAACGAGAGTGCTCCCGCCAACGGTCCTGGTCGGCAAACAAAATAGCAATTTGCTAAACAAATCCCATCGTCGCGTTCATCAATTTCCAGCAACGACGATGAACCGAACACTCGGTTGCGCTCTTTTCCCCGCGCGATAAATGATGGTCAGCAGACCATCATTTCCGAGAACATTGCCAAATCCGGTTCCGGTGATTATTTCGCGCAGGATCTAGCAAACTAATCTTCGAGAGAATCGAGCCTATCGGCGAGCAGCGATGGCGTTTATCCCGCGTTATCGAAGCTCGATGATTGGGAATTGGTCATTTGAAACGCAGCGTACGGAAAGTACGAGGAAAAATAAAGAGTAACGCAATTTACGTGGCAAATTACGTAGCGGTGTAAAGCCGTTGATATGAATTACATCGACGCGCGACATCGAATGCATAAATTACACGATGTCTCATTACGTATTTAAAATGTTCATCGCGCGCCCCGGAATTAATACCGCAAGATACGTCGGCGTCAGTACAATCGAAAGAAGCGACAGCGGATAGCCATTAGCGAATCGATTCGGCACGCTCGATGCGCTATGCGAGGATAATCTTTGAACCGATGGACCTTAATAAACCGTTAATTAACGCCGAATTTCCCGAGTCGGCTGTATCGCGCTCCGTAATTATTATTGCACTCGATATGCGACTGCCGGACTCCATCGCATACAGGGTGCACCGCGCGAATCGGGAACCACGAAGATTTCCAACTCGCGAGTTCCGACTTGAAGAGTTCAACGATCTCCCTACGATCGTTCAAAGTTCACCGATGCGCGCGGCATCGCCGCAGAAGCGCCTCGCGGATGCGGATGAACACCGGACCGTCATCACCGCGCGATCTCGACTATGCCTCTAAACGGAACGATCATTCTGCTCGTAACGCTGACAGATCGCCGGCATGATCCAGCATGACTTGCGATGCGCGTGATGCGCGCTGTGAAATTTCGGGGCTCGCGGTATATCGCGTTCCGCGGCAGCGCGGCGTCCGCGTATCTGCTGACAGGATAAGCGAGAGGGGGAGGCGGAGGGGGAGGCAGAGATAATTTGTTCGTGATAAAAGCGTGATCGCTTGGCTCGATTGCCCTCCTGCCGAATCCCGGGGTCGGGTCACGAGTCTGACTCCGCGCGCCGTTGTCATTAGAACGCGGAGCGTTTTTGCGCTCGAAGCGGCACGCGAGCCCTCGAGATAACGCTGCCGCCGCCGGTCGGGGCCTGCGCCGCGATTTGTCACGATCTCGCTCCTCGACGAGCGACATGAAAACAACATTTTTCAAACGGCGCGGCCGCAGGCCCCGGATCCGCCGCGGATAATGGCAAAATCGAAGCGGTGCCGCCGCGCACGGAAACGACCGGTAATAACGATTTTATGGAAGTTTAACGACTGGAATCTCCATGCGAGTTTCCATTTAGCGGCCGCCGAAGAGAAAGTCCGCGGGAACGCGCGGGAACCCCCGCGCAGGACTGGCCGCCGCAGCCGCGCAGCTGCCCGCCAGCTTCCGCAGTCACAATGCGCCCTCCCYCCCCMCCCCMCCCCYCCCCYCCCMCSYCCCSCCSCCCGACACACACCCGCCAGCGGCGGCGATGTCTTGCATCGATTAATCTCATTTCGGCTCGTGTAATTATCGCTGATATTATTAACATATTACATATTGATGTAATATTATTAATGTCTCTGTATCTAGCAACACGCGCGCGCACACGCATACACATGTACACATATTTATTATTAATAAGTACTATCCATCAGTATCCGTCAAATCGCATGAAATCTCTCTCTCTCTCTCCCCCTCTTTCTCTTTTTATACTCTTATTTTAAAGATTAGAAGGAGCTGAGAAACGTCAAAGTGGAAAGGAACAATTCGCAGAGTAGCTTCAATTTTTGACGAAGGATTTTTCCACGTTACTTATCCGAGCAAATTTCAGAGCGGAGCGCGGCTGTGCGACGTAAACGTCGATGGATATCGTGAAAGTTTCCCATCGGGAAGCACTGATGAACGCAAGGAAGACTTCCGCCTACAAGTTCCGAGTGATTGATCAATGTTACGGCCGCGGTGGAATATTTAGCCCGCACGTGGCCGATATGTCGGCGAACATCAAACGCGCGTTCGCCTCCTTTGTGCGCGAGCATCCTAATATGCCTTCGTATCGGCTGTTTTTCGAGACTCCGAGCGGCATCGCCGTTTCATCTCTGCGAAGCGATGAAGCCGGAAATGACGATGCCTCAAGGGCGCAGCATCCGGACATTCCGCTGAATCCGCGGAATCCAGAATCTATTTGCAAATTCGATCGCGATCCGGTAATCCGCGAAACGAGCGCGGTCGCGCGTCCGTTAGGGATTCCGGAGCGCCGAAGAGCGACACTTGGCGGTATAAATCGATATCGCTTCTGTCCATCCGTAAATTTCCCGCGGTGGGTAGATCGAGGCATTATGAGCGCAAGAACAGCGGAAACAAAAGCCGCGAGGATTCATTAACCCGCCGGTGTCTTTGAACCGAAGCTTTCGTAAATTAGCGCGGGACATGTATAATGCTTTTTTCCCGCTCGGTTTGCGCCCGAGCTGCTTATCGGCTTGTTACGCGGATACTTTTCTCATAATTTTCATCTCGTTACCAAGTGCGATGCGGGGAGTCCCATATGGCCCGTTAGGCGGCGGAGAGGAGGGGAGGAGACCGCGTATATCGAGATAAATGCGCGTCGCCTGCGGTCCGTCCCGCGGGGACGAAGAGGAAAAAGAAAGAGTTATAATTGATAATCTCACTCGGACTCACTCGACGGAATTAAATCACGGCGGCAAAAAATTTTAATCTCTTACCGGAGGGAGAGATGCCACCGCGAGGACGCTTTGAGGAATGTCCAGGTGCCATTCGACGATTCGACAGGTGATGAAGGTCGACCACGAAGAGGCAAGAAGGAGGGAAAGCCGTTTCGTTGCGCGGATGATCGGCGCGGATGACGGCTCGTTTCGATCGTCGGCGATCATCGCGAAACGCGCGGTTCTGTTTCCCTCGTTTCCTGTTTCTTCGTTTCCCTTCTCGTCTCCTTCCTTTTCCTCTCCGTCTCCGCCCCGAACACTAGCGGCGCCAGGAATGGCGTCGCTCGGGGCAAATAATAACGGGCAATCCCTCGCGAGTCCCTCGTTTCATGCTCGTTTACGTTAACGTCCGGGGATCTAAATCACCTCGTGACTCGGCGAAAGCTAATCCGAGACAAAGCTTTAGATATTCTTAACAAATCACAGTCGATTGCACGGTTGCGACCCGGCACTTAACGAACTTATCTCGGCTCGCCTCCTCCCCGTTCGCTCCCGCTACTTCTCCCTCCCCCCCGCCCCCCCCCCCACCTCTCCCGAGGGAATTGATCACCGTGATATAGGACTTCCGGCACGAATTTCCGAAGCCGCCACGGCACCGGCACCGGCTACGTGATCCCATAAGTAACTGCACAAAAACACGCCTAATCCATTTTCCGCGTGGCCGCGCGATGCATCGTGCCCGCGCGCGATCGCTATCGGCCCCCCTCCCCGCATCCCCCCCCCCCCCCCCYYTCGGTTGCGGGTCGCTCGCGGAAGGCTGCAGATCCCGCGGAGGGCCAATGCGCCCCCCGTTTTATGCCTGTTCACCCTCCCCCTTCCCCGCCGCGAGAATCGAAGGCCTGGGAAAAAGTGGTCATCCGATCCTCCCCTAAGAGGTGTCCTTTCAAGAGGTGCCCCTTTCAAGTTACACGGATCTCACCCTCGGCTCGCGCCTCGTTTCACTCACGGTGTTCCGCGAATCTCAATCGAGATATCGCACATGTCGCGCGGCGAGATGCCCGTCGTTTCCGCTCGAGCTAGTTAACGCGCGCAATCGCTCGCCATCGGCACGTGACAAATTCCAAGGTCATTGCTCCGCGCGCTTCCAGAGATCGTCTCCGCGATTGTTCGACTCGATCGCGGAACCGGCACGGCGCCGAGCCGCTCTCCGGCAGCCTCCAGCGCGCAGCTTCCAAGCTGGACCAACTGGTCGAGAATCATTCCTTCCCGATGCCGCGGGACATCTCATAGCTACCGTCGAGAGCGGATTGCGGGAGCGTCTCCGGCTGGATTAATCCGTCGATCTCGCCGACGACCGGCGCACGTTCGTTTGATTGAAACGGAAGCGATCTTCCTCGGCGATCCCGCTTGTTCGCCAATTACCGTTCCCGATCGTTACACGGATTGCAGCCCCGCCGGCATTCGTGCAATATCGCATCCCTCGTGGAGCGTAATGGGGAACGCGAGGGTGGCGAGATCTCCCTCAGAGGGATTCGCGGTGAACCCTCGTCGGCCGCGACGCGCCCCGTCTCTTGCATTTCTCTCATTAACAAAGTTACTTAGGGACGCTCTCGCGCGCGATGAGCAATCTCGTTGCGCAAGTCTCGTCCGCATTGATGATGCCAGCGATAAAAGCCGCGACATGCGGCGCGCTCGCGATGCGCGTTGCGGCCCTTCCGCACGTTCCTCGAAAGGTACGTTTGTGCGCGCGTTAACCTGGCGCGCTTCCAAGTCGTTCCTGAAATAAACGAGCGGGCGATCGTTCCGACTCGTCATTCAGCGAGCATGACTAACGCGTTGAACGAACATATGCAGAAGTCATATCGGCGATAAAAGCAAGAAGGCGGAAACAAAGCGCGAAGATAACAAAGTGCGATCTGGATGCTGCGGTCCAGCGAGCCCGCATGCCGGATGAATGCTCTCTTCGTTTCTTCGTCTCGCGAGACGTCCGGCAGAATTGACGAGCAAATCGCAGAGCGCTTCATGGTACTCGGTACTCTCTTCGAGCGCAACGGCCTTGCGGCTGGACCAATCAACGATGTGTTTATTAGTTCGAGGCGGTTTGCTGCCGCTCTGACGGCAACGTACACAGTGCACGTCGCTGCGTGAGCTAATTATCGCCATATTTCAGTCGCGCGACACGTCGACGTCGACGGCCCACCCGAGCCAATCTCGTGGACCAGCAAGTTTAGCCGCGAGAAGTCGCGAGCCGAGCGCGCGCTACGTTGATCGATGACCGGGCGATCATCGGGATCTGATCACGCGCGCTCGATTTACACGGGCAAATCGAAACTTGTTCCGTCGAAAAGCAGACGTTACTAAATCATAATAAAAATCTAATAAAAGCGCGCCGCTTCTACGCTCCTGTTCCAGCTCCTTGTTTCCCTCTTCCCTCGAACGATGCTCGAGCGTTGAAATTTTAACGCTCCGCGGTCGAGATTCCAGATCGGGATCCACTATTTAGCGCGCCGCGTAAATTAACGCGCCAATCATTATACGCGAGGGACAGATGAGAGAAGGCGAGAAGAGAAAGCAAGAAGGAAGGATGTACGAGAAAGATGTATGAGAAAATTAGATCGCCAGAGAGGAGAAAGACAGAGAAAGCGAGAGCGAGAGGACGCAAGGGAGCGGGTGGGCAGGGAGGCGGGTTGGTGGAGAGGAGAGACTGGGAGGAGGGTTGATACGTTCGAGGAGGGTAGCGTTGATGCAGTCACACCAGCCAGTCAGTGGCTGCTACGGCACAGTAGCGCGCGCGCGCATGCCTCCTTTCGTGCGGGCCTGAACGAACGAACGCGGAGGAATCCTCGACAAAAGACTCGGCCCGTACTCGCCGCGCGGTGGTCGTCTCGTCGACTCTCCGGTCGAGATCGCAGTTTCCGCCGGTTGCCCGGATGCCGCCCGTTGCTTCCCGCCGTGCGCGGCTCCGCGTCCACGACGGTGATCCGCGCTACGCGCCAGTGACGACGTGGAGAACGCGAGCCTCTCGCTCGAGGATGCACCGCCGGGTCGGTTGCTGACTCGAGGAGCCGGAGAGTCGGAGAGTTCGCGAGCCGAACTCGCGACCAACTCCCTCCCCTCCTCCAGGGCTGCTGCTCCCGCGGAACGGCGCGAGAAAGAGAGAGATCGAACGGCGGCGATTGGTGCGAGGTGCGTTCGAAAGGGTCGCCTTCCCGGCGCGCTGGATCACGACGAGTAATCAAACAGGTGGATCGATCGATCGACCGATCCAAGTGAAGGCAGATTTGTTTCTCTCTGTCTTTCTCTTCTCTTTTCTCTTCTCCTTCGATTCGGGAGTGATGAGACAGCTGGCCCTCGGGGTCTGTTCTATCGCCGATCTATCGCTGTGGCATTGTATCCCTATCGATCGCTCGCTCGAACGTCCCTCCCTCTCGCTGGATCGTCCGGGCTCGCACCGGGAGTGTCTGCAGAGTAACCAAGTAAGAGAGGAAACGATTAACCCGCTCTTTCCACCCCTATCCACCCCCCGTACGATGGGACGATAATCGCTCGCCTCCGAGGGCGTTGGATTTTCTAGCTCGGCGATTTTTCGAGCTGCGCGTCCGCGTGTGCGCGAATCCTCCCATTTCTTGCGGCGATCAGCGCGGAAGGGTTGAAAGTCTTTTCCCACGCCGCGATGAGGAATGACTCCGCCGCTCGAGCGGGAATGATCGACCCAATCGATCGAGACGAGTCGAGTCCGGGCGAGAAAAAGTCGAATCGAGAGTTCATAGCCGGCTCTTCCTCGGCCGGCTTGAAGCCCGCTCGAGTCGCGGCGCAATTTCGCAACGTCCGGAGAATCAACCGCGTTTGCATAAATAAAAAATATCATTCCGTAACAAAAGGTGACGCCGCGACTCGCGTAAACATTTCCTTTCCGTCGGCCCGAGAGCGATTAAACTCGCTCCCGGCGTAACGCGGTATCGCGATAAGAAAGAAAGCCGCATCGTAACGAGTAACGGCGCTACTTTAGGCTGCACGATGCCCTTGACTAGTGCGTAATACAACTTTCCGATATTATCTCCGTTTCCCGAGAGTAATCCAGAAGAAACTGCTTCCCGGCCGGCATAATCTAACTTTGAGACGCCATTAAAAATTTCAGCTTTGCCAAACGACGAGGAGCGGCGACAAAGGATACGACCTATGGGATTTAAGCGATCCTCCCTCTCTCTCTCTCTCTCTCTCTCTCTCTCTCTCTCTCTCTCTCCGCTTGGACCTAACGATCGACGAATAACGTCGTTATCTCCCCCGACGCTCCGCGAGAGGGGGATGGAGCTGGATAAAAGGGCTCGGGGCCCCTTTAGACGGGGAGGAGGAGAGACGATCGGCGCTGAAGACGTAGGCCGGTATAATTATGCAATTTAGATTCAGCTTTACGATTCCGGTTTGGCTTTATTAAAAGNCTCTCTCTCTCTCTCTCTCTCTCTCTCTCTCTCTCTCTCTCTCTCTCTCTCTCTCTCTCTCTCTTTCTCTCTCTCTCTCTCTCTCTCTTTCTCTCTCTCCCAGTCCTCTTGTCCGCCGCTCGGAAAGGACTTTCGGGAATTCCGAGCCATTGAGATCCGAGCGATCAACGTGACGACGTTGATTTCAGCAAGATGCAGACGATTCTACCGGATCACGCGGTGGCTAATGCAGATCCGAGAATCCGCGTCGCGTTCCGAGTCGCCGAAACGTCAAGGAAAGTTCGGTTAGCTCGCGATTATCAGCTCTTAATTGGCGGACGGTGCGGCCAATTCTGAAGATTCAGCGCGACTTCGGGCGAGCCGCGTTGACTCGGTCGATTAAATCGACGACTCGGAATGGATAATGACCTCGGGATGACACGCGGCGGTGCGTATTCCGGCGACGATTGGCCGGGCAGTCAGGTGCAGTTGGCATAATTAAATCTAATTACATCGCGCGACGTGGCTGCGACAGATATCGGCGCGCGGTGCATTAATCGCCGCGTATCCTCATCGTGCGCGAACGCAACGCGATCGAACCGGATCGCGATAATTATGACGAGCGCAGTGACGCGTCGACTATCGATGAACCGTGATATCGATGATCGATCTCGCCGGATACCGCGACAAAACGGTGTCGCTGATACCGCGGCTTACGATTGTTTACCCGGCGGCGCGATTGCGCGCCGAATCGACCGCGAGGCCGGAGTGATCCGGATGACGTAACATCATTAACATCAGCATTAACATCCGAGTCATTAACAAATCTGCGCAACGTTAATAAACGGCGGAAGTGCTCGCGCAGCCGTCAACGAGACGGCGCGGCGTCTCGAGCGTAATTTCTCGTAAATCAAGTCGCGCGCCAATTATCGTCGGACGAAATTAAGGGGACGCCCCTCCCTTCCCYCCCCCCCCCCCGGCGGGGAATACGCACCCGCGCGGTCAGCTCGATCAATTCCAATCGGCGATAATGGCACTCGGTCAATGTTACTCGACGTGGTATTACGAGAAACGCGGTTACTCGCGTGCTGATAACGCGCGGGGGCCATGTCAGTTGCGTCGCTAACACGGAAATGATGCACGTTACAGGCTCCCTCGCCGCAGCATCCCGCGAATGACCGTGCCGCGTTGTTTTACTGCCGCGATCGCGCACCATCGGCACAGCGGCGAGGCAATCGGGAACGGTGCGCGCACATAAAGCTGTCGTAGCGCGCGTGTAACGGACGTGCACCGTCGTACATTTTCGATTTTATGCCTCGCCGAGGGTAACGTTAAGGAATTACAAGCGTAGCGTACGGCTCGCGGAACTCGATCGATCCGAGTTTGCATTTCCGTCCCGCGAGCGTCGTCGTTAACGTCAAACATTTCCGCCCCGTCGAGCGGCAAGATTCGCCGAAGGAACCGAAAGCTCGAAATCCGCCCGAAAACCAGCCGTCCTTCCTGCCTTCGTCGGCGGTCAGCGGTCCCYCCCTCCCYCCCCCCCCCGCCGCCCCCATGCCACCCCTCCCCCTCCCATCGGCCCCTTCGTCTGTTCTCTTCATCGCGCGGTTCACGCGGGCGCGACCAGCGCGGGCCAGAAGCGAGCAACAGGTCGCTCGGGTGACACTCGGCCGCATCGGACGATCACGCGTGGAATTACGAAGCGAGAGGCGTTTCGCGAGAAGCACGCGCGTCCGCGAAGAAATCGCGTAGCTTCCACGGCGAGCTCGAGCAACAGGTATACGCATCGCGCCGCGACGCGACGCGGTGCAGCTTCTCCGTCGTGGTCGTTCGAGGCGCCGGTCGATCGCGGCGAGTCGCCGTTCGCGGCGACCAGCGCGGCGACGCAGGCGCGCGCAAGTTTTTAATTAGTGGCGGCTGGAGAACCAGCGCGCGACCGCMCTCCCGCCCCGCCCGCCGCCGCCGCCCCCCCCCCCCCTCCCGCGCTTAAGGGCGGTGGAGCAATTTAAACTTGCCACTCGCGTGAGCGGCCACCTGCGGCTAGGAAACTCGCGCGAGGGTGGCTCGCGTCAAAGCGCGACAGCGTCGTCCTGGACCTCGCAACGATAACTCCGATAACGGCCGGACTTCCGGTGAGAAGTAAGCTGAGAATCCGAGGATCATCCGAGCATCGCGCGCCCCTTCGCGACGCGGAACCCTACTCGAGATAAGACTGATGATCGCATTGATCGCGCTCAGCGGTCATTCCGTCATTCCGAGTGACACACTTGCGGGCTTAACGCCCGATCGAGCGCGAAAGACAGAGGGACGAGGGGAAATAGATATCATAGCTTCTTCTTCCGGGGGCGTGACGGGCTACCGCGCGAAAACGAGAAGCGAGATCCAGAAAAGTCCCTTCCGGCTTTCGCGCGGATCATGCGGCTCAAATTGACGAACGTCTCGCAACTCGCGCGAAACGCGGGGGGAGGTCAGCGGGGAACCGGGAGAGGATGTAATATAAAGGTGCGGAGGATCACGTCGATCTGTGTTCCCAGATCTCCGCCGTTGCTGTAATCTCTGCCATTCACCGGCGACGTATCGCGACTGTCACATGCCGCGCTTGTCGGCGTTCTCGCGCAAGCTCTGTCCCGAATCGAGCTAATCTCCGTCTCCGTCTAATCTCTGCGTTTCTCTTTCCTTATCGTCGAAGCGTATCCGTGCGCGGATCACGTCGCGAGTCTGTTTCGCGATTCGACCCGACTGCGAATCAAAAATTGAGAGGGAGAGAGAGAGAGAGAGAGAGAGAGAGTATCGAATATCTGGGTTCGGTTAGATCATCTCGGGCGTCACCCGGCGAAAAGATGTCTCGGCGCGCAAGCGGCGACATCTCGGGAAACGAGGGCAGCGGTTGAATCCCGCGAATCAATTCTCGCCCTTTCATGACGTTGTACGGTCATACATACGGAAATCGCGAGGATCAATCGAGTCCTCAATCGAGTCCTCAATCGAGTCTCCGACACGGCTCTCTCGTCGATCGTGCGCATCCGCGAGCAGCGCGAGACTGACACCGCTCGCTCGCTCGCGTCCTCCTCCGAGGACGTAAATCATCGGTGAACTCGGAGGCCGAGGAGTGCGGCCCGGAGAAGCCGATACCAGTAACAAAGCGGCATAATTTCCACCGATTATGACGTCATGAAGTTTCTGCTCCTGGCACTGTTGAGCTGCATCTGCTCGGCGAACGATCGACACTCGAGACACGCGAGGCAATGGCTGGACAGGAAGATCGACGGCGTCCTGAGGATCGAGGAGATCGGCGGAAGCCGCCACGAGGTCGGTCCGATATCCCGCGAGGACCGCAAGCTCGGCTATCAGGCGGAACCGCGTCATCCGATCCGACATCGACGTCGGCAGTTCCGATCGATGGAGCCGAGCGACGTCTGGCCGGTGAAGAAGGAGGCGGTGGTGGAAGGTGATCTCGTGCTGGGCGGATTGATGATGGTCCACGAGAGAGAGGACACGGTCACGTGCGGACCGGTGATGCCGCAGGGCGGCGTGCAGGCCCTCGAAGCGATGCTGTACACGCTGGATATCCTGAACGAGCGGGAGATCGTGCCGGGAGTGAAGATCGGGGCGCACATACTCGACGACTGCGACAAGGACACGTACGGGCTCGAGATGGCGGTGGATTTCATTAAGGGTACGTACTCCCGCCGCCGTAACATCAGCTGGATCCTCCACGGTGGCCGCTAACGTAACGCGATATACGTAACGATATACGCGACGTGACGCGACGCCCGATACCTCGGCGATACCTCGGCGATACCTCGGCGATACCTTGGCGAGCCGCTCGAAATCATTCCATCTGCGTGCTTGTCGTCCAGCTCGACTCGACGGGGACTCGAATTACACGCGTCTATCCTGACCATGAGCGAACTCGTTTTCCCATCGCGAGCGTTTTCCTTCCCGAAGAAAGCCTCCGGCCTCTCCGGCGTGCTCGATAACACACCGAAACATAATGCGCTTTCATCGTGGAGCTAATACGCGATGCGAACACACGGCGCATATATTATTAGCGCATTATCGCGAGAGGGTGGCATTCAAACGGAGTCGTTCGCGTGCTGGTGCCATTCTCGCGATGGTGTAACGCGACGTAACGTCGATAGTAGCGTTCAATAGCAGGTAATGCAACGCTGCGGTTTATTCCGTCGTGACCTGACGGCGCAAGGTGTATCGCAATTGTCGATTCATCGGCGAAACTCGTTCGGTGAGAAAATTTCCACCGGCATGATCGGACGCTTCGCAAAACTGCGACAGGCTATTTCAAAGGAGGGGAAAGAAGAAAGGAGAGACACCGAGACGCCGCTATGTCGTTGGATCCGCGCAGTTTCGATCGTCAGCGCCATCGTCGGGAGAAGAATAGCCGCGGAAGCGGCATATTTCATTAAACGAAATTCACCGGGCGGGGATGATTTCCGACGAGAATCCACTTGTGCGATAATGCGACCGGGAATTACCACGTTCACCGCGGATTTCGGGCGCCGCGCTGTCGCCAAACGCTCCGCTAATTGGACCAGCCGCGCCCCGTAAAGACCGCGCCGCCGACCCCTGACCCACGTCGCGCGTGCCGCGGGAAAAACGGACATGCACGTATGAATATTCTACTTACTGCTAACGGCGCTCCGGCTGAAATTACTTTAACGCTAGGGCTGCTGAATATTTCAGCCGAGGACGGAGGCCCCCGCCGGCGCGCGGTCGCTGGCGGTTCTTTTAAAATTCTCTCTTCGCGATTGGAATTTAAATAAAACCCCACATCGCGAGCCGGATTGCCCTTATATCCTCTTCCCGTGCGGAGACAGGCGAGGGAAGCCCGACTTCCGAATGATGTAAGGGCGCTCGCTGGAAAGCCGAGCGGCGCGACCGGCAGCCCGCTGATTTTTAAACGACGGGCTGGCAGGGGTGGTAGCACACCGAGGGTGGCTTCGACTTATGAATTTCAATGGACACGGACGCGGAGAGACGCGGAACGACGCGTATCTAGCGGCGTGTACGCGGCGCGACTTTATTAACAACGATAAAAAGGGAATCGCCGCGTTCGCGTCGAACTGATTCCACGCCGAAAATCACACCTCACACGAGGCGAACGCGTATTTCATCATCGTTGCATGTCCGTGCCGGAAGCGGCAGCGCGTCCGAGCAGCGCTTAGAAGCATAATCGTTTAAGAGCTGACGTGACGCAGGAAGAATAATTCTGCACATTAAAGTGATGAGAGATGACAACATGACGCGTGTTTATTACTCGTCTATTACGTATCACGATCTCATCTCGCGAGATTTGCCAAGATTTGCCTCGGTCGATTGTTTCGACCCTAACGCGCGTTATCCGCTGTTAGGCTTTCTTCAAGGCGCCTCGTGTGTGCGTTAATCATGTTTCTGCCGCCTTCTGCGTCCGCCGTCCCGTTACCGCGGTTCTGTTCTGTTCGAAAGCATTCGTCGCTTCAGTTCGCCTCGTTAAGCTCGCCGTCTCCTTTCTTCCTCCAATCCACGAGAGCGACGAAGGAAGGGAAGCGCCGGTCGAAAGTTTTATCGAAACGTATGAGTCCAGTTATGAGCAAAGTTACCCGGATCGCTGAGGAAGAATGATCATCTCTTCGCAGGACAGTTAAGCGAGATTAGAGCCCAACATCCGAGTCATCAGTTTGTTAACTCAACATTGCGTCTCGAGAGAGACGCGTGCTCGCAAGCTTATTTTAGGAGAACTCGCGGAGCGCGCAAGGATGAGCAAAGATTTCAATTAATCCCGCCGATAAGTCGCGAGCTGCGACGTGGCGAGTTAATCTCGCGAGTGATCCGCGACTTTCCCTCGCGTGTCCCCAGCTTTGGGAAATAAGGTAAACATAGACATCGCCGAATCGACCGACGAATTATCTCGCTAAGACTCTTTTTATGTCCGCTCGAGTGTGTTTGCTCGTTAGCGTCTCTCTGGCTGTTAACTTTGCGCCGTGTCACGCCAGCGTCAACTCGCCAGCGTGTTGATTGTTGCTCCTAAAACGGGAACTTTAATGCAGGAGCGTCTCGTCGACCGCGAGCGCGTATGCGAGACAGCGCCATGGCGAGATTAATAAAAGTTTTCCCCGCAGAATCGAGGGGCGAGGTGCGTTATCGAGACGATGCATTTCAATGATTCCCAGCGTGTAATAACGAGGATTCGATGCGATGTCGATGCATCTGCACGACCACGCATAATTTCATGATGAAGCTCTTAATGGCCGATGGTGCAACCGGCCTTTGCTCCTTATTCGACGCGTCTGCCAGGTAAATTCCCACGAAACTCAATCGCGTAAACCGTACGCAGAGCCGTGTGTAAAAAAAGCACGCGCGCGCGCGGGCGGAAAAACCGAACGAGAAGCGAGAGAGAGAGAGAGAGAGAGAGAGAGAGAGCAGGGGAACGCGCGATCCGCGCGCGACGGCGATTACGGTAATTAATTTCAGCGTTTTTGGGGTCCTCGCGGATTATTCCCGCGTTAATTGAAAATTCAGCCACCCCGGCCGCTTGTTTCGTGTCGAAGCACGCGGCGCAGTTTGCGAAAACACGCGTCCGTCAATCGCAATTCGTATTGTTTACCGTACATGGATAATCGCTTTGGAAAAAAGCGGCAGAGAGAGAGAGAGAGAGAGAGAGAGAGAGAGAGAGAGAGAGAGAGAGAGAGGGAGAGACAAGGGAAAATACGATCCGGCTGGCGAAGGGCGAGGCGAGGCCCGCGCTACACTCGCCCGCGTCCGGCATCAATTTAAACGCTAATTCCGAAAAGCAAATTTACTTCGCAACTACTTACGATTCGCCCAAGCGATCAAAAGTTCGGCGCGCACGGTCGCGAGTAACACGGCGCGTACACACGTGCATGCATTATTCATGGTCGATGCCGACAACACTACGGCCGACAGTCCTTGGCATTTCGCACGTTCGCCCGTAATAAACAATCGACGGGAAATTATCGGCGGGCTCGTTTAATTGTTGTGAGCCGCGAGCTCACAACAATTCACCGCTAATTCAACGAGCCTCCCAGAGGGCGGCGGGGGGSGGGGGGCGGGGGGCGGGGGCCCGAATCCGAGAGACGCCGCGGTCCCTTGCGCGCTCGGGTTCGCGCGAGCGTAATTGAAGAGAAACGCTCGTTTAACCAGCGCGCTGTAATTAATCGCAACTCGCAAGCGACGTATATCTGTTCAAGGACGTTTTCGGAGAGTCTTGCCCGAGTCTCGCACGGTCTCGTTTCGTCCCGTGGAGAGGAAGCAATCATCATCGAAATCCGCGCCGGGCTGTCCCACGCGATGTATTTATTATTACTAAATAGCGTTACGACCGGCGCGACTCCATTATTCCGGTGTAATCTCGACGTTAATAAATATTGGGGGCTGAAAGTGCACCCCCGTGTTGTATTAGCTGTATAAATTTGAAGCCGCTGCGGAATTACGCAGCGACTTAAGGGCGAACCCGCTGCTCCGTTGTTAACAGCTTGGAGGAAACCCTACACTCACCGAAGAAATCACCACCCTCGCGCAAATTTCATCCCCCACCGCAACGCTTCCTCGGCCTCGCCGCGTCTGCGGCAAGCGAATTGTCATCGTCGTCGATCATCGTCGCATGGCGAATGGGATTGTCTGACTGTTGAATCGTAATCGTTGTCGAGATATCGCGAGCGGTCGCGATTGAGATCTCTCAATCGCACGTCCGTCACGTCGTCGCTCCGTTCCGCCCTTCAATGTGTTTTATCCGCGAGCGAGCGCGGTTTCCTCGTAATTCCGACGCGGTTTCTCGGAAGATTGAAAATTTTCAGATTAATCGAGAATCGAATTTTCAGTCGATCGCAGACACGTCGCGTTGCCATAATGCGCGCGTCCCACGTGATATTCGTCACGTCGTGTTGTCACTAGGGGACGAAAATCGACGGTGAATATGAAAAAATATCGCAAATTCGTTTCGCGTATGTACATTCGATCGTTTTACGCGACAGGCCAACGCTTTTTATCCAAGAACGTCGAAGGGAAGGGAAGTTTGCGCGCCTCTCCACGCGCACGGCGTTATTTATTATCGTCCATTTGTTATCCCGCCGTTATCGCTCCCGGTGGATTTGTCAATGCGCGGGATATCCGGGATATTCAGCATCGATCAAGATGGATGCAGAGCCGCAAGATTGAAACGGGGCTGCCGCGACCTAAAAAATACGATGCCCCGTCACGCGAAACAGTGAGTTTGTTTCCTCTTCGTGTTCCATGCCGGGCGAAAGCGCGCGTGCTCGATCGCGGATTTGACATTCGCTCACGTTTGGATATTTGCTCGCATAAATTTCGGCCAGTCGCGGTCACGGTCCACGATCGTAACGGTACGCCGACGAACGGCACGGAGAGAAGTTGCCGATGATAAATGCTTCGACGTTGCTCGTGCTCTGCCGTGTGTCCATTAAAGCTCGGTAATGCCCGCCATAATTGAATCGCCTAATGACGACAGCGAACGCGTTTCCCCTCGATGTAATATTTGTGACGCAGCGTCCAACAAGAAGCGAGGGAGATTCTTTGCTTGCTTGTTGTAGTACACATTCGATGCCGATCCTCCCCGCGTGCCGCTCCCTAAATTCGGGAACGAAAAACAGCGAACACGTAATTCTCTCTGCGTCACGCTCTTTTTCATCCTCGCGACAAGTACGACAAGCTCGTTTATCCCTCGAGAGCGGCCGCTTCTTCATTCAATGTCTACTCGCGATAATGCTGTCGCGGATAATGCAGCCAATTTCGGTGTCCGCCAAGAGAAACCGCTCCTTCTTAATTTTATTAAAGGACCGCGGCTTAGAGCGGCAACGCAGAAAACGCTTGTAAATGCCACCGCCCTCCGTTCCGCTTTTAAATAACGCTCGATAAAAATGCAAACGCCTGCCGTCCGCGCGTCTCGCGAGTTCTGCGCGGCTGCCGCCGCCCCTATCCTCCTATCTCTCCCTCCCCGCGCGCGCGGGGTGTATCGCCTTCCGCGGAAGTTTATTCAATTCTATCCGGCTGCATCCAGCTACGAAACGATAAAAGTACCTCTGGTACTTCGAGACGAAGACAGACAGAGGGAGGAAGGAGATAAACAGAGGAGGAAAGGAGGAGAGAGGGTGGGAGAATTGTTGAGCAACTTTGGAGATTTCGGCGTTTACGTCAGCCCATCATTTACCGGGATATATCCTGAAGGCAAGGAGAGCGCAGTTAAACCAGCCGGTGAAATACGTCCGCAGTTTTAGAGGTCATGCAAGATAGGCAGCGATGGGTCAGCTCCCGCTCTATTTCGTCGATCCGGCTTTCCCAGGGCTGACCGGAAAAAGGAAGCGTGGCGTTAACTTGGGTTTCGCATCGCCGAGTGATCGACTTATCCCGGAAGCATTCGCGGAAGGGTCGAAGGTGACCGAGGATGATGCAGACTGAGCATCGTCTCGATGCTCGGATCGCGAGGGAGACGCGTCTGCACGCGTCAAGCGCTGCTTCAAAGTGAGCGCGAACAGGTGCATCGGCACTCCTTTATCGACCGGTCGATTTGCGTACGAGCGGCGATCTTAATTAAGGACGTTCGCCGTGTGAAAGGCGCGAGTGACGCGGCGACCTTGAGATAAGTTCTCTTTGATTGTTCGCGCGATTCCCTCGACACCTCCGAGCTCATTAAGATCTCTCATTTTTTCGCGCCAATAAACTTCCCTCGACAAGGCCGCGCACAAAGAACGGACGAGCGAATTGACGGGCCAAGACGAGCGTCACGTAAATGACCTCGCCCGTTGTCTCCGTAAAGAGGGAATCCTGCGATAGTGGCGAGCTGCAGTCGCTCGACGAGCAGGAAAACTCCCCTTATTTCTTCTTCTTCGACAAAAACCTTTCCCTCTGCCCTCCTGCCTCCCAATCGCATCGATTATTGTTCTGCTTTGCGCAACGCGCCGTCAATCGCCAACGCTGTCGGAGATAACAAGTAGCACTTGCCCCTTGGACGTTTTAACGATGAGAATGTTTAAGAGCAGCAAGCTGCCAAGCCCCCGCGAGATGAAATCTTCCCGTCAAAGCATAGCCGCGCTCGCAACACGTGAGGGTACACGCGTGTACAAACTGTGTGTATCAGAGATAAAATTCCCAATTGTCCCAGACACATGAGATCAGACACATGAGATCGCACGATGCGAACAAGGGAAATTACGTCCGATTAATTAGTCGGTTACGTAAATTCTGCGTATCTGCAGACGAGGAATCCGACTCGCGACTCGATGCGACTGGATTGCGACCGGAAGAAGCAGCATCCCAGTGCTCCTCCGGATCCAATTCGCGCTTGCCTTACGTTCGTCTCTCTCGCTGTCCGGAAAGTTCCGATAAACGCACAGCAACTGGAAAACCCGTCCAACAACGGGGCACTCATTTGTGAGGAACGAAGCGGCGAAATTGTGGTCCGCAGCGACATGCCGCGGTAGTTATTTGCCAGCCGCGGGAACGCTTCCGCTCCGTGAGATACGCGCGTTATCTACACGAGCGCGCGATATTGCAAAAAATAACATTTCCCAGACCACGGGAAAGAGGGGACGGACGGGGGGGACGAAGAGTGGGACAAAGTGCCAAAGCGTACGCAGCGATTAAAAAATATGCGCATTCCGCGAGGTGCAGGCACGCGCCGACCGATTCGTAAAAGTATCAGCTGCCAGATTTCCTCGGCTTTGCCGAGCTGATACGCTAAACAGCATCGCGTATCCCCGCGGGGGACAATTTCACAGCCGACAGTGCTCCGTTAAATACCGGACGAAACTCGCTCTCGCGTAACGTGCCTTTCCTCGATTAAAGCCGAGAGAGAGAGAGAGAGAGAGAGAGAGAGAGAGAGAGAGAGAGAGAGAGAGAGAAATCGAGGGAACATCGCGCCCAGGATGTACCTTATTCCGTGGACATCGCTGTAACGAATGCCGCGGTGACGGACGTGTCGCCATCTCGCGCATCGCGAAGGAAACGGACATTCCGGGTCCCGATTGAATTGCCAGCGCGAGAGAGCAAGTCTCGGAAACGATTTTTCGGCGTGTTTCCGATTGCGCTCGCGATTTTAGCGATGCGCGTGCAATTCCCGCGTATTGCAGCGAAAGGGAAATATAAGGGAATCGCAACGGAAGCACCGCGATCGTAACTCGAAACGTCCGCCCGAGGAACGGAACGATCATCGTAGCTTCCAGCGATTCATCACAGTTCGGGTTGATCTTACATGCTGACGCGGAAAATTGCCGCCGAAACCGGAAACTCGCGGCTCACGGCGACAGGGCGGGTTTCCCGTCGCGCGTTATCAAGATGAGAGAAGGAGCGGAATGTGCATCCGTACGTTCGAAGCCCGATCTCGGCGAGATTTTATTTCGAAAGTTCACATTTCCGGCCGCGTTTCGCGCTGATGATAACGAGAGATAGCTACCCGCCGGCTATACCAAGGCACACGAAACGTCGAGAGAGAAAGAGAGACGTAATAAAGTGCAGGATCCTCTCTCTCTCTCTCTCTCTCTCTCTCTCTCTCTCTCTCTCTCGCTCTCTCTCTCTCTCTCTCTCTCTCCCAGGCAATCTTTATTAAAACGAACATGAAATTCATCCCGACGTCACGAAGGTGCACGACGAAGATGCCCCGAGCGAGGCGTCGAACGCATGTCGAGAGCGGATCTAGCAGAGGGTTGCCTGCACAACCCTCAATCCTCCTCGGACATTTAGTATATGGCGGAGCGCGATATTTCGCCGGACATATTATTATTTCATATTCCACGGGGACAGAAAGCACTCGTTTCTCGCGGCGCGTTCTCATGATTATATATAGCGTGCATCGTAAAAAATCGGACAGCCTCTTCTCTGCCGCGTTCTCGTTACCGGCGTATATTTTATACGCGGCTTCCGTAATGCCGATGAGCTCCGGCGAAATGACGTGATGCTCTCGGGGAGCAAAGGAAGAGGAGGAAGAGGAGGAGAGCAGAGAGGAGAAAAAGACCAACAGAAGGAGAGAGCGGGGGAGCGGGAGGAGGAGGAGGAGGAGGAGACAGAGGGAGAAGGCGGACGCGAGCACACTCAATAAAATTAAATAAAGAGAGAGAGAGAGCTCATTAGTCATCCCAGTCCAGCCCGTCCAGTCGGCAGTTTGGCGAGCGGCAAGACCGGCAGCGGGGAGAAGGGAAGGGCTCACCCTCGCGCTCGGAGTTAGAAGACGTCGCTCCGAGCCACGGTAGGCTTCCACTTGGTATTGTGCCCCTTTCGCATTGTGCTCTTTCATCAGCTCGCTCGATATCGAAAACTCGGGCGATACTCCAACCGGAAGTGCCGTCAGATCGAGAACACGGGCCGGCCGTTTTCTCTCTCTCTCTCTCTCTCTCTCTCTCTCTCTCTCTCTCTCTCTCTCTCTCTCTCTCTCTCTCTCTCTCTCTCTCTCTCTCTCT